>VZTH01018228.1:381112-447494 GCA_013397815.1 Aleadryas rufinucha
TTTTTTTTTTTTTTTTTTTTTGAGTTGAGTTGAGTTGAGTTGAGTTGAAAAAATAAGCAAGCTGCATGGAAAGGGTGAACATATACCCAGGAAATAGTTTGCTGATAACATAGGAGCCTTCATGTCTGCTGGGTGGTGCCTTAAGTTTTCTTAACAAAGAAGTGAGTGTTAGTTCTTCAAATAAAAGTTACTTTTTGCACTCACATAACTGAGGCTGAGAACTTCCAAGATGAAAAACTTGGCCTTTTATTTATTTTTCTTTTTTTATTTTTTTAAATGGAACATAATTTGAGTGGGATCTCCTCTCCCTCCAGCAAACCCCTACCCCCCACATTGCCCTCCCCCTATTATTAGGATTACAGTATCCCAAAAACTCTTCAGTACTGTGAGCAAAGGAAACAGAAATGGCTTTGCATTATGAACTGAACAGAGATTAAGTTATTGGAGGCCTTGAAATAGCTCTTTCTCAATTTCCATTCCCATGAGGTTATCCACATAAAGTTGCTGTTTAGTACAGGGTCAGTGTGATGAAATTTATTTGTTGAGTCTCTTTGGTGCCAAAGCTTTTGCCAACAGTCTGATCTACCTGATAGTGGTACTATTTCAAAAATTTCCAGTCAGTAACAGAAATGCAGTATCTGTAGAGTTTCAAAGACAGCAGTAATAAGTGGGATCAGAGCAAAGAAATCAGAACAAAAACATCTCTCCTTTTAATAAAATAAATGCATATAATGATTACTTAGACCATTTAAAAGCTATGAAAAAGTAGACATTACTTTTTCATTTCACATACCACCCCTGCCCCTAAGCATGTGGAATCTTTTTTTTATATGGCTCCATTAGTGCCCTGTATTGGATATGCTTGTGTCAGCTGCTATATAAAATAATTAACCCCTAGCTGGCCCTTTCAGACAAAAGTTGATTGCAGGGGGGTGGGTACAGGAAAAAAGAGTTAAGATGGCATGAACTGTGGATTTTGCATATGATGTCCATTTTTTTCCCTTTTGCTTTATTACATTTAAAGAGTTGTCTGCCTAACCATTTGCTATACTAAAAAACCCGCAGTACTGTATATCTACATAAATTTTACATAAAATAAAGGCTTAGGAAATGAAGTCTTGCCATTTTAAGTACATATGTTGTAAAACTATATATGCTTTTATTTAATCTTCAAACTGCCAGGGACTGTTGTCTTTCATTTTATTTTTCAAAACCTTTAATTACCAACATCAAATGAAATTATGATAATCTTCCCTTTGTTTAGTCATCTGCGAAATGAGTTTATGGCAATGGTTTCCTCTAAGTCAGTACCACATCAAAACCCCAGTGTATGGGAGTAGTGCAACTGTGTTAATCATGGGCAATTCAATTTCCCATTTTGCATTTTATAAGGAATATATATATATATACAGGTATAGGAATACCACAAGAAGCTTTCCACTGAGCAGCCTGCCTTTATTTTGTTAAAGACTAATATGAAACCTTGAGAAAGTCCATCATACCCTTGCCCACCTCTGAAGCTTGGCATGGATCAACTTGAGACAACTAAAAACCACCCTTTTCAGAAGCCTCACTGCTCTGACCTCTGCTGTCCTGCTGCTACTCTCAGGTAATGTGATTTGACCATCATACTTTCTGCTTACATGCAAATATTGGCCAAAACTGTTTAAAAAAAAAAAAAGAAAAGGTCAAGAAATTGCTTTTGTGTTCTCAGTTTCATGAAATAGGGCATTTGCAATGCAAAGGCCTGTTTTCATATGTTGCATTGCAAAATAAATGTCTGGCAGGAAGCAAAGTTAGCCATCTGTAGTTTCAAAATTCTACATGCCCAGCATAGTGTACCAGCTGATAACATTATGGCAGCTTCTTGGCCACCTCAGCTGGTCAGTGTGCTCCGACCTATTCAGAGGATGTGTTTTACCTATTGGTCCACCTTTGCACCAAGGGCTGCTTCTTCATGACTGCCTGTTGCATCCAGGCTGCTGCAGCAACCCTGCAAAACAGAGCCATCCTTCTGTAGGAGTCTCACAGCAGTAGCAGGGAACATAATTGTATTTATTAAAGCTTAAGGTTAACACTCACTGAGTGAGCATGGATCCTGCCTGGTAAGCATGCCTTTCCCCTTTTCCCCTGGTCCTCTGGTTTTGGCTTTAGGAGATTTTACGACATTTGAAGATTTCAGAATGGTCATGGAGGCTTTTTTGCTCTGAGACGGTGTTTTCTAAATACAATACAAAACACTTTCAACTACCAATACTTCTTGGAAAGAGCAACTCTGTGGCAGGACCCTTTTCAGGCTCAAGCGAGGTAGGCTCTAGTTTAAAGGAAAGCAGACTCATGAAGGCAAAATCACAGTGGTAATGGGTTTCTCTCTGTCCTTATTGAAGGACATAGGTCTGTGCAAGAGACCGAGCTCCCTGGCCTAGGTCTTGGGTAGCCATATTTCCCAAGCTGCTGGTGTATCCTAGTTAGTGCGTTGAAATATTTTAGTCCGGATTTTTTCTTCACCCACAGAATGGCAAAATTTGGTGTTGCCTACATGGCCGAGAAGCTTGAAGCTTCCCTTTTGTAAAGCTGCACATGCTCAGACAGCAGATTTTGAAAATAAGGTGGAGAATGTGTCAAGTGCCTGCAAGGTGTACTGTAACTTTGTTTAAGAGAGGTTAGGGTTGAGGGTGGGCCTCATAGTCATGGTTCATACCAGGACTGCTTGTCATAGTAGCAGTGTGAGGAACAAGTACAGTGTTGCCAGTATTTTTTTAGGAATTTAATCAAGGGCCATATGCTGACTCAGTCACAAGTGGATGATACAAATCTCTTTTGAGTTCTACTCTCACAAAACTTGTTCTCACTCTTTCCTCCTAGCCTGTATTCCTTTTATATGCTAACCGCTGAATTCTGATTATATTATAAATGATTTTTCTTCTCTTTCTGTGATGTCCTGATTGTCCCATTCTTTGTATGTTCTTTTGATTGCAATTAGAAACCAGTAACACTTAATTCAAACTAGTGGTGTCAGAGGGTTTGAAAAACCCACATGATGAATTAATTCACACATACTTTATTCAGATAAAGAGATGTCAAGTGCCAAAATTAAAAAAAATAAAATTAAAAATCAGTATTTCAGGCTTTAAGGTTTCTGTATTTCACCAATTAATATCAGAGAAAGCAATAAATGATTATAAATCTTCAGTTTGCCAGTCTTGATATGGACTCTGGTAGTTCAAATGCATGTCATCCAACCCTTTGTCTTAATGACAGACTGGTATTTTCTCCTAAAGCTTTATTTATCCTATTGTGTGTTAAGTTTCCTGTGCCAAATTCTCTAGGTCTATTTTCATAATTTACATGATAAAATAAACAGTATTTGTCTGCTGAGGAAGGTTAAATTGCCTGCCACTTGCTTTATGTTTAATATGTTTCTTCAAATAAGATATAGCAGATACAGCACATTAATACTATCAGAAATTTATTTTTGTGGAATGCTATTGATAGATTTTTAAAACAAGTAAGCATTAAATAGTCTTGAGCAAAGGCTATTGATTTTAACTGTTTGGTTCCCCAAATTCTACTGTCCTTCTTGTAAAGGCTTCTGCAAACAGGCCCACATTGATCAGCATCCTAGACTTGTGCTGAGCCAGTGCTCCAGTCCACTGTAATGTTGGAGGGGCTGGGGATTTCCTGGTGAGCACCCTTGCCTGCCCTGCGTGATGAAACACAGGGAAACAGTAGACCTGAGGCAGCCCTGGGCAATATAGGGGAAAAGGTGATCTCTTCTGTAACTTGGCTGTAGGCTTCAAAGACAGCCTAAGCGCAAACAACCTGGCACCATGGGGCCAGGCACACTTGTGGATTCACAGCCACCCCACCTGCAGAGGCAGGAGGTCAGCAGCTACTGATTCCTGGACCTGCTCCGACTTGTCAGATTCCTCTGTGGCTGACAGAGAGCAGCTGCAGTCTTGCTACAGGGAATGGGGATCCAGGCAAAACCAGTGCCACCTTAGAGAGCTGGACAGAGAGGCCATACAAGGCAAGTCTTTGAGAGTCTGAAAGATGAGTTGAGGCTCTTGTCAAACAGGTTGTTCTTCGGTCAGTTCGGGGTTGCGTTCATAGTCCATAGGGGTGGAAAGACAGAGACAGTGTACACCACCAGGTGGATAAGCATTAGTATTAAACAACAGCTATGCAGCTGGAGTACGTTTCTTAGTAGAGATTCAAGCTGTGAAACTGCAGCCCTCCAGAAGGGAAAGTGGGAGGTGGAGGGTGACATATGTTATGTTATGTTATGTTATGTTATGTTATGTTATGTTATGTTATGTTATGTTATGTTATGTTATGTTATGTTATGTTATGTCTTCAGTGCACTTTGATGGGCAGCAAACTGGTGTGGAGAGCTGTGCCACTAACATGCAAAAGGGCAATAAGCTGGAAAAACAGACGTAGGTAACTCTTAAAGGTCTGTGTTCCTCCCCCTCTACATGCCCCCACAGCCCACTTCCCTGCATTCTCGAGCACCTCCCCAGAATGATACTACATTTTAAAAAAAAATGTTGAATACTCAGAGTCCAGGTATTATGGTGCGATGTTTCTCATATGAATGGTCTGAAGAGTTTTGTATCCAGTACAAAAGAAACACAAGAAACACATGGAATTTTGTATTCATAGGAGAGTATATAGCATAATTTGGATTTTTCAGTCTTCATAAAACTGATACACAGAATTAGTTCAGGAGGATATTGTGCACTTTTCCCATTGAAAGGTTTGATGTGAGTACTAGGAGGAAGTGAAAATTGGGCAATGGAACAGGATGAGAATTTGAAAATTAGAAAGTAACATGTTGGGTTATTCAAGTCAGAACCAAACAAATGGTAGTTACCAACTCCAACTACAGCAATGAAGGGCTAAATTTCAATAAAAACAAAACAAACCTAAAAACCTCCATGCAGCTGTCTGTTGATAATTGATCATTTCAAGACTGCAGTTTCAAAATATTTAAGAGAGCTTTGCCCTTGTCCTGGCAAAAATCAGGTTTTTACTTCATTAGTATATATCTTACACTGATTTATTGCATTGCAATTGCTGTAGCTTGGCATGTATGTAGCTGAAGGCCATGTTTAGAATTATAGTGTTTAAATGTTTTTGTTTTAATTAATTTTGTGTTAAAATCATTTAGAGCTACTTGGCCCAGATACCTTCATGATAGAAGACTTCATTTGTCCGTGTGATATTTCCTGGTAAAAGAATGGTTAGGTAAATAAACAACAGGAAAAAAAAAAAAAAAAAGGTGAAAAAAGTGCCAAACACCAGGCAAGTTTTCATACTGGCATTCCTTTCTGAGTTATCATCATCATCAGACATCCCCTCAAGTCCTGCCATGATATTGTTGATTTTATATTATGAGAACAAGACAAGTGCCTGGAGGTGCTGCAGATAGCAAAGCTGGATTAAAGAAGCCTGCAAATTGTGGCAGCAATTTCCATTAAAATTTTTTTAATTACCGCATGGATCATGCCAAGGAACTATTGCAAAATATGGATAGTTTGATTTGTTTCATGTCTCCAGGGTGTGTTGTAAAATGGGAATCTGGGACTATTACCTTTAAAAAAGAGTAACTGTCATAGACAGACTAACACATGATGCTTGCTGTGCCAGTGATATTCTGCTAGGTCAAGAAAAATGACTGGTGAGCCAAACAGTCTCTTGTTTTTTAGCAGATGGAGGGACTTATGTATCATTTGCTAATTTCCTTCTCCTGCAGAAGCCCCTTTTTGTCATATTTGTTTTAGCAAGATGCAGGCATCTTCTTAGATGTCCCATGTTCCACTGCCTCACTTCATAAGAGAGGTATGATATGTGACACTTTCAAGGGGAGGCAGACTCCACCCTGAACTGAAGACTGAAGAAACATGCATATCAGCAGGAAGGCAGCTGAGATTTCCCAGAAACCAAACCCCGTGTGTTGTCTCTTCCTCCACTATATTGTGGTAGGCAAATACAGCTGGGAAGCTGAGGTATTTTTTAAATTGCATCTTTAAAACTTTTAATGTTCAAAACAGACTACATGGAGACATCTGCCTCGCTTACCATTCAATGAGTCATGACTCGGTGTTGTTTTGGTTTTTTCAGTGTGAGAATTTTGATTTATCAAGATTTTTGTCCCTGTCACAGAACATTAAAAATACCAAAGGATACAAATTTAAGGATTATTTTGTCAGGGTTTTGTCATTTAGCTGTAGATTGGGTCCTGTTAAAAGGTTTTAAATGCTTCACATCTGCTGTGCCACAGCAGAGAAAAACAGAACTTTGTCTGGAGCTTAAAGTGTGGTTACAGTCAGAAAAGTGACTGTGAAAATGGCATGTTCTTAGTCAACACAGCCGTTCCCTATGTGTATTACCACTTTCATATGCATGCTTGACTTGTGAGAGTAAGTTTGTCATTACATTTCAATCTCTTTGCCTGTGGAGTGCCTGCAGGCCTATGGGGAGCAAACTATGGAATGCTTTCTTGCACATCACAAATGGATTCCTTAGTGAAATCCCAGCGTCAAAATCTTTTGCCATAGAGAGGGTGCATGAGACAACCTAACTTTCAGAGATATGGCTGACAGCATAATACTGGTTAACCTTGCTTCCATTTCCATTCCCCCTCACATGCCTAAAAAGAAACAAACCAAAACAAACCCCAGCCCAAAACCAAGCACACGTACCATCTTTTTGGTTTCAAACCAAATAAATTTGATCTGGAAGTCATTGAGAAACAGTAAACATGAAACCCTACCGTGACATATTTACGGAGTGATATATTCAGAAAATGACCGCACTTAAATAAAATAAGTTCAAAGACCAGTAATCAAAACCAAATATGGTCAGTCCATCTTCCAAACAAAAAAGACACAAAGAACTCAAAAAACCCTGAAACTAGCATTTCTTGAGTTGGATTGATACTTGTATATGAGTGGTAGCAAGCAGATGATAAACTGGTAGGATTTGAAGGAGAAAAATTAGCATCAGAAAAACAAAAAACTTAGGTGAAGAAAAAGCCTGAAACAAAATTTATGTATTGGCTTTCATCGTTTATGTTATTACTGTTCTAGAAAAACTAAGCAGAGACTATCCCCTCTCTTCTCCTCCTTGGACTGCTTTAAGAGTTTGTAACACAGTAGTGAGCAAATCAGTGCCATAATTCAATCCTAGCACTTTTCCTCTGCTACAACTGGCCAGCCCAGCTGAGGTTGCAAACTTACTTTTCATAAGTCATTTTTCTCATCTGCATACTCCTGAACTGCTCTGTCTCACAGGGGTGGGGTGGGTGGGCATGGGTTTCTGCAATGCCAGAGGTAAAGAGATGTGCTCTGCTTTGGGCTGTCTGCAATTACCGATGCCAGGTAATGTTTTAGTCCCTCACATTCTTGCAAACTGTTAACTGTATGAGAGGTGATGTGTAGGAGGGTGAAAATTATATCTCTGGAACTTTCCAAGTGAATTTCCACATGTGGAAAGGCTGGAAGAAACTGTAAATTGGAGAAACTTACATTCACTTAAACCCTTTTAAACTTTCTTCTGAATTCATTTCTATATCCTATTAGGTGATCAAATTTGAAAGCCTCTTTTCTATGCTGACATGCTACTGATTTATCAACTTGTGTATTTTGAAGTGAATGGGGAAGAAGGAAGAGACTAACAATTTTGATTAATAACTTTCATCTTTCTTGCTTTAGGAATTATTACTCTTCAGCTGCCATGTGTTCTTTCCTACAATATTTCACTTGCACTTGTTCTGTTTTCTTCCTGTGATGGAAGTCTCAGTGGAAAGTACTATGTCATGTAAATAATATACACATGACAGTCTATTATTTTGTGAGGTTATTAATCCCCGTAGACTTGAGAGATTTCTGGTTTGCCTTAATGTAAAATCCATAAGCATGTTCCCACACAGAAAAACTCAGACTTGTATTTCATAAAGCTTAGAAAAGTTCTTTTGTGAGATTTCCTGAGAAATTTTAAGAAAGTTAAAAACCTGCTGATAAACTTTGAAATGCAGATTAGGATTCAGAGAGGCTTCACTTTTAGCTCTGTATAACTACTCACAGATATTTAAAAATTACTAAAGCCCCTGCTGTTTCTAAGTTTGGTGTGCATTAATGAAGCCTTGAAGAAATCAGTTTTAATTCCAGATGGCACCTAAACAAGTTGTCTCTCTCAGGAACAGTGAAATATTAATGTAGGGAATTGGAATCAAGCCATCACGGAGTAGAAAAGAGGTGTTCCCAAGGCCTCCTATCTATACCTAAGTAGTGTCTAAGTCCTGCCTCCTTTACCATGTACCCTTACTAAATTCTTCACAAAGCTGCTAAGTTAGAAATGCATGTGTGCTTGTACAGAGTTTTTCTTGACTTGGAATTTTCTTGAGAGAAGGCCTAAGTTACACCTCTTTTACTGTAAATGCACAAAATTGGAGTTTCAAAGTATTGTAATTAGACAAAATACAAAATAAAGTGAGATCCTCTTGCTGCGAAGTGTTTCCACCCCAGGTTTCTACTTTCTAGCTGCTTCTAGAAAGTCTTGCTGTTCTAAAATGGAAAAGAGCCTTTTTTTTTCCTAAGGTGGAATTTTTCTCTTTCTCTATACTTCCTCCCCCTTTATTTTTACAATTGCTGAACTGTTCGCCCTTTAAAAAAAATTAAAAGTAATCACCTGCAGCCAGAGGCTCAGAAAATATAATCCTGGTGATAGCTGTCTGAAAAATCTGTCATTGTCTGGAAGCAAGAGCTGTGCTATTGACTTCTGTTATCATTTTTGAAGCAGTTCTTTTTCTGCAGGATCTATAAGTTAAGAATCATAAAGTTTGTAACAACCATTATTAGGTAAAGCTTACAGTATCTCCCTGAAGGAAATAACTCAGGAGAAGTGAAATGAAAAGCCTGTAAAGCAGAAAACTAAACAGCCCATTTAATAGACACTTGGAAAAAAACCCAAAATTACTTGCATGAGGTTGAATAGAAGGAACCAGTAAATATGCAGGGTGTGAAATATTTTTACTTCTAATACATGTGATGCCTCATAACCTCTTAATAATTCTTTGGCATGCAAATACTTGATTGTCAAAAGGCCTGGATTGCCCTCTGTCTCTCCTGTCCCATGCATCTCCAAGCTCTACAATCCTTGCAGCAAGGAAGGTCACACAAAGTGGTGCAAAACCCAGGGTGTTCTCCTTGGAGCTCAGCAGGCTCATCCTGTTAACCCCAAAGAACTAGTTAATATAGACAGTGAAATAGGTTCCAGTGACTCACAACAATTCTCCTGTTTCCTTGCAGGCTGTCCCTGAGGCAGTGGCAGTCTCTCTTGCCATGTTCTCCTGTGTCCAACACACAGGTAAACCAGCTTAGGCCTATGGTAGCATCATGACTTGAAAGGCTGTCCTGAACACACCAAGCAATCTCTTCAATACCTCATCTACACCATGCTGAAATCAGTCTGAGAACATAAGTTGGGAAGCTGAGCAACAAACACATTTTCAAGACTACTGAATCAAAGGGCAAATGCCTGAGTACAAGAAGCATCACAGAAATAACAGTGAGAAAGTCATGTCCAAGCTACTGGAAGTGGTCTTTGTACACACTGAACCTTGCATCCCTGTGTTTTACAAAGATTACACAGAAGCCAACACCACAGTGAATCTTGAAAAACAATTACATGTGTGGTTTACCTCCCAAGGTCTTCCTCTAGTATTATTATCTCTGACAAAGGGGCCAGTGTTATAAAAATAGTCAGTGTTGGCTGAAGCACTTGAATGCCATTAAGAAAAGTGTCTTCCTCCCTGGATTACGATCTAAAGGGTTTGACTATTTATTTATTTTTATTAAAATTGTAGTAAAATTATAAATGACCCTTATAGTAGCAGTAGGTCCTATGCATAAGTTGTATGCCATTAGATTGGAACAAAGCAAAAGAAAATTTTTTAAAAGTTTAATAAGAGTATTTACAGTTCATATCAATCAAGCTCTTAAATGTGGTGTTGTTTCGGTTATGTTAGGTTTGGACTTTTTTTTGCTTTCACATTTTAACCTCTCTAATGAGGAGGAAGATGGTTCTGAAAATACTGGAGTTTACACCTGCTCTAAGTGTAAATGCCCTGCCCCTGGACACATGTTCACATTTCTGTTGGCAGAAACAGTATGAATTCTGCAGTGACCTTCTGGAATTTTGCAATTTTCTTCTTCTTAGCAGCATGAGATCTTCAGGAAAGCCCCACTGGGGAATATTTTTCCATGTTCTTCCCTCCTTTTTCTACTTGTGACACCGTCTGGTAAATCGGATTTTGGTACTTTTGCATAGCCACTCCTGTTATACTCTTACTTCATGCTCTCATTTTTTTCATTCAGCATTTCCATACTCAGTGCTCTCCAATGCTCGTGCAAGCAGACTGGAATTATTCTTTTTTATTGGGTTACTAAGCACGCCACTGAGGATGTTTACTAAGGAAGGAAAGCTTGACATGAACCTGATAGATTAACAGAGAACTGGTCTCAGATTTTTTAAGAGAGTCTGGAGGGGTTTATACTCCAGAATTTAATCTCTGGTGAATAATGGACTGAACTTTAATTGATTCCTGCACAGCATCTTTGACTGATGAAAGGGACACTTCTCAAAGAAAAGCAGCCATCAAAAGTTTCACATATGTATGTGCAAATGGCCTTGGAATGGTTGCAGTAGGACTTCAGATCCTGCCTCAGTTCCATGCTGACCTCCAGTTAAACGTTTTACCAAATACAATCAGCCAGTTAGACCCTGATTAATATTCCTTACCTCAGACTGTATCTGAAACAGGTTTTGAGTAATACAGGGAAAAAGTCCAGTCTCATTCTCAAGTAGCAGTGAAATCCTTTATTCATGAGTTAAAACAAATTAATGGAAAGCTAACTTGTGGGCTTACAGAGGATACCTTTTTATTGAACTGGATAGAAAGAAATAACCTTTTATTCACAGTTAGTTTTTTTCTATATGAGAGACAAAGGTTTAATAAATGTGTTCATCTCTGCTGTGTTACAGCTGGGTACCCTTAAGATTATGGTCATGTATTATAGCCTCTTCTGATACATCCCCTCACTGAGTTAGAGATCTAATTTTTATCTTAGTTTCCTTATCCTTGTAAGGAGACAAGAATTAAGTAACTGGTCTGTCTGTACCTATCAGTCCTCAGATCTCTTTGCTTTCTGTTCTTCTCCATCCTTCACTCTTCCTGCCACAAATTTTGTCATTTAACTCATGGTCGTGTCCAGCCAGGCTTGGCAGGCAAATAGACATCTCAAAGATGGATCTGTCTGTGCAGATTTCTGGGGGTGATCAGCTGAGTTGGCTAGCGAGCCCTGAAGGAAGATGCAGTGAGGATGAAGCAGGAAGAACAGGTGCTGTGATCTCTATCTGACAAGGTTTTCAGACCCCACTTACTCTCTGGATAAGTGACATGTTCTCTCTGGTGGATAAGAGACACCATCTAGGGTGTTGGTGACAAAATGGGAGGGAAGTGGGTTAATGCAAGGGGAAATTTTTCAGGAGACAAAAGGGACACATATGTAAGGATTAGTTCAGCTGTACCAGAATGACTAAAGTACCTCTAAAATTGATGTGGGTCCTAAGTTCTTCAAAGAGTTATTTTTTTTTTCCTGCAAGATACTCAATTGCTGGTTTTATGTTTGTGCAGAGATACATTTATTTTAATTAATTTTCCTTTACCCATATGAAGACTTTTAACACAATCAAATACTTTGACTCAGTAGTTCCATCTGAGAGGCATATACTTTTCTGTCAACAAGAAAAAGAGTAGAATTCAAAACAGATCAATTCTTCAGGGCTATATTTTTTACAAGATACCATACTTTTGATTTTATGAATGAAAGACATATGCTAAAATGACATTTTAAAAGCAGCTAGTGTAAGGTTTAGGAAACGAGTCAGGATGACAATTTGGGAAAATAACATCAAGCTGTAAGCAAGCCATTTTCACCATGTTGATATACCAGTGCTTCTCAATGAGCGAAAATCCAAGAGGCAGCACATCCACTGAGATTCACTGAAACCCTTCCCTTTCTGGTAATATCACAAGAAAAAACAAAACCAAATCATGTAGCACCATTAGCCTTGTGATGTCAGGAGTGGTGCCATATGTCATCTTAGGAAGAATTGCCAGCCAGTAATTGCACTCTGGCTATTATTTTTGTTAAAACTGATTTAAACTTATTCTCTACAGACAGAAGTCTTTGCAACAGATCATTACTACTTTGTTATTTTCTAGATGTTTTTATTCTTCAAACCTACAGTATAATGAAGAGATTTTCACCCAAGACGAATTTTCATGATGCTGTTATACTAAATGATTTTACATTCTGGATGTGAGATATTTATTGTCAGTTGTGAACATGAATCTCATACCGATGAGCAGTTATTCACCTGGTGAATGGCTGGACTGATGGAGTAATATCTAAGAAGTCAAAAGTCTGGTGCACAATTTGCTGCAGAAATTTGTTTCTCCATCTGAAACTTTCAGAACCTCCTGGCATTTCTACTAATGATAAAATGGTGAATCTTTGCTCCTTTCCTTTTTGGCAGAAGTCTTTATGATTTTCTGTATTTGTATGATACAAAGTATTTTATGCAGAGAATTATTTTTTTTAATACCTCAAACTGCATCTTTGCTATATTTCCTAATTTAGCCATGGTAAATGTTACTTAACTTGTTAAAAAAGAAACTCCCTGCCTGCAAGTGACTTTTTATTTACTGTCTGATTGTACTATCTTAAGATTCAGTTCTGACTATACTTAAAAATCTCAGTGTTCTAACTGGCAGCCACAAAACAGTCTAAGTTTTAAAAAGGGACTAGTTATGTAAAGATGGGTCATACTTGGGATATGCAGTTCAAAGCATTCTCAGAGAAGCAGGGTTTTTGGAAGGTATTGTCCCTTAGGAATTTTCCATCCTCTTCAAATCAAGCATGAGACACTAGCTGTTTTTGAAAATTAAACCAATGGTCCCAATAGCAACTAGAGGCAGACTTTCCAAAAATTTCAAAAGGATCTGGTACTTGTGAGGTTTTATTTTGCTCGATGTTATAGGATCAGGATATTCTGTCTCCTCATAAGCAGCTGGGCACTGGAACTTTTTCCAAAGTAAGGTATGAATTCCAAGCTTTTTTTTTTAATCTTTGTATGAGGTGATTCAGAGATGAGACTGCAAGAAAAAAAAAAGGCTATAATTCATAAAATAGTTACTTTTGGAGCAGATATGTCATCCTTATTGCTGAAGTCCTATTTTAATGCAGTGGAGTGCTGGTTTTTTCTGTGCAATGTGATTGTATGGTGTTGATTCTATCCCTGTGTCCGCTTGAGTTTGACACTAATCATCTGTAATTGCATAACTTACAGATGATTACTAAGAAATCCTCTACTCATCTAGCAAAGCCCTTCTGCATTGCTGGGCTCTGTAGTATCAGGCCATCATTCTTGTGGTCCTCAGTCTTTCACAATCACATTAGTTTGGCAAATGCCCAAAAATGTATTTAGTCATGAACTCATTACTGATACAACAGGCAACACAGGGCATGAAACACAATGCTGCCCACAGCATTCCTCAATAATGTGTTCTGGAATGCTTATCTTAGATTCCAACTTGTTATTACTTTGGCACACTTGAATAAATGGACTTGTCAACAAATAATAATCACAAGCAACAGGCAACGTTTCATTCAAGTTATGTCATTGCCCTTCAGATTTCTTTGTCCATATGTGAAATGCATTTTGTTCTTGGGAAATAAGAAACATGGGAAAAAACCAGTGAATTTTTATTAGTATTTGACAGTAGTTCATGTGTTTGATGATTAAAGGAGGCAGTGATACCAGTCTAATACAGCAGCATTATGGTAGCCGAGACCAGTAACTTCTACTCCATATATTACCACTGAGTCAGTGCTTCATTTATCCAAACTGCAGCTTGCCCCCAAAAGAATCCTTTGACCCCAGTTTTTGTGCAAAACCAGCAAAGGGTGGCCATCCAGAATTTCAGAGGCAGAATTAAGGAAGCAGTCATAAAAAGTATGCTTATGATGTCTCTGTGCTTCCTTGCATTCTTTTGTAAATTACAGGGAAAAAAATCTTCATTTTTGTAAGCATTTTGGAACCTGCTTTATTCCAAGCTACTAAAGTGCATGTCAGTAATAAGGACCAGTATGCTCTTCACATCTATTGTGAAACAAGTGGAGTACAGAAAGAGGGCTAATTTTCTTTTTCAGACAGTTTAGAGATTTAAAGATTTTGGTGAGATTAACAACCTGAGATTTAAAGTGAGCCTTCACAATATTTCATGCTTTAGGAAGAAACTATTCCAGTCATAGGATCTGTGTGTGGGAAGAATGTGGGAAGGGGTGTGTGCATAACTGAGGGCCTTCTGAAAAGAGCAAGAGCAGTTCTTTCTTGGTTTACACTATATTAAAGAATACAGTGTGGTTTTAGAGTTTTCTTTTAAAAACCATATAAGTACTTATACTCTGGGCACTGGGAAAAGCACATAGAAGGGTTAAGACATTGAAAATTGTATGATCAAAGAGAAGGCATAAGCAGGCAGTAGATAAGGCAGAGGCAGTACTGCTGGTCATGAGTGGTGTGGAGTGTCATCAGTTATAAGACAAACCAATAAAATGGGCAATCTGTGAGCTATCCCTCTTTTTCTGTCACTAGAAGTTATCTCCAAGCACAAAAATATTAGAAGCAAGAACTATTCTGGTATATCTGGATAGATGCTATATCCCAATACACCCAGATACACTCTTTCAAATAAAAGGCAGTGTAATTAAATATTTTATTGTTAGCATGGTGCTAGTGCTACTCAGCAAGGCAGTCACTTTCTTTGTCTTGTATTTTAAGTGTTCCTGCATTGCTGTACTTTCCTTACTTGAGGCTTTGCTTCCAAGCGATACCAATTTTGCTGCACTGAATCTCTTTTTATGGCCAGTCCACTGCTGAAAGGAAGACTGACATTTTCAGCTATGCTGGATATTTCCCATTGTAACAACCTACTGTTTCCATAGAAATCCTTCAAAGTGTTTTAATAGAACGTGATTAAGAAAGGAGTTTTGTTGACACATATTCTGCCAGGTTTTTAACAACTTGATTAATGTCTCCTCAATATTCACTTCTTTTAAAAAACAAAAGCAAAAATGTAGAAAACAGACATGATGCTGCCACAGAACTTTCACTGTCAATTTCCAGGACCCTTGAATTTGTTTCTCCTTTCTCTTTCTTTCCTCCCCATCACCCCTCAACCCTATCATCATTTTGTCCCTGAAAGCCCTTTTCTACATAAAATTAGCACTAGAAAATCTACAGCGGTGACAAAACCCCCTTAAATCAGACACTGAGCATTTTATGATTCATCAGAAACTCTCTATGCCTCTGAATCAAGTTGCTTACTAAATGGTGGCTGCATTATGGGCAGAGCAAGATGTGAGTAACCCATGCCACGCATTGTCAGAACTTTTGGAGCCCGTTGGAGATACCCACGTTGAGCTGAATACATTTTGTTTTAAGGGGGTGTTGATTTAAATGTTGGATGATTCACTGCCTCCTGCTGTCTCCTGCAGTGTGGGCATAATAGTCGTACATTTGAATGCAATGCTTTTTAATTGCTTTCATTTAATGTCCATCCTCCTCATCTATGCCACAGCATGATGCCAGTTACCTTGTGAAATGTTCCAGCTACTCCGTTCCACACTCACTCCTTATCAGGCTCCGAAGTTGTACTCCAAACTTCCTAAGAGTCATAATTCTAGCTGTCAGCATAGTTGTTATTCCTGCAAAGTATTATTACATATAGCCATGTGAATCCTTCTCATGCCTCTCCTGCGTTTGCTCTGTTCACATTAAAATAAGAATTAGCTCTCAGTGTTAAGTATGAACAGAAATAGATAATGCTGGCAATGACACATATTGATTTGTTTTTTAATTAGATATTCTGACATCTGAAAATGAGGTTTTGGTGAGTCTGATGATGATCAATGGACTTTTTATGTGATCAGCTGACATTATTCGTTCATGACAGCGATGGAATTATTATGAGCAACTTTTAAGTGTTTGCTCATGAACCTGAAGGATAATTTGAGTTTTAGGACAAAGTAAGTGGGTTCCCATTTTTTGTACCCATTATGTAATTTCAAATATTTCAAGCTAGTAACCTGCTAAGCAGAAATCCCTTAATCTGCCAGGCTCTACAATGCCCTCAGCCAGTGAAGCAAGAGGAGACTCCTCAACTAAGCATGTCTGTTCATCTTAAAATATTTTTCTCATTTCTTACTGCCTCCAATTATTCTGCATTTTACACATTTGAGATAAATTTCTTGGTTTTTCAGTATAGATGTTTAGTGTCTGTTCAGATGTCTCTAAGTATTTTGCAAATGTCTCAGACAGAAGTATGTATCTAAAATGGCACTAGATGGCTATACTTAAGCACCTGAATCTTATCCCATACCACATTCTGGCCAACATTTCCCTTTCTAAACACTCTATACTAATCAGGTAAATATAGGGCTTCTTAAGTGCATCTTCAAATGACTTGTGGTAGGTAATAAGCTACCTCTTCTACTTGGATTCCATTTCCATTGGAGTGAAAGAGACCCTTTTTATAGGTTGCATGTCACTGGATCACACTTCTTTGACTATCCTGTATTTTCAGTGTTGTCAGAATGAATTGGTGTAATTTGAACATAAACCCTTCTGTCTGTGGAGATTGGCTTCTGACTATCAGTTGCTAAATTCTGTTCAGTATATGTCAGAGACCAAAACTGCAAATGACACCCATGATGAGGAGTGTTCTGTGCATGTCCCTGGAAAGGCTGGATTTTAATTTCTTTCTGTCACTTGAGTAAAGTTGCTATTGCCAGGGGACTTCCATAAGAGTAACAAGCCTACCAGATACCATGCAATCACTCTGTAAATAGCACCTTTATAGCACTTATTTGGGGTTTTCTCCATATGTCTTGCTTTGAACACTCAGAAGCAGTGATTAAATATACGGACTACTTTTTAGTTGCAGGTAAACGAAAAAATTTATGAGGAAATTAAGTGAGAGAAAGAACCAAGTAGGAAAGCCTAAAAAACTTGGAGGAAATTTGAGAGTGTAGCATCAGTGGAGGACACTGACAGAAGATGCAGATCTGAAGGAAGGCCAATCCATTGTGGTTTCTTAGCAAACCAGGCCAGCAAATTTATGGAGCCATTAAGTTTAGAAAACCAGAGAACAAGTAAGTAGGTGAAAGATAAGATATTGCTCTTCCATTCCTGTTAAAGCAATGTTGCCCATTTAAATACTAAGCAATTCAATCTTGTCTTGTACATGAACCTAAGCATGAATCCTTTTAAAGCTCTGATGTCATAAACAAATGCTCAATGAATGGCAGCAAGTGAATGGCAGCAAGTGAATGGTATTGTACAATGTAGTGGTTATGAGAGCTTTCAGAAACCACCTTAGGGTCTTCTGTGTTGTCTTACAGTTATGCTGCTGCTAAAATTCTTTATTTAGGGGATAGAAACAGCTCATTAAATTAAATGCAGCTTCTTCAAGATGTGACAGAACATAATGAAGTTAATAGTGATTTGGATTAAAGAAATTTTGATACTGATATTTTTGCTCTGACTGTTGGCATATATTGAATGACTGGATAATTTCTTTGCAATGAATAATGGATAATTTTGTCTAGCATACTGTAACATTATGCAAATTCATCACGCACAGCAGCAGTACAAACTTTGCTCTTCCCTCTTGTTACATCTGGCCTGTGCTGAAATACGAAAGACTGAATTCAGAGGAGTAGGGTTGTCCAGGGTTGCTGGGGTTTGTAACAGCTTTGCCATTAAGACCATGTTTAAATACAGAAGTTGTATGACTTTTTGTCAGGTTTTCTGCCTTCATATCAGCATGGCATGCAAGTTTTGCCTGCCTTTTTTTATTTAATCAAAATTAAGGTCATGTTTAGCATCAGTACACAAACCTGCTTCAGCTGAACTACAAGCACAGTGTTAGTTAAAGCCTAGTATCTCCTAACAGCCTGTGAATCTGAACATGCCATGAATTTTGCTATGCCTCGATTCATATTGCTGCAGAACTTACAAGAAGTATAACGCTTGCCAGTGGTGTAATTACTGAAAAGTGTTTTTATATTGGTGAAAATACACTATAGAAGTGTGGAGGATTGTTGAATTGTACAAAAATATTGGGAGTGGAGAGCACATTGATTTGTTTTTGTTGCCTGGGGAAAGATGATTTTGCACAATTTAAAATTAGCTATCCAGAAATGAATAGAAAGAAAAAAAGCTTATCCCCAAAAAGCCTTCACATGAAGGCTGTAATTCGGAAGCTCTGAGAAATGTCAGTAGTGAGTATACTGTGAAAGTGCAACATTTTCAGGCCTCTTCTGTCCTATCTGCCCTATCTGTTCCCTTGAGTGTGGGAACTCAAGCTTAGTGGAAGCTATTCCCCACAGAAAGGGAGAAGAATGGATCCAGCCACTAACTGGGATAATTAGATCCTTTCCTACACTACTTCATGGACTTACACATTTGACTGACCACATGAATGTTGCACCAAATATATAAAAATGGTTTTGTAAATTTGATGGTTAGATAAACCCTGCTGACTTTAAGCTAAAAGCAGGATATGCTTTTATGCATTTTCATATGTGGATTGCCACAAAGTTCTCTGATGGTCTCACACGGAACAACTGCTTTCTGGAGTGTGCAGTAGCACCCTGCCACAGAAATCCAAGTAAGCACTTGGATTTGTAAGGACTTGTGCAGCATCTTCAAATACAGATAGGCATGTTAAGTATTTTGTCTTCATACAATGCTGAGAATTCTGATGCTACAGCTCTATTAGCTGACTTGCAGTCTCAGCAACTAGGAGTTGCTGAGAATATAGAAAATATAGAAAATAGAAATATAGAATTTCTATATTTCTATATAGAATATAGAAATATAGAAAAGAAATCATCTGGAGAGAGAAGAACAGAAGAGAGAAGAAGATGGGAGCTGGGCAATTGTACTGTTTTCTGAAGGAAAGGATACTTGTGTTTGCACAGAACAGGTAGATAGACCTGTCCTTCCGCTACCACTGCTTTCTTCAAGGAGAGTCAATTACTTCCAGGGACTTACTGGGTAGTCAGGGACCAAGGTCCTTGCTGCCAGGAGCTAAGTGGAAGGAAAGAGTTTGAGAATTGTCCAGTAAACTTTGTTCTTGAAAGATTACATAAAGGAGAGCTGTTCATTGAATTGTAAGCTCTCCAGCCTCTCTGGGAATTACATGTGTCTCCTCCTACACAGTGCAGTGCTAAAAAGGCTTCTGGGGAGGGGGAAAAGGCTGTCTCTTTAAAGTTTCTTCATACATCCCCTCAACGGATCTATTGCTTTCAGCTGCTATTTCTCACTCAGTGTGTGTAATCCCACTCTTCAGCACAGCTCTGTCCTTTACTCGATGAGATTCAGTTCTTGTCAAGCCTTGTGTGCTACAATGGGCCAAGACTGTTTTAGGAACCTTTTCTCTTGCGCTGAATCATAGGCTCTACGTAAGCCACAAAGGAGCACAGGAACTCTTTGTCTATAGCCTTTTAGGACTGCAAACCAGTTTCATACTCCTGTTACTGTATCTTTCCTTCTGATATACCTATTAAGTCATTGCTGTAAGGAGGATAAAATGGTATAAAGAGCAGCATGAGGTACAGCAGATTATATTCTTCATGTTTATTGTATGTTATTGCAGATACGTTAGCTTTCTGTACAGTGTGTTTTACTTGAACCTCCTTTTTTTTGCTTTGCTTGCCCTGAAGTGGCTGATTTATGTGTTTTTAAATACTTGGTGTAAACAAATGAGTACATGAGACCTTTTGCAGTACTTGTGAAACCCCTCCCAAGTCCATCTGTCCTTTGCAGTTGTTCCAAGCCACAGAAAGGGGTGTGTACATGTGCTTGTGTGTATATGTAACTATATATATATATATATAGCATAATAATAATCAAGCCTATACTTTTTCCATTAAATTGTACTGAAAAACACTCAATTTCAAATACATCATGATTTCAATTCAGGATTTTTTTTTTACCTTTTCACTAAAAATTAAAAATAAAAAAAGAAGGTGTCATGCAAAGTTGCACAGTTTGCTGAAGAAATCTGAAGTGGATGTCATGCAGGAAAGCACTGCTTTTTGAACTGAGTTAGTTATGAGAAGGAAAGGAAAATAAACAAGGACTGAAAAGGAGCAGTACCTCCTTTTTCTTTTGCAGTAACTTGTGATGTCAGAATTTCTTCTTAACATCCAATTCTTCTCATCTTCCCCCTCCAGATGTACACCCCACCCCAGAAATAGTACATAAAGGAAGGTTTTTTGTTATATATAAATCAGAAAGTGAGCAAACTTCTCTTTATAGTGTGGCAATTAGATGTGTTTGGAAAACTGAAAAATTTTCATTCAGATATTTTCTGGTCCCTTTGTGAAATCCATAATTTAAATAGCAAAGCCTCTCCAACATTTCAAATATTTAAAACAGAGAGTTGCAACTGTGCTGAAATGTTTATTGAAAACACTGACCATTTTCCCACTGAAATTTTACTGCTGATGAAAAGTATTGCCACTTTTTTTCATCAGACCTAATGCCATTTAATTTAAAATTAAACGAAACAGCATACTGATGACTATTTGATGTATTGATAAAAATTATTTAATAGGTAATCTCAGCTGGTTGAGATTTTGAAGTTTTGGGGTCTTTCTGTGTGTGTGTGTGTGTGTGTGTGTGTGTTTAGTAAGATGATTACAAAACCCTATTGAGGCCTTGCTCTAATACACCTAGTGGCATTTTGGGGATAAGACCTGAGCATCATTTAAATTAATACCCATTTTGTCATTGTTGTGGATGAGACAACATGTCTAAATAAATTCTTCCACCACTAAGCCACACTGTTCTGAAGCTGGTGTTTAATGTCACTCTGTGATTCTATGGTATTACTGGTTCTTTATCGTCTAAGGAGTGCTATTTCAGAATCTGTACATGAACTCATGTGCAGTTTTATTTTCTGTATGTTCAAAGAAGTGATGTGCAAGGTCTATGTGAGCCCCAGTTATGGACAACAATTAGCTCCACTGAAGTATTCTAATGCATTTTTGGAAAGAGTTTCTTGACATTTCTTTATGTCTGAATAGCAAGCAATGAACTGCAGTCAGTTTTTCCTCCAGATAAATGATGGAAGTGCAAATAAAAATTTTGGGAATTGTTTTAATGAAGCATTTAAAATATTCTCTGTTTTCAATTCTGTTGTTATTGTGATTTTAATGGTGATACTTCTTGTTTCAGTTTTACTCCCATAATGCTATAATTGAATGAAGCTTGGAAATGCAGAGAGAGCATAACAAGAATTATATAAATAACTAAAGAGGTGAGGAGAGAAAAGGAAAAGAACACTTTAAAGAATCTATAGAGAAAAGAAATCCATGTGCAGTTTGATTTTTAAGGTGAGGTATTCATCTGTTCTTAATTTATCCACACTAATACAATCTTCCCTATCCAGCTCATCATCTCCTGATGAATAATGCATAGATAAATATTTCTACCTATGAATGCAAAAGTAGTTTATAATTCCCCAGAAAGGCTTTATTAATAGTACAGTGTTAACCACCTTGGTCTGAGTCATAACTAATTGTTACTGTATATGTGTGAAACCCAAGGAAATGAAGACAAGAGGAGGCAGAAGACAGGAAAAAATCCAACTCTGGAGTTAGTTGTATTAAAAGAATAAATTCTTTTTAGTCTGAGCAGGAAGCTGGTAATACTTGTTAATGTAGTCATTCTTTAAAATAGTCTTTCAGATGATTAAGTTAGAAATCTTCACTATGCTCTAGCTATTAACAGAAACCACCTGAATTTTTGGAATGAAGTCCAATGGAAATAGAGTTATAATATACAGAAGCCTCTGTAATGGCATGCTAAGTTTTCCATTGAATGGTTCCAGCCCTCATATTACCTTCTCACTTTTAAAACGTACTGTTAAGGAGAGGTTGAGAGGTGAGCATGTTTGACATCTAATCCATTTGTTGCTTCACAACCTATTAAAGAGAATTATATCACTTCATTTAAAAAGAAATATATCTAATTAGTAACATTAAGTTATGTGATACACACACATAACTTGTGCTTCACACTGTCTCCAAAAAACTCACACTGAATGGTGGCATAGCAGATCACGAATGGGACTGGGAGTAAAACCTGAATGTACAAAATATTGCTCAAAGTCCCTGTATTCCTTTATCAGTGTGCAAACTTTATTGAAGATAAAGTCCAAGAGAGCTCTGGCAGCAAAACAATTCTTCTATGAGTATAGCTGAATGGATTGGGCAGGAGAGAAATCCTGGTAAACAGTGAAAAGCACCAGTAAATAAATATAAATTTAATGCTCTAAAGCCCGACAGTGGCAATTCATTCCCAAAAAATACCTATTTGTCATTCCACCCACTGCTGTGCTATAGCTGACATTGAAAACATATTAGGAAAGTGTATGTAATGTTCAAGGCATCTTCAGACTCTTTCAGATGTAGGAAAATCCAGACTGGTTGCTCAACCACCTTTTCTACCAAAACACCAGCTGGAGAGAAGCTCCTAATTATTTGGAACTCAGTGTGCTAGTATGAGCTTGAACAGATGAAGACTAGACAGAGCCAAATTGCCCTTTCACACCACCTTTATACTGGTATAACATCACCAATTTAAACACCATTAAGTGATAGATAAGTGGGTCTGCATATCTGCATATAGTGTACAGAGGAAAATGAAAACTTTTTCTTTAAAATTTTCTTAGGAAATGTAGAGGCAGAGGAGGGAAGAGGAAACAAAAAATAAAAAAGTTTTAAGAAAACCTGAAAAACAAACTCAATCAGTTCACAGGGGAGGAGGCAGGCAGCTCACAAGGGGAAGAGAATTCCCATGTTGAGAGACCTCTGTTCATGGTGTGCTTTTCTTACTGTCATACCTGCAGTATGCAGCAAACACAGAATAATGCTGTGAGTGTTTGTGACCAGAGATTTTTAATTCCTGTGCTGTGGAATGTCCAGGTTAAGCTGTATGAACACTGGACATGCATACTGTAAATAATAACAGTTTGTTCAGGAAGCTGCAGAGGTTTTGGCAGCTACTTCAAAATTAGCACAGATACTTGGAGATTTATGGGATCATTTTGTTCTCTGTGAGAACAACATTTCACCCTGTTATCACTTGATGTGAATTGGCTCTTGCAAGAATTTCCATTGAATCTATTTAAGGAAATAGGAATTTAGAAAATGAATCTTTCATGACTAGTAATGCTGCTGGTTTCACTTTTCCTTTAGCTCACTCTAGAATGTAATTGGCTGGATTTTATTACCTGACTATTTAAACTAATATAGTTCTAGGCAAAATCTCAGGCAGAGAATATGTATGCCATCCCTGAGCCACTGATAATAACACTGTTAACATGACCTATCAGTCTTAGAAAAGGTAACAGAGTCAGACCACTTAATTAGAAGAACACAACCATGAGCCTCTGAAGTGTAAATTAAATCTCTTCTTGCTGCCTTTATCTGTCTCTCCAAGCTAAGAGGGAGTGTTATCAAACTATTTCTTTACACTGTAGAGTAGCATTACTCCTTGGAAGATCTCCAGCAGATGCTGCAATAAGTCCTTTAGGGGCCACAGTTCAGGCTGCTTTCTTCTTAGTGGCATGGAGTCAGGAGAGGGGACTGTGCACATGCAAAGTTTTGATATCCTCCATTAAAGAGCCTTAAAGTTCCCCGAGTAGTCCTCTCTCCTCTAAGACACCCAAGAATGAAAGACCTAGTTGAATGAAATTGCCTATTAATAATAAAATCCTAAAATATCCTGAGTTGAAAGGAACCCACAAGTATCATCAAAGTCCAACTTCTGGCCCTGCACAGGACACCCCAAGAGTCACACCATGTGCCTGAGAGTATTGTCTGAACACTTCCTGAACTCTGTCAGGCTTGGTGCTGTGGCTGCTTCCCTGGGGAGCCTGTTCCAGTGCCCAGACACTCTCTGGGTGAAAAATCTTCTCCTAATATCCAACATAAACCTCCCTTGACAAAGATTCATAATGTTCCCTTGGTGTCCTATCACTGGGCACCATAGAGTAGAAATCAGTGCCTGCCCCTCATGAGATAGTTGTAGACTGCAATGTGGTCTCCCCTCAGTTTCCTCTTCTCCAGGCTGAAAAGACCAAGAGACCTCAGACACTCCTCATATTGCTTCCACAGACCTTCACATCTTCATAGCCCTCCTTTGGACACTCTCTAACAGCTCAATATCCTTCTTATATTGTGGCACCCAAAACTGCCCCCAGCACTCAAGGTGAGGCTCCACCAGTGCAGAGCAGAGCGGGACAATCCCCTCCCTTGCCTGGCTGCTGATGCTGTGCCTGTTGCCCCCCAGGACACGCTTGGCCCTCCTGTCTGCCAGGGCACTGCTGACTCATATTAAACTTGCCATTGTCCAGGACCCTCAGGTCCCTATCCTCGGGGCCACTCTCCAGCCTCTTGTTCCCCAGTCTGTCCATAAATCCAGGGTTGCCCCATCCCAGGTGCAGAATCTGGCATTTGTCTTTGTTCATGTGATTGGTGGTTGCCCAGCCCTCTAATTCGTCCAGGTCTCTCTGCAGGACATCCATACCTTTGAGGGACTCAATGATTTCTCCCAATTTGCTGTAACTGGCAAACTTGCTTAGTGTACCTTCGAGTCCTGCATTCCAGTCATTTATGAAGATGTTGAAGAGCACAGGGCTGAGGATGGAGCCCAGCAGAACCCCACTAGTAACAGGTCACCAGTCTGATGTCCCCCCATTCACTGTAAGCCTTTGTGCCTGATCTATGAGCCAGCTGCTCATGCACTGCATGATGTATTTATGCAGCTGTGGGCTGGACATTTTGTACAGAAGGATCCTGTGAGAGACAGTATGGAAAGCTTTATTGAAATCCAAAAAGATTACATCAACTGGCTTCCCTTGATCAAGTAGGTGGGTTACCTTGTCATAAAAGGAAATTAAGTTTGAGAAGTAGGACTTTCCCCTCATGGAGCCATGCTGGCTGTGACCAATGAGTGCATTGTCCTTCGGGTGTTTTCCCTCCCAGGATAATCTTCTCCATAATTTCACTGATCACTGCAAAGACACAAACAGGACTATAATTTCCAGGGTCATCCTTCTTGCCCTTCTTGAAAACTGGAACAATGTTATGTCCCTATCCGATCAGCTGGAACATAAAAGAATAGGCAAAAGGCTGTTGTTTTTTTAAGGCACTGTAACAGGTAAGAATGTGGCAATCTCTATCTTAGTACACCATCTTAGCACTATAATCCTGCTAGCATTATACAACATAGTTGTTGATTTACACAGAAACAGTCTAGGTAGTGCACTGAATACACTATTCAGGACACAAGAGTTTGACATGTGGAGAACTTACAGTCCCTGTGTATGTCAAGAAAAAATGTTGTTATTATACATAGAACTACAAGGAAACTTACATTATCAATCAGGCATTAGCATGTCATGTATTTCAGTTCATAAAATTGACATTTTTAATAAAAGGTGTTAGTTTAATTTAGAGCATAAGCAGAGAACATAGGCAAATATTTTCCAATTCATTAGGCCACAGGCCCATAGCATGGAAATAAATTCTTCTGATGAGTCCTGTCACCACACTGTAATTCCAACACTGCCATTTTCTGAAATTAAGCAGACCCATGCCACCCTTTGCTCTGCTGATGTAGCTCCAAATGTTTCACGTGAGTTTCCCAGGGCTGGCTGTGATGCTGCATCATAGTGGGAGCCATCTTGCAGAACACACATGGGGAATGGAAGGGGTGTTTTGTCCTGAGTAACTGGTTTAAGATTAAGTTTTGAGCTCATGAATCAGGAAAACAAGCTATTTTCAGTCTGTCCTCTCTTCCAAGTTATCATCTTGATGCCCACTAATACAAGCATAATTGTTCTGCATTCACAGCACAATAACAAGAGCAGGGTTATGAGGATCTGAATATAAACTGTGGAAGCTGCCTCAATGTAAGGAAGAGAAAAGAAGAAAGTCCCAAGTAAGCGCTGCAGCTTCTGTGTATTTGGGAGGGAGGAGTTCTATCATGTGTGGCCTGTTGGAGGGGTTTCCCTTCTTTATTGTGCCAACTGGCAAATCTCTTACTGAAACTTCTGTCAGTTTTCAGTATTACTACCAAAAATCAGTTGGCAGTTGTAATCTTTTTGTTTAGATAATTGCAATCCACTGTAGAACAAAAGATTTACATCATCTGCAAAAGTATCTCAGTTTGTAGAAAGTGCATGGAATTTTTTGTTATTGTTGACATTTTCCTTTCAGGCATTCATACTTATAAAGGAGTAAAATCTCTTGGCGCAGCTTGCCTGGTGATTGCATTCAGGATAGACATTTAGAAACAAATCTTGCTAAGCTATAGCACTGTTGATATTGGTAGGTGAAGGTTGTCTCATTGGATGTGAACTGGTCACAGGGGTGGGCACATCCCTTCTGCATTTCCTCTCTTTTTATGAAACAATCCATCATGAATTGCAGAACACTTCGTTTAGCATAAATTATACAAAAAACAGCTCACTTAAGGGAAATGGAGCACACACAGCTTAACCACAAAGATAAAAAAGTACTTTTTTTTTGTTTTCAGATATGGCTAATAATTGCACAGTGAATGATGTCTTTATCAGACTCTTATAGATACAATGTCTGCATGCTGGTGTTTAGGAAAATACCTTTGATCTCCTGAGACCCCAGTTGGAGTGCTGCATACAAGTCTAGGATACCCAGCAAAAGAAAGATGTGGACCTTTTAGAGAGCGTCCAGAGGAGAACATGAAGATGATCTGAGGGATCTCTCCTGCAAAGACAGGCTGAGAGAGCTGGGGTTGTTCAGCCTGGAGAAGAGAAGGCATTGGGGAGACCTTACTGGGGTATTTTCAATATTTAAAGGGGACTTACAAGAAAATTTTTACCAAGGCCTGTAGTGACAGGACAATGGGCAATGGTTTTAAACCAAAAGAAGGTAGTTTTAGTCTGGACATAAGAAAGAATTTTTTTTTTTATTTTGAGGTTGGTGAGAAACTGGAAGAGGTTGCCCAGAGAAGCTGGGGATGACCCATCCCTGGAAGCATTCAAGGCCAGGTTGGATGGGGCTTTGAGCAGCCTAGTCAATGAAAGGTATCCCTGCTCATGATAGGGAGTTTGGAACTAGATGATTTTTAAGGTCCCATCCAACCCAAACCATTCTAATAATTCAAATAATTTTGTTATTCTTTGATTCCATGAAAATTAGACTTTTCTTCCATTTATATCTGCAAGACACTGGGTCCAAAGAGAAAACCCGAAAACCATGTGATCCAACACTGGGCACAGCTGTCCTCCCTTCTGCAGCCCAACTTCTTTGGCCTCAGTGTGAGTGCATGTAACATGTCTATGGTTCCAGTATTTACCAGTGCTATGTAAAATAATGCAGTTATAATCCCCTTAAGTACTTCTTGCATAAATCTAAATAGCATTACATACATAGATTCTCCAGAAAGTATTGAAAATACAATAAGTAGGCTTACATTAGCTAGCCCACAATAGAATAGCCACTGAATTTTACAGTACTTAGCTTAATATGAGTATTATTTACATTCTTTTGTTACAGAAATAATTCACTATGGCTCCTGGTTAGCAGGATTCTTATGTGGAAGCCTAATGCTTGTCATAGATTCTCACTAAAATCAGTGAAAGTATGAAAATTCTTAAAGCTCCATACTTCAAAATATTTTCCTGATTCAGATTTATCTACCTTAATGCAGTGGAAGTCTTTTCACTGATACTAGCAATAACTGGGTAGGAATACAAAGTGCAGTAATAACCCTATTTTACCATAAGTGATATGTAGGAGACCCTACACTTGCCTTATGTGCCTATATTTTGCTGTTCTATTCCACTTTTTTTGCAAACAAGTTGGTGTAGCTGTGCTAATTTTTTTTTTTTTTGTGGGAACAGGTTCAAGGAAGGCGATCTTTAATTGTTCCCTCTTAAAGCAGTAATAGGTACTTCCATCTTGAAGCAAGGAATGTCTTGTTTGCGTTGGTTATATTTTTCTATCCCCTGGACAACATAAAACCTCAAGTATGCATAGGCATTACATATAGTGATTAAGGTTTACATAGTAGAAAGCATGAGCTATATATTCAGTTTTGCCACAAAATATAAGTCCTGTTTTGTAAAGGAATGTCTGTATTTCCCCTATGCCAATCTGGTTGAAGAGCACATGATTTTCTGTAATTTATGTGTTTTGGTGTGGATTTTTTAATTTCATCTTTTTGGGATAGTTTTTAGAGAAGCTTTTCTATTTTCTGGTTTTAAATACTTTCTGAGAGAAGGTGATAGGATGCAAGAAGGAAGTTTGTCTTATTCAGTAGCCAAAAATAAACATAATTGAAAGTTTGTGGAAGGGCATCTTACTGGTCTAGGTCTGGATCCAGTTTTGTAGTTGTTGTTGATGTGGTGGTGTCTCCTGTAGCATCAGGGAAGTAGGTGGAATGGGGCAGGTGGTCCAGCTAATTGCCTTAGTGTGTATCATGTCTTGCATGAGGATTTTTACATCAAGACACAGGATGAATGGATCATTAGGAGTTTGGCAAGACTGTTTTGTGGGAAGAGTAGTCTAGGAGGAATACCACTGTAATAAGCATAGCATAAAATATAAAGATAAGCAGAAGAGAGAGCTTACAATGGCAAAACACATAGTTTGTATCAGCTTAAACTTCTGAACTCATAGTTTGGAGAAATTAGAGCAGTAGTTATTATCTGAGATCTGCTTGGGTCACTGAAATCTTTTACTACAGTCTGTGTGCAGACAGAACTGTCATTGCTTTTCATCTAATTGACAACATTAGATTTGGGCCACTGTCAGGACATTTAGTTTGCTGGACTGTGCTCACTGAGGTGATTTCCCAATATGTGATGTGAAATGGTTGGTCATTTCAAATACCTTTAACCTCTCACTATCACTACTAATTAAGAGGCGATTCAGTCATTTTGAGGACTTCTTCTTCAAAAGATTTTGCATATTACGTAGTAAATTCTCAGCTCTGATTTTATCTCTTTAGTCAAGCAGTATAGAGGGACCCAACCCAGCGGTCTGCTAGAAATCTTCTGTGGGATGTTATAGATGCATTTAGGAATCTCCAGCTTAGCAAGATCTGGCAGAACTTAAGTACAATCTCCATCCCTCTCCTGGGTGCCCATGCATGCACCTCCCACAAGCCTCCACAAAACATCTGCTTGCACCACAGTTCAGCAGGACATATTCATTCCAAATTCCTGCTGCCAATGTATTGTTTAAGCATTATTCTCATGGTTGGTCAGTGGCAGTTTTGTGCAATGTATGTCCATGATTCTAAAGAAGGGCATTGCTTAGTTCAGACTTATTTTTCCCAGAAGAACATTCCAATAAATGCTGAAAAAGAGCTCCACTAGCGAGTCTTTCCTTTATCAGGAAATCTCAAATTGTGCTGCCATGAATGTTATTTTGTTTGGGGGAATCTGGGGTTGGTTTTTTTTAAATCTTTTTCGTTACCTATTACTTATGGTGAGCATTCTTGCTCTGTTATTATACACAGTAGAGTTTTGAACAGTGCATGCTGTTATTCTCAACATTTATAAAAACCTGCTTCTCAAGTAGTTCCTCATTCAGTTTTGACATTACGTGGGCAGAACATAAAGTATCATACAGCTGGGCCAAATATCCACTGGACTGCTGGTTATTCTATGTATTTAGGAAGTACATTGTGTAGTCTCTGAATCTCTACTTCTTCCTCTTTCATCTTTCTGCAGCCACCAACTCACCTCTCCTAGTTTTGGATTTGATTAATTATTTCTATAATTTCTCTTGAAGACTTAAGTTTGGACTTTTTTTTTTTCCTTTTTTCATTTCTTTTTCCCTTTTTCATTACTTTTTCCCAGCTTTTTTGCTTTTGACACAGATCCTCTATTTGTAGCCATTGATTTCATTTCATATGATTTTAATGAAACCCATCCTGTACAGCTACACAGGAGTATACAGCATTTATGACATTTTGACTTACTGAGATCATGAACAGTAACAGACATAGTAGAAGTATCAATGCCCCAATAAAAATAACTGGAAATAGGAGGAAAAACATGCAACAAACTGAACAACTGACTGCTCTCCCCATCTCCTGTCCCTGGCCTGAGCTTAAGGAGAGGCAGAGCTAGTTCAAAACTGCAGTTGAACAAATAATCTGTGGAAGATAAAAGCAGTCCTTTGAAGTTATAAAATACAACTTATGCTCTCTTGTTTTCCTTTCTGGCTGTCTTGTAGGCAGTTCTCTCAGTTCATTGGAAATTGCTAATCTGCATGTTTTGGTATATGAATTTCTGGCAACTATGTTTTGCATAGTTATTTAAATGGAGAAAAAGGTTAACTGAGTAACTGAATGTAATAAAACTCTCCAGTGACAGTAAACACTAGGCCCAAGCTGAGAGGAAGACTTGAGCTTAGAAAGCAGTTTTACACTGCTGGCATTAACATGTAGTCTAGAAAACACTGTCTGGACTCTGCTTCTCATATTCAGAGCAAGAGAAACAATGAAGCATCATGTTATCTGGTGTAAAAATACTATACTCCAATTTAGTTTTGAGTAGTATGATCCTAGTGAACAGAAGTCAGGTCAGATCAATTTGAGACCAAAAATCGTTTCACAAGCCCACCTCAAAATGTTAAAGCTGCCTTTGCCCTCACAAGGGTATTTTGGGGATTAATGTCCTGTCAGCACTTTGAAAATGTAAAGTGCTAAGTATATATTATTATAACCCTTTCCATTTATTACTTTTATTGATGGTCTCGTGGTTTCCATGACGCTATGTTGATTTGCACAGGATTTTCCTGCAGTGTGCATTTCATCTCATGAAGAGTAAAAAAACAAATAGTTCTTTTTAGGCCTTGTGCCTTGTTGGATTATATCCAGTTCTGGGGGACTTGTTTATGACCCACTATCTCTGCTGTGAAAGCCTTACTGCAATACATTATGCAGCTGTTTGTTTTCAACTTTGTTTTCTCAACTGTATAAGCCTCTGCTGCTACTGAGACCCATGTGCTGCTCCTGACTGACTCCTAAGGGGTTCCTGAGTGAAAAGCAGACTTACCACCCACTGAACTCCTATATTTTTTAGTAGTAGGTGCCTTTTTCTCATAGCTGTTCTTTTGTGTTCAGGGACTGGGACTGAAGCCAGGCTTGTCAATCACTGGCAGTCAGGGAATATCTTGCTTGTTGAAGTTCAGTCCTATTTTTTTCTGCTTCTTCTGGCATTGGCATTACAGCCAGACCTCCTGATGGCCAAGCTTTTCTGAGGAAAATTCCAAACTTTATTTCAAAATTTTAGATTTACACTTTGGCTCTGCAACATGTCTAACTCCCAGCCAAGTCCCCAGGTGGCATTTACTATTGGAGCAGTTTGCCTCCTCAGCTCTGCTTTCCTGCAGACTTCAGGCATCAAGTTAGGCCAAGAAAAGCCAAAAGCATATGAACCATGTATGCCTTTTGCTTCCTCCTCTGTTGAGAGTCTCAGCATGGAGGTTGGCCCTGATCTGTCAACAATGTTCCCTCGGCTGACAGCCTCAACCAGGTGGGTTTTCCTTGGCCCTCATCTCCCCTCACGACATAAAGAGCTGTGGAAGCCACAGCTGCAGGTCAGCCAGCCCCTCTCTTGCAGAAGGTCATGTGACAGGGCAAAAATGCAGCAGGCTGTGCCCAAATGCATGGATGAATTGCCACACAATGCAGATACCAAAGTTATCCAAGTCTGTGTTCTTGTGACACCTCTGACATCTTTAGGGCCTGTATCAACTGCTTTGCCTTTCTCCAGGAGTCCAGGGTGCTTGGGGATGGAAAAAGCCAGAAGGTGTTGCAAAGGGCCTTGGACCTGCTACCTCTTGTAACCTTTCATGTCCCTTGCTGAATCATTTCACAGACTGACCTCTCCAGGAGAAACACAGACCCACCTTACTTCTGTGAAATACAGGGGGCTTTGTATCACATAGAACAAAGGATTAATGTAGATCGGAAGGGACCTGAGGGTCATCTAGTCCATTCTCCTGCTCAAATCCAAGCTAGGCCCATTATGGAATAATCAGCCACGTGGAGCATGCAGTATGGGTTCTTTGCCAAAAATCTATCCTGAATATTTTTCTAGAGCATTTTCTTAGCTTAGTTTTCCTCTCTTGTTCAGTTTAGTGAGAGAATAGAGTGCAGAGAAAAGAGATAAGAGGAGGAAGAATCTAATGATTCAATCAACAATGTTTTGTTTAGGACCTCTTTGGACTGGAGCAGGAGTGATGAATATTAAAACAACCTCAAATCCAATGATTCCTCTAGGCAGACAGCACTCCAATTCTGTCAAAGCAATTCCTTCTCTTAATGAGAGAAATCCCACCTGTCTATGCTGGACAAAAGAGTAAAATATTCTAGCTTCTTAGGATGTTGATTAAAAATAATCAAACAGCCAAAGGCTTGAACTTTACCCAACACAACTTAGAAGTCTCTAGTTGCTTGTTCTCTATGGGGAAGAACAGCAGGGTTTTCCTGATGCACCTAAAAGATGCAGTTCGTGTATTTTATGTGCATAGTATCTGCTGTATGTCCTTCTCAAGGTGTTAACTGTAGACTGCTATGGTCTCATGCTCACAGTATTGGTCCAAAAAATGCTGCCATATCATATGGAAAAGCTTATCTCCCTCCTTCTGTGTCCACTCCATATGCCTGTGATGTGGAGAAGGACAGAAGTCTGGACACTAGGAAAAAAATAGGCAAAAAGTAGCCTCTTTAGCAGACTGTTTTTGGCATGAAAAAGGAGTGGGAATTCAGTGAGGCAATGACTGCCCAGGACACAATTCATTGAGATCTTTGGGCACTGACCCTTCCACAGACATCAAGTGTTCCATCACAGTGCTCAAAGTGTCTGGCATTGTTCCCACCCAAGTCAGACAAGAACAATCAGTTTTATCTCCAAAAGGATCTGTCCTGCTTCTGATGAAGAATATGTCCTATCTCTGTGTGTACTGTCTGCTGAGAGAGAAGAAAATCACTAAGACGTATACAGAAGAATTGCATTCAGAGGTAGCTTTCTTGCATAGCTTTGTGGACTGGCAACTGACCTCTTTGGCTGTCAGAATAGTCAACAACAGACATCATGCAACCTGTCTGTATCTTGTGACCTCATAGGTGAGTTGATAAATGATATAAAGTTCAGAAAGTTCCTTGGTCTGTGTGTTCATAGTCCCTCCCATGCTTTCCATGGTTCCTCAAGGTGATGCTGAAATAGCAAAGAAATCGAGAGGTGATGCTGTTTATGCCATGCTGTCTCTGGGGTTATGACTGTCAGGTCAGATAAACAAAACAGATCTTTAATCTTAGAAGTGCCAAAGAAGAGAAAAGAACCCATATTCTCTCTGGGACCAGGTAGACTTAAAATAATGAGTAAATGAAGTAATATTGCTCTGTAGATCCCAATGGGAAAAAAAAAAAAAAAAGGCAAAAAATAAAGAAGTAGAACATGTTGCAGAGTTTGAGGTTTTTGTTTTGTTTTATGTATATGTTTAAGGCCATTGTTTAACTAATACATTCTAACCAGTGGGATGAATTCTCCACAAACAAACACAAATGCCTAAACAGAAGGCTCAAATATCTTTCAAGAAAAGGAAATTATCTACAACTTGGAACATTAAAGATGATATCCTTAGGATATTGTTCACATGTATCAAATCCTGAAATGTCAAAAATGCATTTTAACCTTCTTTACCACCTAGAGTAAACCTTACAGCAGATAACTATATTTCATGTGCCATAAGAACACTTTCTCTAACAGAACTCTGCCATGTACTGTTAATTCTGGCACCTAATCTTCAGAACTGTAATAGTATTCATTCTTAAACTACAGGAGGACTATTTCTTGAACTTACTGAAATATCCAACTACAGTGTTTTACAGTATTTTGGGGTTTGGGATCCATGGTACTACAGCCATGTCCCCCTACCATGCTAAGCAGTCAGCTGGCCATCAACACATTAAATGCTTCTGACACCACAAGGTAGTCAAAACCATCTCCTGTTTTTTACTGTTTCTTTTTTTCTTGTCGACATATTTTTTCTTCTTTTTTCCCCCCGAGAGATTTTCATAAAATCTGCATTGCTTGGATATCCATACACAAAAACTCTTTTCCATGCTTTCATGTCTTTAGATGTGTGTATGAATCCAGTTAAAAACTGTACATCCTAATGCAAAGGAGAATAAGGATATTTATCTATGCACATTTAAGTATTTTGTTCTTCTGAAAAAGAAGATTCTAAAATCTGACTTTTCACTGGAAGTAAGTATAATGCAAAATAGAAATGAACGCTGATGTCCAAGGATTGAAGTTTATCCTGGAGCAGAAGAAGTCCTTCATGCTTTTTCCTCTTAGTGCTGAATTATATTTAACAAGATTGGTGGTCTGGGAAAATGTGTCGGAGTTAGCCCAACTGTTTAGATTACATCAATTAGAGAGAACACTGGGAGGCAGGAGATCCTCTGGTGTTAATGCCTTGAACAGTCAAATTTTTGTGCCTATGCATCTAGCAGGTTGAAAAAACACCCCATGGAATGGACTTTTATGTTGTGTTACCTAATTGCAATACATTTGCAGCTGACCAAAGATTAATTGTCCTGTTTTCTTGTTTTTCAGAAAGGCTGAGACCACATTTATATTGCCCAAAAATCACTCAGAAACAATCACTGTAACCATGTAAACCCTTTATTTCTGTAAAATATGTCTCTGCTAGATGTTAATAAAAGTATTGAGTCTGAAAAAGTTTGGCCACACACTGGACTTTCAATTAAATAGAAAGCTTTGAATGGGCCAAATTCCTGTGTATTTTCAAGTTAGTGCAGTAGCAGAGGAGTAACTGTAGGTTTCTGTCTTACTCTTTACTTATAGCATAAAACAAAGTAATAAATGAAAATCTGACTTTCTGCTTTATGGCTATGTAAAAGCATTGGATACAGAGAATGAAAGTGACATATGACAAATGCAAGGAAAATTACAAAATCATCACATGCAATGCAATTTACTTTGCTGTTTCTTTTTCAAGGAAATCCAAGCAGGGCAGCAAGACTGTCAAGTCTGGATTATAAAATAAATAGCATTAAAAGGAGAAGGTAACGCTTGCCATTTTTTCTGCATTCACTATATTTTTCCAGTCTCTGGAGAATGATCAAATCTCCTTCCAAACAGCGAAATACTCAAAATAAAATAGCTTCAGTATATATGCCTGTATATGCCAAGACAGGTCAAGTGCTTTATGAAAGGGATGCAGAAGTTCACTATATTTTTCCTTTTACTTTACGAATTGGAACAACCCCAAGTTATAGTGTCATAGAAATGGAAAAGACCTATTAAATGATGCATTTCCTTGCCAGTGAAAGTGTACTGTCAATATATAGAACTTTCCATCTCAGGCTAATAGGCACCTACGCCTTCATTTGAGGACTCTATTCCACAGCAAAATAAAATCAGTGTTGGAAATTTTCCCTACATCTCAGCCTAAAAATAGATTTGTTCTCTTGTATTGCCTTACTCACACCTGTGAGCCACCCTTTTCTGTGCTTCCTTCTTAAGAGTTCAGCTATCAAACTCTTGTAAATTTTCATGATACATACTTCAAACTCCATGAAGTCAAACAAGTGCAAAAGGAAAGTGGGAAATCTGTTTCTAAGCTGAAATTCTGGAAAATCTGTTTGCATTTACTACAGGTGAAATATCTGCCTCCTCTTTCACAAAATTTCTCGGTTGTATCAGTTCAAAGCTCTTTGGACCTTTCTCAATGTCTTCCTGAACATTTAGATAACTCAGAGATGAGAAGGGCAATATCACTGGTACAGTTCTACACCTGAATTTATTTCAATAGTATTGCAGATTTGACTTTAGAAAGAGGAGTGTTTCTTTCATGGAAGTCTGCTACCTCATTTAACATGGGTTCCACTTCCTCTGTTCGTGGAGTTAACTTAGCAAGCAAAAGCCCCAGTGAGCATGTTATGTGCTGAGCTGGAACAGGTTCCCCTATAACTCCACACAGTAAATATAGCTTCATGGGCTTTATAACTTGTCTGTTAACTTGTGCCTTCAATCACTGCCTTATTATTTCTTTTCATATTTCAATTTAATTTATCTGTTTCCCTTAAGCTCTTCATGGTAGGTAATGTGGACTGTATACAAATGGTTTAAAAAGACATTTGAAAGGTGCAAAGAAGATAAGAAGATAACAGGCAAACATTCTAAATCTTCTTGTTGAAGATGGGCTGTGTAGTTAATAAAAAAAAAAAAAGGAAAAAAGGAAGAAGTCACCACTGATTTGCATGGGAATTTGTGGGACAGCTGCCCATTGTTAAATTAAGTTCATCTATTCACTTCCAAGTATTTTCACCACACTACTTACTCTACTTTTTGCAGTGGATACAAGCCAGGTTGAGGATTTACAGCCTTCTATGGCTACTCTTGCCAACACATAGATCTTGAGAAGGTGTTCAGTGTGTATGAAGAATCTTTAAAATAACATTTGTTTACTGCAGGCATTTATTGCTCCCTATCTTTCCTTTCTTTTTCTCTGCCTCTCCACCACCTTAATTTGTCTATGGACTTGGCTTCTTTGTTCTTTCATGACTAATATTACCATCTGTGACATTACATATCAAGATAGCAATGCAACATATTAAGTACAGGAAAACCCGGAATGTTTGAGCTCATCCAAGCATTTGTTGGTTAAAGCTCCAGCATTACTTGTAGCCACCTGAAGCATCCCAAAGTTTCTAAAAACACATTGCAATAAATCAGCAGGTTTCCATGTAGTTATTGAAACTGAGATATCTTACTGGAGCTGCCTTCTTGCAAACAATCTCGGTTACTTACTCACAGTTTTATTTCTCACTAAAGGCTCATAAAAAGAGCTTTCATTTTTATGGCATTAGCCTAACTACCACCTAGAGCAGCTCACTTTGGGAACTCCCCAACTCACTTTTGTCAAGATCTCCTGTTCTACAAGGGAAGCACCACGCGCTGGTCAGACCTATGACCACAGCCTATGTGAACTATGCCCTCATGCAGCAGGGGCCCAGCAACCAGGCAGGACCACAAATAAGTGCTTATCTCTGCCACCTTTTGCCCTTCCAAGGATGAGGAGGGGGCGGCAGGTGTGAAGAGAAATGTATCAAGTAAAAGAATCTTGAAATGGACACGTCTCAAGATGCAAGATCAAAATCAGAATGGAGGTCTATTCTCCTCCTGCTTCTTGTATAGTTCTAGACAGATCCAAATCTTACTTACCTAATAGGGATTGCAGTAACCACCAAGATCTGATATTCTGAGAGGCAGACCTTTCCCTCCCATTGCTGATTTTTCAGACAATGAGTTGCTTCACTTTTTATCTTAAAACCTGTACTTATCTGCAGACATCAACCTGTCCAGTTTTTCTCTGCATTAATAATTTTCCACTTCAAGTTCTAGTACCTTCATGTAGAATTCAATATTGAATAACTCTATGTTTCAGACTGTATCTTATTTTCATTATTGCATTCTACATTTTAAAAGAAGAGCTATATCTACAGCACATAATAATAAAGTAGTGAATAATAAATATCCATGTAAGGTTAGGGGAGTGTCTTCATGTCCACATTTGAAGTCTGTTATCTCCTTTCTAATTTATCCAGATTGCCACTAGCACAAGTGGGGTGGGAGCAAGCTTCCTCCCCTTATCTGCTCCACCTGAAGCATCCACAGCTCCTAAGAGCTGAGGAGTTGATGAATCTACTGCTCATACTGCCATATACAAAATATGTGTGGGTATGTATATTATAACACAATACTTCTATACTATTTTTAATTATCCTCTATCCAGACGTTTGCAAGGCTTTCCTGTCTAAGATGACAAATAATCTAGTAGTTTTCTGTTGAGAAAAAAACCCAAACAAATATAATTATTCTTTCTGTGTAAGTAATAGAAACGAGAGCAATATTACACAAGAGTGATATAAAAAGGACAATGGTAATGGACTATGGTCACAAGATGGATCTGTTAATTTGATTCAGCATGATAGACTTAGAAAAATATGTAGTAGTTGTATTATTCAGAGGAAGGAAAAAGTGAGCTGAAGAAAGGGAAGGGCAAAAAAAGGGAAATGACAGCTGAGAAAGAGAAAAGTGTGCTTCAGCAGAAATCCCCTCATCTTTTGCCCTGGGCCTGCAATCAACTTTACAAGGCCAAAATATTTGCTAGTGATGATTTCACTAGCCTGTGTTTTGTATGGATACTGGGTCATTTATGACCACTGTGTTGACATGTTAAGTGGTATGTGATTTATCACTACTGTAGGGTAAATGATCTTCCTCTGAACAGGAATTTAAGGATATCCAATGTGCACATTAGATAAATGTGTGCAGACTCATACGTGTGCTCAAGAGTGCACAAGTAACACTATAGATGAAAACCTGTCTGCATAGAAATTGACCGAAGTGCAGGTGTTGCCTCAAGTGTGGATGCATTTTTAGTCCATAGAACACACATATTGAAATATGTGTGTAACTTAGTGTAGTTCTCTGCACTACAGTGAGAGATACAGTGTGATACAGAAAGTGCATTCAATATTCATTCATGTATGTTGTTCAGCTCCTGTCTGTTTCTGTAGCTGATGGCTTTAAACATTAAGTGTAATGGAAAGACTGATGGTATAGGCATAGATGACTGAATTAGACATGGTTAACTTCTGCTGTCCACCTGTGTGACCCCAAAACACCTTGGGGCACAGGCCATAGTTAAAGTTGACAGTGGCTTCTGTTTGTGAGCTGTCTTTCTGGTTTGGGTCCGTGGAACCCCATCAGTGAAGATCTTACTCAAGGAGGTGGGGCTGGGTGCTTTGCTCAGTGGGGTTGTAGAAAAATCTTCAGCAGTGAACCACATTGCTCACCATCCCTCAGAAGTTTTTCATGCCACTGCTACCCCCTCCCTGTGGCTCCAAAACAGGATTGATGAAGCACAGGGGGCCTTCTCCTTACTGTGGTCGCTCCTGGCCCCAGGCGCCCCTGTGGAGCAGCAACCCCTGTGGAGATGGGGATGGGGAAGGCAGGTGTTGTTCTCACGACCAGAGCCCAGCTCCCAGGGGGGAAAAGTGGCGGTCAGGAAGTTAGCAAAGGTCAGCCAAGTCCCGCTGGCTCTTCTTAATCCTCTTTTCCACCCACAGCCCCTTGAAACTCCCCTGATTTCTCCCAGTGCGGTGTCTGGGGGAGTTGCTCTACTGCTGCAGGAATCAATTTATTTTTCTCGCTTCCAAACTATGCTTCTGCAGAGTCTCAAGTCAGTTTTGTTTCAGCTGGTGTCAAGCAACACACAGGAGAGATGCGGCTCTATTACACTGGTTTGTTTTTCTTTTCCTTCCCTTTTTTTAACCTTTTTTTTTTTTTTTTTTACTATTTTGACAGGAAATCTTTCTCCTTTTTCTCTTGCATAAGTATGAAGTAACCCTGTGAAAACAAATACAGTTACTTGTTGTTTACGTGTGTAAAAATAAAAGGACAGTTTTGCTGATCAAGTTATATCTGAAGAATAGAGTTGTATAAAGGATTTATTTATTTGTATTTGTATGCTAGCCAAACAAAAAAATCAACAACAATAAAAAAAATTCTTTTGGTCCACCCAGAATTAAAATTTGTCAGTTTTACTGCCAAACAGCAACACACAAATTTGAAAGAAGTGTCATTTCAGGTCAGAAGACATTTCAGGTCAGAAGATATTTCATTGATTAAAGGTAAATATAGGTAAATTTCAAAAGAAACCCTTAATGCAAAATTAGAGCTGGAAAGTTTCTGTTTGACATTTCAAAATGTTTCTTTTGACCCAAGAGTTTCATTCTGCTGTAGTAAAGGTTGTTCCTTGTTAGGAAATTAAAGCAAGCTTTTTGAGACGGGTGATGCTTTCTTACGTAGAACTGGAAAGGTTAAAAAGTGGTTAACTAGCAATCTTCTTAGGTATAGCTGCAGAATGTACTTTTTGGGTTTGGCTTTATACAAAGCATCCAGGCACTAAACTAAATTAAAATATATAGACTATAGCGTCAAGGGAGAGTTTTATCCAAACAAAATTTAAATAAACTCATGCATTTCACTAGGTTAAAAAAATCAAATAAATAATTTTGCACATATGTAATCATCTTAAGATTTTGTAATTTTTCTTCCACTTTTAAAGCAGTAAGACCCAAGTGTGGATAAAATCATCTCATTCTTCCCACTGAAAGTGAAGAACTTTTTCCAAGTTTTTATGCTGAAAACATGTATTTCTTAGGAATTGATGATTAAAACTATATAGAATAAGAGTTTTAGTGCTCTAGTTAAGGAAAAATAAACATCTGCATTAGGTAATCTGAGTTCAAATAAACCAATGCATAAGCTGGGCTATGTCAAAGCAATAGAGAACTGAACAGAGACCATTAACACTCAAAACACTTCATAAGGTTCAGAGATTAATCTCTTCAAAGCAAAATGTGGCTAGGTCTTGTATGGCTGCACTGAGGGAGTGAGTAATAACACCCCTATATAGTGGCAAGCTGTAACTGCGTATTTGCTGAGCATGTATGCTGATACACACTGAAGCTCATATGAACTTAAAGATGAAGAGAACAAAAAATGTAGTCTCATTTACTGTTTACTGCAGCCAGCAAAGCTGACCAGACATAGCAGTGTCCAATGTGCTTTTGAGTCTTAGCAAAAAGTCTAAATTTTCAGGAACTTTAACTCCCATGTACCAGAAGAAAGCCCCTTTGAGATATTACCCAAATACTGTAACATGGCACTGACCCTTGCTTATTCAGCTCTGTGTACAAATGATTGGTGGCTCATGAAAAAAATTTCCTTATTTTTTTAAAGAAAAACTTGACTGTCTGTGCAGCTGGGTGACAGAGATGGAAAGCACAAAATCTGTGCTTTGGTGCATTGTGGATTTTCAAACAGATCTTGCCAGCTTCCCAAGTCTACAGACTATTTAAAAAAACCAAACCAACCAACCAAAAAAAAAAAAACCAACCACGACAAAAAACCCACCACCAAACAAAAAACAGAGCCATTTGAACTAGCAGAAGACTATTGTATATAGGTCTCAGAACACATAAGAAATGAGGGCCCATGCAATAGTGCTGATAGCCTGATAGATAATACAGTACTTGCCAGAGTCTTTTTTTAAGCATTGTTTTGCAAATGCTTTAAATTCAAATCAGCATGGATTGCTTTGTATGAATTTTTGATTCAATCAGACGTCTTCATACTTACATAAAATAATTCAGAATCATTGTTCAACTTTTAATATTTTAGTTTATTGAGGGAAAAGGGGAAACATTTAACATTTTTTGAGAAGCACCCAAACACGATTTTTTTCCTCAGGAGTCCAGTCCAGGTTTTACATAGACTTCGGTACAAGGCGGGCTAGGATTTTGATGTTTTAGCCAGCACTATGTGATTATACATACAGAAATGATCAATAAGGTTTCTACTTGCAGAGGTCACTATTAAAACCTTTACAATTGCCATTTGCACATAATTAACAGTACCACACGGTTTGCTGTATTCCCCACACTATGAATGCTGCTGTAAAGATAATTAGGGAAAAGTTAGAATTGTAGAGATTTGAATTTGTGTATTCCTTAATACAGAGTCTCAATGCTGTGATTTAAGGAACTCCCAATAACTGCAGAAGCTGCAGGGGACTTTGCATGTGAAAGGAAGAACAGTATTTCTTTTAAGAGCTTCTTAAAACTTTGTTCCACCTATGAAATCCTATATAGTCTGTACTACTATAACCTAAATAATCTATAACTCCAAATTTACATGTTTTAAGTACTTAGTTTTTTCTCTTATAGAAATGATTGTTTCTTCTGTTGGAAGAATTCCACTTGGAAATTTCATTTTCAGGATTCAATAAAAATAGCTGTAAGAACTCCTGATGGGTTTGAGGTCAGAGCTTTTAAACAGGTTTTCATGTTTGCCAGGTTTTACAGCCCATTTAAAAAATATGTGCTAGTGTCAAAGAAGCCCAGCTGCACTGAAATGATAAACATGACATGGGATGCTTCAGACTGTGGATGACCTCTTCAAAACACAGGAATGAGGCTTGACTTCTCAGGCAAGAGAGAGCAGCGATTCCAACACCCTAGGGTCTTCCTACATTGTTCTAGGTGTGTACTTACCTTCTTCCAAAATGTGGGGCCAGGGAATGGTTCATTTTGCAGTAGGAAGCCATAAGCTATTTCAGCTGAGATATGGTATCTCTGTGTCACCCCACAGCCTGCAGTGTAGACAAGTCCTGAGTGTGTTTGAGCTGTTTAAACATAACCACAAGCTAAACAGTTTCATTGTTCAATACAGTTTTGTGCTGTGCTTGGAAATTGAATTATAAGTGCCTTTCCATAAAAGCACCCTAAGGGTAACAGATGCCTAAAATATATCGGCTCCATTATCAAGAAGTAGATTATCCAAGCCGAATACACAGTATCAGAGTTTACTGATTTGTATATAATCTACATTCTTAACATTTTCCTGGAGTGCTGTTAGTTTGGGTTAGCAGGACTTACTGTACTCTCAGCGTTGAAAGATGAATAGGCCTATCAACTGAACAGCATAATAAATTTGTTAGGCTGCACATGTCGTGCTCCACCTCTCTGTCATTCTTCATTGTGTATAATGTAGCCTAATGCAATATGGCAGCTGTTAGCAGAAAAATAGTGCAGCAGCCATAAAAAAGTGATTTATGTCTTATTACCAAAGCAGCTAATATTAAGAAGCTGGTGTTTGGGAGGGCAGCAAACAAGTGAAATGTGAAACACGGCATATATATATTCATGAAACATAGGAAGCTGTGAAATGTTAGACTGACAGTGAAATTCTCCCTGGGTATCTACTGTAAGGTCAGATTAATAAAGGGGGTAATTGGTGGTGATGGTTGTGGATGTTCAGAGTTGCCCACATGTCACAGCTGCTTATGCTGGAGTATCAGAAGTATGTTAAATGCATCTCCTGACATGAACCCAAAGATCCTTACTACCAAATGACATAAGAAAGGCTAATTTAAGGAGGCAGCTGGCAGAAAGAAAAATGTATCAAGCCGGAAAGTTGTTCTTAGCAGCCATAATTTAGAGAGGAAACAGGGGGGTGGGAGAAATAACGTGGGCCTCATTCCTCTGCTGCATTTTTCTGCTGGTGTAAATTCACCAGTTTAAGGCTGCAGTCAGATATTAGGGATTTCTCCCTGGATGCTGAAACCTCATCAGAGAAAATTCTGTATTTGGTTTACAACATACCTAATGTGACTAAACATGACCGTGTAACATCTTGTCAGTTTTGCCACTGAACGATGTAGCAGATTAATCTAAGACACTGTGAATTATAGCTATCACATCAGATTACTCCTTGGTTTCTGTTCAACATACACTGTGTGTATATATACTAAAAACACACATATGTCTATGTACGTATATATTCATGCTGCTGCTAAGTGTGATGTTTTTGGTTCAGTGGGTGGCACTCTTCCTTCTCAGTCAGTACTAAACTAGTTTTTTCTCCCATGGTGCTTAATGAATAGTGGAATATGGTTGGGTCAGGGAGGTTAATAGCCCTACTTTTGTGAAAAGTGCCAGGGAAGCTTTCTTAGCAAGCAGTGAGAACCTCACATTAAATACCCTCTGAAAGAGAGCCTGTGACTTGCTCAGAGTTACAGACTGGGGTGTTGCTGTAATGCAGAAATAGGGGAAACCATGCTACATATTTAAGTGACTGAGTCATCCTGCCCCCACAGACATTTACCAGATGCAGTGAAACTTTGCTTGTGTGGAATTACAAAATAATAATGAAGGGTAGTATGACTGGAAAATACTGGAGTGTCTCTGGCATTTTTTTAAAAATAAATATGAGAGAAGCTTTCACCTGATTGTGTATAGTCATGTTGTAAATAATTTGGAGGGAGATCTCTCAGACCCTTTGCTGTCATATTGTGGGTTCAATAAGTACTGAATAAGTTGAAGCAAGTGAGACCCGTGGCAAAATGGCCACATTTTGAGTTGTTGCTAGAGGCCTTGTCTTGGAGAAAATTTGAATCCTTTTAGGAAAGGGCTATGGAATTCCTGGTTCCTATGCTTTAGATGTCCTAAATGACTTTCTAGCCACTGGTTAACCAGGATAAAGATTATTCTAACAGACTGTTTTATGTTTTGAAGTTTTGATCATATCCATGGAAAATGAAACAGCTAGGAGGGCTCTATTTTGTGAAGCCTTGTTGAGCTCTTGCCCTTTGCAACTCAGTGTGGCTAGAAACTTCACACAGGCAGCTATGAGGGCTCCCTGGACAGCCACTGAAATTTAGCCATCAAAGTTTGTGTGGCTCCAGGACTAGGTACTGGTGTTGCAAATGCCAGCAGTGCCTTAATACTGCACTACAGAGGCTTATGTAACCACAGAGCATTTCTGTACCTAACTCCACAGAGACCTAGTAGGTCATTGCTACCACACTGAACTTTTCAATCATGATTCAGATCACACTGAGGTCCTCAAGTAACCATTCTCCAAGGGCACCAATCTTCTTGTCCTCTAACATACTGACAGCCAGTTTCCTGAGGGTTCAACTGCGTATGTGGCTTCTCTCCCTTTCCCAGACTTTCTGTCCAGTGCCAAGGAAACCCTCCTGTATGTTCAGAAGAGCCCGATCTCTGTTGGCCCATTGGTGTTGACTTCTGCCTCCACAAGCCACTTGGGGATTAAAATACCAATCGTCGATCCATGCTATCATCTTTTTTTTTTTTTTAGCACTGATTTATGCCAGAGGGAAGGAGCATGCCCTGCATTGCCTTCACTAGAATTGACTGGCTTGCTGCAGCAACATGCCAAGGAACTCATGCCACCTCTGCATCCATGACTGCCTTTGTCTTTGCCCTGAGCACCATGTGTAGGCAACCTGTAGCTGCTAAACATGGCAAAATGGCTTAGGAACGATCCTGTCCCACTGTAGCAAGGGGACAGAGAAATGTGTACCTAGCTCAATGGGAATTCTTAGGAGAAAGACTTGGCAAGGGCAGCAGGACTCATCCCATTATCTCTGGGATTGAGACACCCCGTAATTGTGTCTCTTCACCATAACTGTCTTCACAACCTACATGATTAAATTCTACTGTGTAATTAGAGTACCATACTATTAAACATAAATTTTTTCACCAGCTTCTTTGCAATCTCTCTATTAAAGGATATGAAATAATATCTTTACATTTCTGGTTTTAAAAAAATCATAAATCCTTATGTTAAACAATACTGAAATAATATCTTTATTATAAATGTTGTTCAGTCACTACTTATCCCTTGAAAACTGTGATTGTTTCAAAAGTCCAAATCAAATGTTCAGACTTATTCCAAGCACACAGCAGTTTGTCAGATAGTAACACCCCTATATTGGTATGGCCTGTTACCGGAACAGATTCCAAAACTAAGTACAAACCATGTTAGAAATTACTTCAGCTGTCATTCCTCAGTGGTATTCAAGGTGAAATGAGGTAATTTTTAAATAGAGTGAAGTAAGATTGCATAATAATTTAGGTCAAAAAGTGAGTAACAACTCACATAGCTGAGATGAGCAGAATATAGCAAGTATAGAACTGCAAATACCAGGTATCTCTATCATAATTCTAGGTCCTATTAGACTAGCCATTTCTTGAAGTCCAAGTAAGGAAAAATGTTAACATTGCTACCAGGAACAGTTCTTACAAAATTTGATGACAAAGGATGATTTATATTTTTATGGGGACTGATTAAAACATATTGAGAGATACAAGGTACAAGCAGTATGCAGTTATTGGAAAGATAAAGAACTTACCCTCTCGTGAAGTGTAGCAGTTATTGAAACTACAACAGAAAGAAGTAATTCCTGCTCACTACAGAAAGATCTTTTTACCCAGTTATAAAAGGGCGTGTGATACTGGAAGCTAAAGCAATGCAGGCAAATTAAAGCAGGCTCTACTTCTTTGCCTTTCATTTTTGGAATGGATGTGCAACACACATGGATCAAAGCAAAGGGCTTTGTTTGTGGCTCCAATCTCTACCATTTCTCCTTTTTCTGTCAAATCACACAAAAGCATTCCAAAACAAGTTTTCCCAAATACTCCTAATCTTAAAGGATTATGATTAGGTAAACTTGTTATTCTATATAACTATTTAACTAAATCATTTTTATTATTTAGATGTTATACTTCAGCTTGGTCACGTATGCTGTTGAAAAGAGTATGTTTTTACCGAAGAGTATGTTTTCTATCTTTCAGTGGCAACCTACACATTGGTTTTGTGTCCTTCCTTCCCCCTTTGCATTAGTCACTAAAGGAAGAAATCCTTTACTTTTCAACAACTACCTTAGCAAATTAAAGACTTTCTTTGATGGAAGCACTATAGCCACCTTGTTTACAAGACAAGGAATAGGGTCACATGTAGTTTTCCAAGTAAGTTTATATGCAGCTTTACTTCCAGATCAGAACTTCAAAAATCTGTCTGGTTCTGCTTCTATATCTTAGAACTCTTCTCTGACTTCCTGCCTGTTCACTCTCTTGCCTGATAACATACATACCAGCATTGCCAGGATGAGCATTATAAGTAGCTTTATATGCTCCTTCCACCCCAGAGTTTTCTTCAAGAACACGCTTAACATGCTTGCAGTAATTCAAAAATAGGGAATTTATTCAACAGCCAGAACTGAGTTGCTGTGCCTCTCTTCACATCGGCTGAAAGTACCTGAGCTTGAGTCAGACATCAGCTTTTCAAGGAGCTCTGTGCTATGCTTATGTACCTTTTTGCTTTATGTAACTTTTTACTTTATGTACCTTCTTTTTTTTTTTTTGACTGTGTTCAAATGTTCCATAATGGAGGATATTTCTGCCCTTGTTTATCCCAGAGTTTGTTGGATCCTGATTTCAGTCATACTGGACTACATCAGAAGTAATCGGAATGCAGTAACTCCAAATCTCTTCTGGTGTCGCTAAGATCAGGTCTGACTCACTTCTCCTATACCTACTCTTTAAAATCAAATCTGTTCTTTTTCTCTTTAAAACTGTCATTTCGTTCTGCTGTACTTTAAATTGTAGTATTACTTTGAAAAAAAAGAGCATAAAAATGACATTTCAGCGTTCTATATTTGTCTGACAGTTGTTTCTGTTGCAGAAGTGCTCATTTTATAAGTTAAAAAGCTGCCTTTCCCAATACTTTCCTAATACTTAGCCCAGAATGCACAGGGTGTTATGATTCAAGTTATTGACACACTGTCATCATATTCTGCAACCAGTGAAGGCCATTTTACATTTTAAAGCCTCTGTTTGCACCACCCTGTCTTCTTCAAATCATGCCCCTGGTAACACTGCCAGACCTTTTGCATTGCATAAGCATGTTACAGGTTTAAAGGATCACATTATGCAAGGCAAACATACACCTCAGAAAAAAAAGAAGCTCAGACTTCATGTTTGAATGGCAGGAATGACAATTATTAATAACAGTAAAACTTCCCTTTTCTATCAGAAACAAATAAGGATCTATTCAAGATTGTTCTTTGGGCACCAGGTTTGAGGCACAGAACTTTAAGCACAGAGATCTGGTCACTATTCTGTTAAATGTACCAGGAAAACCTTAATTTGATCTCAGAGGAGAGTCTAAGAAAATTAAAACAGTACCTTTCAGTTTTTCAGAAGTAGTGATGTGTTCAGCTGCTTTGGCAGGGAATGTGCTGCTAAGGGTGTACAGGCAGGAGCTGGCAGAGAAAGAGGTTAACTGAAAATTATGGATGTAGCACATTATGGCACCAAGCAAACTTCCACATCTCCTTGCAGTCAAAGGTCTGTCTTTCATTTTCTTCTATAAAATATATCAAGAAATTTGGCATTAAAAGTACAACTTCTGTCATATTGAGAAAAACAACATGTTATAACACAAAGGAACAAAGGCTGGAAGTTGAGGCAAATTTTAAAAAATGGGAGAAACAAAGAAAAAATGAAGACATTAATCAGTTGTGTTTAGTTTGGGGAAAAACAAAAACAAAAACAAAAGCAAAAACAAAAACACCATCTTTCCCTCCCTCCTTGCCTTTTTAAATAAAATGTACTTGAAAATGCAACATTTGGAAGAATCTACACATGTCTAAATTTAGGGTCTGTGTTACTTTACTCTTCATTTCTTTATCACACTTTAGTCATCCATATATCATTTTGTAGAAAGCGTATGTGGCAGGCTGATGCATGTCTTATTTTATAAATATTTATTACCCACTGGTGTGTTCCTATATTTGAAGTTACAACCACTTCTCCTTTTCAGTCCATGTTCCCTCCTTTTTCTTATTAAAAAAAGAATCTTGTCAAACAATTTTGTTTATGTGGAAATGCTGTGAAGACTAGTTTAGTTTTGGTTTTAGCCTCATCTTTATTTCAGTTTGCCTTGCTTCCTCCCTCACTTTTCTTTTTAGAAAGTGTAGGCCTGGAATAATAATGTAAACAGCATAATCTCTGTTGCTGTTGCACAAATGCAGCAAGGCAAACCTGGCCATTCATAGGCTCCTATGCCCATGGGTCTGTCTCCAAAGGGATTCATTGGAGCAGCTAGGAGGACTTGAGCTTGAAGGAAATATGACTGCCCTTTGAAGAACGCTCAGAAACAATCAACACAGGCTGTAGCTGCTCAAAAATGAGGATAATACAGTTTTGTGGTTTAACAGGAAGGGATCTTAAAAACATATTTTAAAACAAAACCAAAACCCAAACAAACAAACAAAAACAACAACAACAAAGAAAAAACCCCAAACCACTAAGCAGTTGACTGCATTAGACAGATAATCAAACTGTCTGGTTTGCCACCACATAAATGTATTCTTGCCTTGTGATGTAGAGTGAATTCTCTCTGTCCACACAGGATCAGTGTTTTCTCATAACCTGATCCGCCATGTTATTCTACCAGAGAAAGTGTGGTATTTTACTGAGGTACAAGTGACATAACTAACTGAGAATCAGCAATTAGTTTTTCCAATCAGAAACATGATGACCTAAAATTTATGTCTTATTTTTCTTCCTTCTCTCTGTCCCTCTAAAAAAAATTGCATGTGAAGAGTTTGAGTAAGCTGAACTCAGAGAGAGCAAAAGAGAAGCCTAATTGCTGTCTTGACCTACTGTTACACCCCGGTCACTTAAACCCAGGGGTTAAACCTAGTTTCTTTTGCTCTGGGTGAATGCAAAGGAGAAATACTGACCAGATATTCCCAAGAGGTAAAAATCACACAAAAGTTTACTAGCAAACTACAGAAAATCAAGGAGCTTTGGCAAATGATTTAGTACAACATAAAATATCACAGCATAGACTTAGCCCATTCAACATAAAAACCTTTAAACCAATTCGATGTTACATTCTGTGAAAAGAGAGTTAAAGAAGAAGAAAGGGAGAAAACCAGAAAGACAGGAAAGATACAGAAAGACAGACATAGCTACCAACTCCTGGGTTCCAGCAATGTAATGGATAGAAAACTCAAAGATGAAGGTAGGGTTAAGGAATAACATGCTTACCTCATGGTCAGGCTTCTTACAGCCTTGTCCCATCCTGGGCCTTCTTCCCAGGTGGGACTTACAGTCTCTCAGTCACTCAGGGACTGGGACTGCCTCCGGTGTATGCAGACAGACACTTTGGGGCCATGATTGACAGACACTGCGGAGCCATGGGGTATGGGGGCAGGGCACTACCTCACCAGGGCAGGGTCTGACCCACCCCCTACCACATGCTCCAAGCATCCCAAGAGGTCTTGAGAGAAATTATTCTGTTCAGTCTCTGACACTTACGAAATGAGAGTTTCTGTTTTACTCTAAAGTCTGCCATTCTCTTTCAATACCCAAAATCATGTCTGCATTTTCCAGCTATACCAACTGGTCTAATAAAATGTTCAGCTTGCTTTTCTTAATCATGATGCATATTTAGCTCACACTGGTCATTATAATGCTCCACTCCCTTTCCTGAGAGATAGTTCATTTCTGTGCATGCAGCTCATTTCTTTGCAAATGTTCAAGGCCAGGTTGGATGGGGATTTGAATAACCTGGTCTAGTGAATGGCATTCCTGCCTATGGCAGGGGGATAGGAATGAGATGATTTTTAAGGTCCCTTCCAACATGAACCATTCCATGATTCTATGATTACTGATATTCAGCTGTGCTTTCATTATTTTGTGAAGTTCTTCAACAGCTCCATGCCACCAGCCTTTTTTTCATTCCCTTTTTCATATTTTCATGCTCACAGCACAGTCCCTAATGCAGAGCCAGACACTAATGACATCTCTCCTTTTCTTTCATCTGTTTTAATTAAAACTATTACTTGTGTGTGTGCTGTCTTCTTTATTCCATGATGGGTTGGTTTCTTTAGGAAGAGTGGCGTATCTTTGTAAATTTCTCCTGGAAAATCCAATCTGACTATATCAGTGGGGGGCGGGGGGGAATATTCATGGCATCACCATGAACTTGCTGATTCCTTCATAGACATGAAACAGGTTTTCCACATAGCAAGCACATATGGACCCTTATTGTCTTTTATCTTATTTGATCTTTTAGCTAATTCTTAGATATTATGGATTTTACAGGCTGCTCTTATTCTTTTCCAATTTTATCTAATATGTTTTTAGAATTATTTACTGACATTTCTGTTCTTTTCAATTTTTCCTCAAATATGACTTTTTTCTACTGCCCCGTCATACTGACTTTTGGGTTCTTTTTCAGTACTGTGACTCTACTAGTATCCCTAAATAGTCTGCAAGCTGCTTTGAAATATTCAGCTATCCCTTTTAGCTTCTTGAAGTCTTCTTAGTATTTTGCAGTTTTATTTTTCTGCTGTAGCAGAGGTAGGTAGAAAGATGGACAACTACAACTTATCTTGTTCCTATTTCAGAACAATGTTATTATAACAGATTATTGAGTTGGGTTATGCATAGAAGTTTCTTCTTTTCTTCTTGTCTAGGTGCTCCCTGAAGATGCCGTTTGTGGCAGCAAAAAAATTAATCTCTGCATCACGACCTGATATGATTGTTACTGCATGGGAATAATTGAAAACTGCAACCCTGTTGCTGCATTTTCACTATCTGCAGTCCCTCTACTTTTCTTCAGATGCTACAGACCCTCTCAGTACCTGGGTGGGTCACTGGCAGGGCAGGTCTAGTACTGGGCAGCTCCTGTTTGGACTTGGAGTTTCTATTAGTAGAGAATGTCTCTTATTTGTTGACATAATTAATTTATTTATCTGATCTCTCTTCTTCCTGTCCAGACATGTGGGGATAGCATAAAGCTCCTATGCCTGAGGGTACTTTCTTAGGCTATAGAAACAGCATGGAGGAGCAAAGCCTGAAGCCTAGACCTAGAGACAATTTCGCCACAACAGCTGTGTACAAATGACCAGGCTGCCCACTGAAAGCGTGAGAAAGGAGTAGGATTTTCATGAAAAGGTATGCATCTGAAAGCATGCCAAATTTGAACCTGATTCATACTAAGGTAGTTTGCCATTGCTGAGAAGGGCCTGAATTGCTTCTGAGGGTTGTGTCATCTGCTAGAAATTAAAAAAAGAAAAGAAGAAATAGTATCATATGTCACTTATTAACCAGTCTGTCTGCCCAGACTCAGATAGATTTGTGGCCTCTGTATACTCTCCTGGTGGAAAAAGCAGTGAGTGTCTGATGTCTGAAAGTGGTGCTGTGTCTTCTTCCTGAATTGTGCCATTTCTGAGGCTGGCATGACCCTGTGTCAGTGAAGAAGACAGACAGCTCAGCTGAGAACTAAGATTTAGACTTTTGAATGGGCTTCTTCAGTAGAAAGACCCTGTGAAATTGCATTCTGTAACTGGAATTTTTTTACCTCTACCCTGATTTCAGTTATCTTCACTTTTTTCAAAGGTATTCAACTCTGATCACTCTCATATGTAGTTCAGTAAAGTGCACGTTTTCTACCACCTTCATGTCTGCTCTTTTATACTCGGTGATCTTTCTTGGAAAATAGGACTTCATTTTGCTTTCAGTTAAGCCACCCAGGTCTGTAACACCCATCTGCCTTCATTAAGATCAAGCCAACAGCATCCTAACTCAGCCATAAGAGGCATTCTTGTTTGTGTCTTAAGTTTTGGAGGAGCAGTCTGTTCAAGAGCCCCTCTAGAAGTCTCTACTAGTATCTCTTGCCAACTTTCCTCTGAATATTTTTCTTGTTTGAATAAAGCTTCTGTGTTGGTTTTGTCTGCTGTTATATGACATTCTGGAAGCCATAACTCTGTTGATATACATTTCTATCTTCTCAGAAACAGTAATTTTCTCATGTAATAGAAACTGTATGAGTCAGATATATTAAATAATTCATAGAATTGTAGAATGGCCTGAGTTTGAAGGGACCCTAAAGATCGTCTAGTTCCCTGTCATGGGTGGGAACACCTTTCAGTAGACCAGGTTGCTCAGAGCCCCATCCGACCTGGCCTCGAAAACTTCCCGGGATGGGGCATCCACAACTTTTCTGGGCATCCTGTGCCAGGGTCTCACCACTCTCAAAACGAAGAATTTATTTCTGTCATCTGATCTAAATCTACCCTCTTTAGTTTGAAGCCTTTTCCCCTTGTCTTGTCACTACAGGCTCTTGTAAAATGTCCTCTCCAGATCTCTTGTAGCCCCTTTTATGTACTGGAAGGCTGCTCTAAGGTCTCCCAGGAGCTTTCTTTTCTCCAGGCTGAAAAACTCCAGCTCTCTCAGCCCGTCTTTGTAGGAGAGGTGCTCCATCTCTCTGATCATCTTTGTGACCCTCCACTGGACTTACTCCAGCAGGTCCATGTCTTTCTTATGCTGAAGCCCCCAGAGCTGAACACAGTACTCTAGGTGGGGCCTCACAAGAATGGATTGAATTTGCCCATGTCCACTGTTCAAAGACAAAGTAAACCCATTCCCTCTCAGTCCTCATAAGACAAAGATACATAGATACTGTCTAGTCATGCGGACCTTTCTCCCAACCCTTTCACTTCAGGTGCTCAGAGTCACTGGCTGTTGGAGGGGAAAGGGAAACATCATTGTTCACTTAACTCTTGTCCTGCAGAGAATATTTAGGATTCTCTAGCAGACAATGACTTTCTGCAGTATTTTCCCAGTCAGTGCAATTCTAGCAAAGCTGATGAGAAACAATAGTAGACAGGAGAGATGAGATCATATGGTGACATTGTGTGATACAGCTCTTTTGAAACCATGAACCACCCAGAGGTCATAGAAGTTGGGCAGCAGGTATTTGCAAGCCATGGATTTGATCACTGTGCTATATTTCTATCAGCAGCATAAGGGAGGACAGTCACTCTGACCCCCACGCAGTACTTAAAATCAGTCTGTGTTTGTATTTCCAGGAGGCAGACAAACTTAAGTAAGAAATGAATCACTGAGGGCAGCCATAGAACTACCAAAACTTTGACTCTGTTAGCCTGGTGACAAGCATGGAAAGAATCGTGATATGCACTGAAACTAACCCAGTGACTCAATAGCCCAAGCAGCAGTGTGAAGATGCTCCTTTAAGGTAAGAAATCCACACTGAGTAGAAGCTATCCATGCATCTGTTTACCAGAATAATTTTCTGTTATCTGCCTTTGTATATTATTAACTTGGTCTAATTTGTTTAGGATGGTTTTTTTCAGTGTTAGCAGATTGTTCCACCTGTTCAAAAGGCAGCTCTTAGTTCTCCACTGTTCTTTTCAGATGGAGCATTTCAACAAGCTTGTACAATAGCAACAGTTCTCAACAGCATTCTTAAAGTAGAAAGGAAATGGCTGGAGAAAATGGAAAACATCTGGATTGCACTATCTAGTACTGCACTCTGTGTCATGACAGAGAAAGGATAGCTCCCTGTTTTACACTTGAAGTGTAAGCTTCAGTTATACCAGGTTAATACACTAGCAGTTAGAATCAAGTAACCCTTATGGTTTTATTCTCTGAGAGCAGCTTCCAAATCCAGTTGGATTTGTCTTTGCTGGCAATAATAATCATAGAATCATCTAGGTTGGAAATACCTTTAAGATCATTGAGTCCAGCTGTATGAATAGTGATCATAATGAAAGGAAGAAAGCAAATATTCAAACATGTCTTAGTTCTATCTGAAAAAAAAGCTAGCACTGTTGAATTGATTTTTTTTTTCTAAAATATATTTTCAGTAAGGGGAAACCAATTCAGTTCTCCAGCCCTTGTAGAAAGGCTTTCAGTGCCTAAGTATTTAAGGGCCTGCTGGTAGCTGTGGTGGCCTATGCTTGAGCCCTGTGCAAATAATCTGTTTAAAGATCAACTTTAGAATGCATGTTTCCCAATTCTCACCCCACTGGAATGTAGCAGAAGTCCATTTATCACCATAGGAATGCAATGACTGGTGAAAACCCTTCATAAATTCACTCTACTTTTAAATATGAGGGTATTCAGATAATTTCTCACTCAGAGCAGGAATCAGATGCTTGTAATCAGGCCTCTAATCATTTCATCTGACTACCAATCAATTTATAAACTAACCTGTGTGAACTGACAGACTTCCAATTTTTTTTATTTTTTTTTCCTCAGTAATGAAAATTCTCCTTTTATCTGTGTGAGCATCTAGTTCTGGATTATTTCAAGGGAATTGTGGTGATAGTAGCTGAAGACCTAACAGTCTGCAGGCAAAGGGAAGTTGCAGTTGGCTTTAGCTTTTGTACTCCATGTGTTTCACAAGGAGAAGTGAACAACCTAAAATTCCTTTAGTTGTTGGGCCATTAATTCAAATTTCCATTTAACATATTCATGCTGAAAAGAAAGATATAACACTCTTCAGTGCAAAGAGGCATTATTTCCCAAGTTCCCATGAATTTCCCAACAAGGAATACACGTTAAGGAACGATTACACAAGGCTTGGTGAAACTCCCTTTATTTATTTCACTTGTGTTGTTGCTGCTGTTGTATAAGAAAGAGCAAAGTAACAAAAAGAACCAAGTAAAATAAAGTAATAGCTAATCCAAACATTTTTAACACGTTGAAATCCCGTTCCAAATGCAAAGACTCTTTCTTTCTGCCTTTTCTTTGCATTGATTTGCACAAGCATTTTCTCTGTGAGCCAAATACATCTCTGGTATAACTTCACTGAAGTCACTGGACTTACACCAGAGGTGGTTTTGGTCCTCTGTCCTGGGTAAATACAGTAGGAATAAATTGGTCACGCAGGCAGAGTGTCTGGCAATAAGTGCACTGAATGATCCTGGCAAACCAATAGGAAAGATCTAAAATAAAAAGCCCAAATAGGTCTTTTACTTAATATAGGGCCTAAAAATCTACTGGGAGCTGCTGAATACTGCCCACTAACTGTACAAAGTATAGGTAGCATGCCTTCCAAATATCAAAATACCAGACGGAATGCCGTGAAAATAAATAACTTCTAATATAAACAAATGAGAACATATCAAACTGTTACCTCTTTAAACATAATGTAAATAAAAAAAATACCAGTCCTTCTACACAATAAATATTAAGAAACCATTGACAGAGTTGAAATGTACTCATATAAATTAACAACTTTAATTACATTAGCTGAACAGACATTGGTTAAAGCACTGCATGTAGTATGCAAAATAATAATAATAACAATAATAATAATATCAACAACAAAACACAAAATGATAAAAACAAAATAGGCTTCATAATATCTTGGCTTTCATAATTTATATATATGTATATACATATATATATAGTTGTGTGTGTATATATATACTGTAGACATATATATAATATGTATATATATAATCTAATATGTTGTATTAGATTGTATATATACGTATTATTATGAAGATATATATATACATTGTATGTAAAATATATATATAATGTATATATATATCTTCAACCCATTGTCGATGTATTGTTTTTGAAAGTATTTAAATACAAAGAAACCCATTGAGAATTAACACAGATTCATTATATCTCAAAAAATAAATATCTATAAAACCCAGAAGTTCTGCTTGTTTCTGCCCATGAAAACCTTGCTTCGAGTTGTTCACAAAAGATCAAATTATGATTTTATTTACTCATGCTGAAAATGTTTTACTCCACATGTAATGCAGTGAGAGCATATGGGGGAGTAAAACTTTTTTCAGTGTAAGGAAGGGGATTAGCATCTGGTTCTTATACTGATGCCCATTATTGACATGAGGTTTAACTTAAAGAACTTAATAATTTCCATCATATCTACCTACACTTCAGAAATAGATTTTGCTTAATTTATTGATGCTGACTGGTAACTTTCTAGGAAAGGAGACTCTCTGATAATCAATGGCGTTGCTTACAGAGTAAGGCACAATTCCACATGAGTAACTATAGTCCATAATTTTTTAATTTTGCACATAGACTTTACAAATGCTTGAACTTCTCTGCCTCAGAGATATTGCTGCTAGCCTCTACATGGTCTTGTGGTGTCACTTAAATGAACTTGACTACTTAATTCTCAACTAAATACAAAAAAACGGAGGTATATATAATGGAGCCCTACTTTGCAGTGATTTGATAAGAGACTGCTTCTATTGAAGTCAATGGCAAAACTCCCATTTCATTCAGTTCTACAGTTTTGGGCACTAGACCATATGAGTACAATAATTACAAGCATCTGTAGGCATTTCCTTTTGCTAAATCTGAAGAATACAAATACATTCAGCCCTCCCCAAGAAATGGCATGCACTTATGCCAGTTTCTTAGGCTTTGTATCCAGTGAACATCTGACAATGAGATGGGGAAAGACAACCAAATGTGGTCAACTCTCAAGCAAGAAGATTGTGGAGGTACTAAACAAATACATTTCTGTGATTAAGTATATACTGAAAATGTATTTTCAATATAAACAGTAAGTAGGTTATATGGAAAGGAATGTGTTAGTAGTTAAGAGCCTTTCTCTTTTTTGGTACAGTCATACCTGAAAGGAGAAGTAATTTTTGAGGCTGCATGCCCTAGAACAACTGCTTAAATATGGTAACAATTTCTAATGCTATTTCAAGTACATGCAGATTTAATTAAATCAAATTATCAGGGATGGGGTGTTCTGCTGGAATCAGTCAGTCTTGATTAACATCCCAATTTCTTATTTTACTTTATCACACAGTTTTTCATTTCCCCCTACTTTAAATAACTTTGACCACAAATCAAAACCCCATGACTGATTCTAGGGATTGGAGGGAGAAAACTTTAAAATTTGTGACCAGTATACACACACAAGTGAAAGCTAAAAAGTAGGGCTTGGGAACAGTTACTTCTTGATTTGAAAACTTTCTTCTGTTTTTGGTGTAGCTATCATGAAACATGCTCACAATATGTAAAATCCTATTTTCTTTCCCTACGTGGAAGTTGTCTCAGGCTACTTTCATGTTTTTCAGGCCAGTCCCTATTCAACACATTAAATCTGCTATCAAACTCAGGATCAGAATTATTTTTTAAAGGCTCTTTCTCCTTTGGCCAGAAAAACCATGAGCCTAACGCACTTTCCTAGCAGCCAATGGGAGTTTTGCCATTGTCATCTAGGCGAAGGTTCTGGGATTTCAGGTCTCCGATACTAACTAACCACTGTTGAGAATAATTTTTGTCAATGGGAGCAATCTCACCTGTTTCCCTTACCACTGTGTTCAGAGATCCACCATGATGCAATCGGCCTCATTTAAATGATTGAATTAAACAGTATTGGCTGTGGTGCCACTCATTCTGAATCCTTTCTCTCTCTTGGCAATGCCCACGGCAGAAGGAACCTGTGATTTGCCCTGGCACACCTTTACTCATGTAAGTAGTTTACTGATCTTGTAAGGAGACCAGTAGACATCAAAGGGCCTGTTGACATGAGTAACCATTCTGGGACAACTGATGATATGAATAAGGGTTCTGGGGCATCCAATTTTAAGGCCAGGTACAGAAACCAGTGAACTAAATGGTACTGTCCTCAACAATTCTCACAGACTGTGTCCCTGCTCCTGCTGTTCCAAAGGCTGGCTCTGCTTTGAGAAAAATCAACAGAAATTCTGCCACATGCTTCAAATAAGCAGGGCCAGGAACTTTGTTTAAGTTATAAAGATAAATTAGTTGTGCATCTTTTTTTTTTTTTTTTGATAATTTTCCTACTGGAATTTGGTATCCCTCCCTTTCCCCAGGAAGAAAACACAAAAAGCCCAACAAACTTCTGCAAATAATTTAAATCAAAAAGCCTTGATATTTCACAGAGCACTTTAGTGACAAATTTAGTGTTTAACCAATTATTTTTTTTAACTTTTTTTTTTTTTGCAAATTGCAAACAAGTCTGTAAAAAATGCATTGTATAAAAAGTACATGAATGTATAACCCATTAGCTGTACTATGCAATCTAAATATTGTGGAATAAATTAGATAGAAAACTTAGCTATAAGCATGTATGTTGATATCTATTCAACAGAGGAAAGGGCTTTTTTTTCTCCTTTCTTTCTTTCTTTCTATTTTTTCTTTTTTTTCTTTTCTTTTTCATCTCTATAGATACATACAAATACAGACATGCGCCCATGCGCGCATACATATGCACACGCAGAGAACACACACACACACATGCATACACATACAGTTTTGGCTGACAAAAAATGAAGGCCCTGATTACACTGTTTAAACATGGTTCTTGCCATGAAGGTGCTAACACACTATCCCTAGCCAGTGTGACTGGGTTATATTGTGCTATCTTTTTTCTTTTTTTTTTAATTTTTCTTTTTTTTTTTNTTTTTTTTTTTTTTTTTTTTTTTTTTTTTTTTTTTTTTTAACAGACTGTGCTCTCAACAAGACGGGAAGCCATGTTAGTGCTTCTTTCCAGGAGAGGCATTTAGAAGCCTGTCCCATCAGAAGGCAGCTAACTGGGGCTTGGTTTGGCAAACCTATGAGAGTCTGAAGCTTCAGGCTCAGGGTTATCAAACTCAGTGTAAACAGGGCCTAAAGGTTTCTCTCATTCCTTCTTATCATCTCCCCCTACCCAAAGACAAATGTTGTAAGTTTAACATTCTTTTAAATATGACAGCAAAAAATTTTAAAAAAACAACAACTATCTACCTATGCCCTACGGGTTGGACCCTTCAGGTTAGGTGTTGACACTGAAAATTAGGTCTTATAGGTAATGCGCAAACCCATTAAGAGTTGTCATGCTAGAGGGTGGTGGTTGAGAAAGCCAGTATCTCAGCAAAGACTGTATTCCAAACAGAAATCCAACCACAAGTGCCATTTTCTGTATATTTGCAGGAGCAGTGGTGGACAGGGCCCAAGGCTGCTTGCTGTTTTACATCAACACTTTTTAAGTGTATTCCAGCACTTTAGGTTTCTCTTGCACAAATACCATTTTGAACATTTAGCCTCCCACTTGGCAGTAAGAAACAATCTTTGAACATACTGTGCTTTGCACACAAACATTCATTGTTTTAAGAACACTAAAATGAAGCCAGAAGTGCTTATACCTTGTGTACATACATATATACATACAGAAATACATACATATATATGTATATCCCTTGGACAAAGTTGTTTCCCTACAATGCACATTTGCTGTGCATCAGGGCCAAGTTTAGTTTTGTACATACAAAACAGTACGATTATGCTCAGATGGACCTCAGATCCAAGCACCTTGGATCCAAATCCCAGGGATTTTCTGGGCTTATTTCAAATGGCATTTTTGTGTTGAGGGCACTATTTGAATTTAACTGGTTAACAGATATTCTAGCCTGAATGTAATCAACCCACTGACTCTTAATTCAAACCCTAACTCATTACAGGTGAATGGTACCAACCACAAACAGACTTTTTAGAGGCTTGCACAAATGTCTTTGGTGTATGTGTCTATTCATTTTAAGGTACAAAATAATAATAATTATTATAATAATAAAAATAGCTATTTTGTGTGCTGTAGCAGTTCTTGTATAGCTCACAATAAGTGCAGCTCTCAACCCCTCCCACACCCAACCACCCTCCCTTGCAAATATTTGTTAAATAAGGATTAGACAGGTCAGACACCATTGTAGTGCAAATAGTAAACGATTAAAAATTTTTTTTACAAAATATAGAAATGTTTGACTCCAGTAACTGGACAAACATGTTCCTTTCAAGTATCTCTCACTGAAGATTTTGTTTTAAAACAAGTTACTTCCATTTAAAAAAAAGTCTCTCTGGTTTTGTTTTCTTCTTTCTCTCACAGGTAAACAGTTTCAAACCATCTAGGTTGCATAGTTCTAACAATGTAAGCACCTTTACAGAATGTAACTTTTATTCTTTCATTCATTTTTTGTTCTGNTAGTGATCGTAACATGGCTTTTCAATGACGTTTTGGACTTTGTCCAAATTTCTGTAGGTTAGATGAGCTGCTACCATGGCTTGAACTAAGGGAGGGAACAGAACTTCCTTCCCCTAGTAGTAACGAATTTTTAGTATACTATGTAACAGATAAGGAGCATACAGAAAGGAAGGGGAAATCCCCAACCCATGCCACCATTCAGACCTATCTTATTCAAGCCCAGCTTCATGAAGTTTTCTTCTTTTCTATAGGTGAAGTCTTTTCTGATTCTCCATAAGTCTTTTTTTTTTTTCCTTTTTCTCTCTCTCTCTTTTCTCTCTCTCTTCTGTTTTTGCTTATATTTCTGATGATTGTTTCACTCGAAAAAGGTTATGCCATGTCTGGTCTTTCCTCTTCTTGGGCTTTTGATACATTTTCTTCTCAACAAGAAGGGTCTTGTGCACACCAGCATCTACGAACAGCCACACTCCTCCACAATCATATTCTGTATGTCTTTCTTAATGATGTTCTGGCCATCATCGTAGTAGAGCATGGACATAGGCCGGAGCTTGGTGGGCACACAGCATGATTTGAGGTTGGCAAAGGGGCTATGGCCCCGCATGCGGTAGTGGTTGATGACAGTGGAGTGGAAAGATAATGATGAACCAGATGTGCCTGCTATATGGCTGGGACACTCTCCTTCACAGTAGTTGGCGTGATAACCTGTAGGAGCAATGATCCAGTCACTCCATCCTATGTCCTTGAAGCTGACAAAGAACTGCTTCTTGCAGCAGATATTGACTTTGCCATCACACTCCAGGCCTCGTCTTCGCCGCCTGTGCTGGCGGTCCTCTGAGTGCCGGGCAAGCATCATCAAGAAGGGCCGATGTGATTGCTCCTTCTCCTCTTCTCCTGCGAATTCTCCCCCTTCCTTTTCTTTCCCTTCCCCATCATCTTCCTTTTTCTTCTTCTTGCCCAGTAGCACCAGGTTAGCTCCAGTCTCTTGACACAGGTCGCAGGAAATCNTTTTTTTTTTTTCTTTTTTTTTTTTTTTTTGTTAATGTAGTGCAGAAGATGAAGGTGTATACACCTGCACACTGTTGTCCCTTGATCAGTGTTAATTATATGTATGTGTATCGTGTCTGTATGTATACAGACATGTATATAAATACATAGCCATATATATACAAACACAAACACTACGCACCTACTCATTTGCTCTCTAAATNGTTTTTGCTTATATTTCTGATGATTGTTTCACTCGAAAAAGGTTATGCCATGTCTGGTCTTTCCTCTTCTTGGGCTTTTGATACATTTTCTTCTCAACAAGAAGGGTCTTGTGCACACCAGCATCTACGAACAGCCACACTCCTCCACAATCATATTCTGTATGTCTTTCTTAATGATGTTCTGGCCATCATCGTAGTAGAGCATGGACATAGGCCGGAGCTTGGTGGGCACACAGCATGATTTGAGGTTGGCAAAGGGGCTATGGCCCCGCATGCGGTAGTGGTTGATGACAGTGGAGTGGAAAGATAATGATGAACCAGATGTGCCTGCTATATGGCTGGGACACTCTCCTTCACAGTAGTTGGCGTGATAACCTGTAGGAGCAATGATCCAGTCACTCCATCCTATGTCCTTGAAGCTGACAAAGAACTGCTTCTTGCAGCAGATATTGACTTTGCCATCACACTCCAGGCCTCGTCTTCGCCGCCTGTGCTGGCGGTCCTCTGAGTGCCGGGCAAGCATCATCAAGAAGGGCCGATGTGATTGCTCCTTCTCCTCTTCTCCTGCGAATTCTCCCCCTTCCTTTTCTTTCCCTTCCCCATCATCTTCCTTTTTCTTCTTCTTGCCCAGTAGCACCAGGTTAGCTCCAGTCTCTTGACACAGGTCGCAGGAAATCCGCACATCCAAAGAGTTCTTGCCTTGGTCCAGGAGTCTCTGGACGCTGCTGGAGACAGGGAAGATGTGCCAAGTGCTCTTACGGGTGTCCACTGCTTTTTCTGAAATCAAAATCTCACTCTTTTCACCTTTCAGCCCCCCATCCTCCATATCTTCTGCTCCTTCAGAATTGCCTTTTGGCTGCCGCTGCTGTTGAAACAGGCGAATGGTGACTTTTGTCCTGCTCCGGTTGGCCTTGGAGACCTTCAGGAAGAGCCACACTTCAGCGTGCTCCACCACCGATAATTCACTGCCTTCCTTGGAAATCTCAAAGTGCAACATTTTCTTGGCTGTGCCTGATTTGATAAATGGAAATAGACAGGAAGAACTTGTTAGTATGTCTGCTTGCATTCTGTTAAAGAGACTTCTGTTACTTTTTCCACAGGCATGAAGTGCCCTAGGTTTCCTATTTGGATCTTTAAATTTTTATGGCTCTTCTGTTCTAACCTTCCTTCACCTTCTCCTTAGTTTGTATTTTGTGAAAATTCTCTTTTTGGAAAAGTATATATTTGCCTGTTTTCCAGCATAATGTTTTAACCAGAGCATTTTTCATAGTAACAGTACAGTGATTAATGCAAAGCATCTCGTGGCAAATAAGCATCAGTGGCTGCTAAGAGTTCATTTGCTTAAGCTGTCTTTGTGATCTCTGTTAGCTGAAAGGCAAAAGTTCTTTATGATGGCAATCCGTATGTACCATATTCATAAAAATCTGCACCTAATAGCTGGTTAGGGAATGAGGTTCAGTCCTGCCAATTCTTTAGCAATACTTTGGAAATTATGTGGGAAAGAAGTTTACCCATTCTCCCTCCATAAAAAGACATCTTTCATTTGCATCTTAAAATGAGTTGTAAATGTCAATTGTTTCAAAAACAAACACATGCTAAAATAGGAACCTCAGCTTCAAGAAGTTTGCAGAGTTATATTGTAAAGAATTGAAGAATTGCAGCAGGCAGACTTTTCATCCTGTGAGATGTTAGCTGTAGATCCTGTTCCTAATTTAACACACTGTACTTGCTGTGATTATAGTAATGGTGAATACACTGAGAAATGAGCTAAAGAACTGTATAATTATGGGGATGGTTCTCTGGCATAATTGTATCAACTTGCTGAGATGTCATGATGATGATTGTGATGGTGAGGAGGTGTTTCTCAGATACAGAGCTCATATCCCTGGCAGAAGCTGGAATGAATAATGAGGGCTGTTTAATGATTTGATCACTAGAGCATGAAAGTTAAGAGAGAATGAATTAGTTGGGGGGTGGTGGTGATACTATTTTTTCAAGAGAGGTACTTTTCTATTTTCTTGACAAAGAAAAAAGCCCTGATGACGTCTTTTGTTCCTTCTCAGCATGGCCAGGATGGACCGGGGTCACAAATTTACAAAGTGCAGATATCTGGCCTTAGTGAGGAAGAAACAGTATTCATAATTATCAATTTGTCATTAATATTATTCTTGAGCTACCCATAGTTGTTTACCCATTTTTCTGTGCAATAATTCTTCTTGTCAGTGAGCCAGAACTTTGCACCCTAAAAACAGCGAGTGGTGATCAAAACAGAAGTAGCTGGACACATACAGGAAAAATTGCCCTCATTGTAGCAAGGCTCTTCTCCTTGCTTCCCACTGCAACTGAATTCACAAGTACAGACTCCCTGACCATTTCCCTGCTCACCCATTCTCAGATGAGACAGAAGTGGAGCAAAATCACAAGAGACGTCTACCTTGTGTTCACTTGCAAATTTAAGAGTTGCTGATTTCTGAAGTTTGTAGGCAGGCTGTGCTGCCCTTTGAGCTACCTGTTGCTTTTCTTCTCTGTGAAGTACTGACACTGACACATTCAGCTTTCCCTCGTGGCATTCCCAGGTCAAAGAGAGAGACATTTCTGAATTACAGTGTCCAAAGGGCACAGTGTTTTGTTTTTGTTTTCCCTCTAAGTGAGTGTGAAATTGTAGACTTTAACTGTCACTGAGATATGGAAACACATGGTTCGTGTTAACTGCTTCTCACAGACAGCTGATGCCAGTCTCCAGAGCGAGTTACATTAATTTCTCAGGGAGCTACATGAACCAGCGGGACTGTGCTTTAGAAAAGGAAGTAGCTTATAAACAAGACACAGCAAGCTGACCAGTACTGTGAAGCATGATGGAGTTACTTTTTTTCTATTCTTTTTTAATTGATCATTCAATAATGGCTGAATGGCTAAGGCTGTTTTTTTCCATTCTGGAAATCAAACTATGTCAAAGCTGCCAGCTGTGTTGGAGGCAGAGGATGGGTTGTAGACACTAATCTCACTCCTCAGAGTTGAAACTCGGTTTCAGAGCATGAGGAGTTGTATAACGATGTACCTCCAGTCCAAAGGAAGTCTGGTCCAAAAGGCTGGTTGCCTTGTATGCAGCTATGTTATAAAGAGTGTTCTCTATGAGAATAGATACATCTTAGGCCTGTGAGGACCAGCCAGCCTGTGGCTTTATTCCCCCTGACTCTCTCTTCTAAAGCAAGCTTCTAACTTGAGGTTATCCCTTTCCAGTCCTGATAAATTCTTTCTGAGGGGGACTTTGGCTTCAAGGGAACCTGAAGGCAGGTGGTGTGCCAAGGGTGGGTTGCTGCCAACCAAGACTCTCCATCCAACCCATTCTGCTTGCTGCCTCTACCCAAGCAAACCTTGGTGGAGAAAAGGTGGTTTAGATCAAGCTGCAGAAGATGTTCTGGCACCAGCAGCCTCTTCCCAGCTGCTCTCTTTCCCCAGAGCACACAGACTGGTGTGTGGACTAAGCATGTATTGCTGGGAGTTGCCATACTTATTTTGTATTCTTGAGAAACCAAGCTGGGCACGGATAGCAGTTCTGGCACTAGCAGGGGTCCTGTGCATGAGCAAATCAACTGTGCTGGGTGCATGAGCAGATCAACTGTGCTGGATATGGACAAAAAAACCTGATCTGGTAACCTGCTCTGGAGAAAGCAGGTGAGGTGTGCAGATGTGGCTCAACAGTGGAAGAAGCTGTGTGACCCATCTAATCTGAAAAGCCAGGCAACCCTGCATTACAGAATAACCTAATGCTGTTAAGTGCTAGTGCATGGTATTTCACATTCTGCTATTTCCAGGCAAGTGGGGGTTGAAAATAGTTACGAAGTGACGTATCTGCAACAGCAAATATTCATATTACCTTATGCACTGGCCAGAAGCATAGTGATGCAAGCACTCTTTTTGACAAATATTACATGAAAGAAACAGGACCTCAAGAACCCTCTTAAATAGCTTTTCAAATGTTCCTCTACGTGTGAAAGTAGAATTCTTCCTTATTACTAAAAATATTTGAACAGTATGGTAAAAGTACATGAGTACTTGCTTTTCCTTTACTTGAGGGAGGTGAGCTTGAGCAAGGTAGCCTAAGACATGTCCTTATAGAGGGATAACAGCCTCCTTGTAGGTTTTTAGCTACAATAACAGCCTCTCTGGATGTGGTTAGCTACGTTTTCAGAAGCAAACAGTGGATTAAGATTCTAAAGAAAAAAGATGCAGGAAGCTTATCTGGTCCTAATATTTCTGAATGAAACAAAACCCTGAAACCTGCATAGCTAATAAAAGGTTTTATAGCAATTAAAAAACACTTTCCCTTTCATAGGTCTTTTTAGAAGGAGACTGGGAATGGTGCAAGGTTGAGGATAAAAAGCATGCTTTCACATTAGGAAAAAACGAAGCTCTTCTGAATTCTCTCCACATTCACAACTAGTTTGTTACAATCACACAGCACAAATGGTATGAATCCTGCAGTTTTTGAGAGGTCGCTGTTCTCAGACAAGCTCATTTTGAAATCAGAGTTTGGCCTGTGCTAAAACCGAATTGAGACCCTAGGATCTGGCTTATTGTGGTTACACATTCACTTTATAACAGGATCTTTGTTTCCAAAAGGTTCAGTGCTACAATAAAATAAATTCTTTAAGTGTTCTGAGACCAAAAAAAAAAA
>VZTH01018228.1:454348-789963 GCA_013397815.1 Aleadryas rufinucha
CCTTAACAAAAAAAAAAAAAAAAAAAAAAAGACAAAAAAAGATGGAAAAAACCCACAAAAAAGCTCTCTCACTTCTAAAACTTAAAGCTGCTTCATCTGATTTTATAACTTCCGCTATAATTTTTACATGAAAGGGTTGTTTCTGAAGTAGTTTGCAGTTCACTTTCTGTCTTGATACACTCCCCAAAAGGCTACAGCCTTTTTTCTTTCACCATCAACTCTGCAGTCCAGCCCTTTACTGCAAGTACTCTGCATTTACAGGCACAGTTTGGAGGACCCTGCTGCAGCCTGACTTTATGTTCAAGATTGGTTAGAGAGCTTCCTCCCTGTGTGACTGACTGTGTTTAGCAAGTGTAATCTGTAGCCAAGACTAAGTCAGAAAAATCAAATTCCTTCGGAGTCCTACCCCCCCATCCCATTTCTCCTTCTCCCTTCCCCCAAGTCTCATCCTACAACCTTGCAGAAAACATTATTGCTGAGGAGAAAATAAGTTAATTGCAGTTTTGGCACAAGGGATATTTTTCAGTTTGGGCACAAAGGATATTTTACAGTTTATTTTTCAAGCACTCACCTGATTCTGCAAAAGTGATGATTTCTGATGTTTGCTCCACAACTTCATTCATTTCGGCTCTTCTTCCAACATCATCCTCTATTTCCACATAACCATCCTCTCCCACCTTTCCCACGTGGAGTTTTTTGATGGCATTTAAAAGTGCTGCCTTGGGCACTGGCTGGGTGATATTAGGTCTGTCCCTCAAGTGCAACATGTTCAGTATGTGCTTCTTTACTGCTTCCACCATCTCAGGCTGTGAGCTGGGCACATCCTTTGAGAGCGTGGCAAGGGCACATGATGGACAGTCAGTGACTGAACTGTGCCCCTCGGATCCTGGGGTTGGGGAACTCCTCACTATAATCCAGCAAAGCACCAACAGAAATCCTCTCTTCCAAAGCAAAGGCATCCTGGCAGCAAAAGTTGTTGTGATTCCCTTTTTAAAAGGCCTTGCTTTTCCTCCCCCTTCACGAACAGTTTTTTAGGGGCTGGTTTAGTTTGTTTGTTTGTTTGTTTTTCCTTCTCTTCAGCAAATTCTCTGGAACAAGAACCAAAAGTTTTCTGTGAAGTTTTGTTTGCAGGTTCCCTCTCTGAATGCAATAAGTGCTGTAGATGTTTGTGGCTGTCAGGGAGAAGAGTTCTGACTCTGTCTCAGAGTAGGAGAGAGACACAGAGAGAGGGAGAGAGAGAGAGAGGACGGATTGGCCTAAAGTGAGTGAGTGAATGAGAGAGGGAGGGAGTTTTGTCTGTGAGTAAAGGCTATGATTAGGAAGGGGGAGGAACAGGCAGGCTGGCTTCCTTATGCTCATTGCTCCCCTAACACACACCTCTCTTCAAATATCACTACTCGTGGTTCCTTCCCTCCCCCCTTTCTAAAATATCTTCTCATTCCTGTAAAGTTACTCTTTTTTTTTTCCTTTTTTTCCCCTCTCTGTTTGACCCCCCCCCCCCAGCTGTCATCCCCCCCCTTTTTTTTTCCTTTCTTTTTGTTTTGTTTTGTGTGTTTTATTCCTTCAACAGTATCACTGGCTTAACTAAACAGAGGAAACATGAATGAATGAAAAGAGTGAAATCTCTAACGAGCACCTTGTTCTTGGTCCTGCCTGGTATTGTTAGGGATAGCAGGAGATGTTAAATAGCTTGTGAATGAGACGGGAATGAGGGCAGGGGCTCTAAATATTTTGGACAGAACATTATTCTGCCTGGAGTAGAAGAAAAAAAAATCTTTTCTGCTCACTTCTGAATGCTGGAGGTTATCAACACTGGCAAGAGATCTGACAGGCACAAAATAACACTGTTGTTTGTAGGGCTCTATAATACATGATACGCTCCCCAGCTGCAATATGCAGTCAGGCACTGAAAGCCTAAGCAGGAACTGGTACAGTGCATATATGTGGCATGCTATGGTAGTGCCATGTAACATCCCTACTTCTATGCTAGTCTGTGCCTGGAAGTTCTCGGGTAGGTATATTTAGGTTTGGGGTTAATCAAGCAATGCCTGAAAAATGCTTTGAAGGTGAAAAGTGTTACATGTCATCTGGCCAAATCATACTTACTTCTGACTCAGGCAAATCCCTCATCAATGCCAATAATAATTCTGTCTGAGTGAAGGCTGAATAAGATCTTCTACATTTGGCCCATTGTTATTAGAAGGCACTTATTACTTCATTCATTTAAATCACACAGAGCAATCATAATATTAGAATAAGACATTGGAAATTAAAAGTAATCTAAAGCACTACAAGAAGCAGGAGTTTCAACCAGCATTGGTAGCCCCTTGTCAGTTTATGCCTGGGAGGGCTTTGCTCTGCAGTGAAAATGCATTCCCTGTGCCACTGCCATGGCTTCAGGTTGCCTTTACATTCTGTATCCTCTCTGTTCTGTTCCTTACCCAGCAAAGTTGAAGTTTGCAAACTCACTTATATTTGAATTTGGTAAAGGAAAAATTACAACTATAACTATAACTTTTGAGATTCTTACCCTCCAAGCATTAACTTGTACAGATTTTCTTAGAGCAGGTTCTTCTTTTTTAGTGTTTACCCTCTTTTAATTCCTTTCATTCTCTCTCTCACACACCTCTGTCTTCTCAGATGGGCTTACCTCCTACCCAGCAAATATTCCGCTCCCAGTATATTTCTGTCAACCATTGTATTTCACAGTGGAAAGGAGTAATTTATAAATATAAGCATTGAAAGGTCTCTAATTTCCATGAGATAACTACAGGCACATGGGCTAAGAGACAGGCAAGGAATTATAGTTAGAGTAAATGAAACATACAGAAGTAATTGAACAATCAACCAAAGTCTTACAAATGTTATGTATTGCAAGTCCTTTTCAATTAAGCTCTTTTATAAGTCTTTTACTGTTATAAGGCATCCACAGTACCCCCTCATCTGTGTTTTACTGACCTCAGTTGCTATACTGTTATATACTGTTACACTTACAGGTCTGTCAGCATTATAAACCCTGCAGCTATTCTTATAAACACATCTTTGTAACACAAACCTCACTATAATACATCGAATTTTCTTGGATCTTGTGAACAGCCCAAAGTCTGTTGTAATTATATGAAGTCTGAAAGTCAGCTTGAAATAGAACTAAAAGTTTAATTGGATGAAAAAATAATTTCAGATGAAAATATGCATTCATGATTAGAGGTACTAACAGATGACATAATTAAAGGAGTTATATATAGTTCTAATATAGCACCTATCCCAACAGTGTCTGATGAAAAGTAAGGGACAGGCATAAATCAAAATAAAATACAGATAAGTATGTCTGGGTTCTTGCTGTGGGGTATACGTTGCTTGCCATATACTACAGGTACAGTTATCTCATACAATCTCTATTACATAGGGGTATAGCATATTTTACTTGCATGCCATGATGATGACAGATTTAATATTAAAGCATAACTTTCTAAAAACCACTGTTCTCTAAAAGTGAGTCTTCCAATATCGCTGATATATAGTTCATTTGTACTTACATGGATATACATATATGTACAAAAATACATACAGAAATGTGTTTGAATACATACAGAAATGGTGGTTCAGACTCTTTCTACAAATTACCTGAGCTGCAAAGCTCTGTATATGCATTCATTCAATATAACCCTAACAGTATGCAACAGCATGCACAGGAATTAAAAGTTTCGGTTTTAAAAGAAAAAAGCTGATTGAAAGTTTTACCTCTCTAGTCCTGACTCTTAGAAGGAGACTGCTGTATTGTGCTTTAAGAACTGCTGAAGTTCCTCTTGGTGGTATTTATAATGCGAAGCTTTATACTGTACTTCAGAGATGTGCACACTCACATATAACGTCTGTCAAAAGTAAGTGGGCCGGATCACTGTGCTGGATTGGTTAATCCTGTTACATCAGCAATTGACTGTTTTTCCTGTATGAGACATACTTCTGGTAATTATCTAATGGAAATTCCTAATTGTCTAGCATGACCAAATATCGTGGATTTCACTTGTGGTGGTGATTTCTGTATCCATTTAAAGAATAGAACTTAAAATCAGACAAAGCAAACATTATGAGTCAGGAAGACACTCCAACTTGTTGTATTGCATAGCTAGATATAGATATTATTAGATGTAGATAACACTAGTTTAGTTCAAATACAGTATTTGCCAGATACTTAATTACTACTTTGCAAATTGTTTTCTTCTTCTTACATACTTAAGGATGTACCAGATAATCTTTCTGCAAATTTGGATTCTTTTCAAATTCAGGAAAATGCAGGAAGAATCCTTTTGCTTTGGATGATTTTTTTAAAAATTCAATCTCTGAATAAATATGTCCTTCTGTTTAAATTAGGGATCCCTTTAAAGCTCTTAAAAAAATGAATCATATTGCTCCTGTCCAAGTCTCCTGGCTCCTTGACGTGCAGATTGCATCACACTATTAAAAACTGTTTAGACATCTAAAAATAAATTACAATGAATGATAGGTCACATTTTTTGCAAGTGTGGTATTAACACTTGTGGAATAAAATAAAAGCAATTTTCATTTCAATTTACATTAATGAAAATCAGAAATAGCTATGCCAATTAGGCAGTACAGAAGTAATACATAAAAGGTCAAAAGTAAATCCAAAATCCATCTCCTTTCTTAAACACATATAATAACTGGCTTTATGTGGTACCGTTTATGACAAATGGCATGATCATGCAGTCTTTACTCATTCATAACACCCACTGATTACCAGAAAATCCCCATCCTTCAGATTTTTTTTTGGCCTGAATCGTACTTATAATTGTATTTTTATGTCCTGTTGGTAATCTGTCTTGGAATATGGCTGATCTGGATCAGAGAAGAAAGATTTCAAACTTTCATTTTACAGTGATACCAGGGAGTCCTTATAGCAGTGTTGATCCCAACTGGTGTGTGTGCTGCATTCACACAACAGCTTCGGTAGAATGAGAAAAAATCAGGGGTTAATGGGAAACATATGACCAGATAAGTTGTTTTGTTTCCCATTTTTAATATGCATATAAGTGAAACAGGTTTCAGTAGCTTTCCTGCAGTCTGAGTTTGGTGGTTCCAGTTGTTACAAAGAACAGCACTTTTTTTTTTTTTTTTTTTTTGCACTCTTTTTGCCTTTTTTTCCCCCCTTCTTTTTTTCCTTCAGGGACAATGAGACACTTGCTTCAAGAAACAGATAATGAGCATGTATATACCTAGTTAGTCGCAGGACCCTATTTTTGGTGGGGATCCTAAACCCAAGTTTTGCCAAACAACTTTTCCACCTTGCAGTCCTGCTTTTCTCAGGACCAGGCTGAGTTTGGTTTTAACTGACATCCTAAAACTCTTTGAAATTAGTTGCATACTGGTAGTGCAGTGCCTGTTGCAGTTTGGCAGCAGACATTCTCAGCAAGAGACCTTACATAGCATTGGTTTTAAGGAGAATAGAAAACTTGCCCTGGGAGTAACAGAGCTGTCTTCTCCTTGGAGTCAGAGCGGTGCGGTGCCGACTGTGACCGTCCTATCCCTCCTAGAGCAGCACCCAGCCGGGACCGGGCTTCTCCCACTACGGCAGCAGGGCAGAGGATTCCCGGTGCGAAAGTGTGTGGTCTGTGACAAAACAAGAAAGCTACCGAGTGAAGCACAGCAAGCATGTATGTGATTTATAGCGCAGGATAACTTCTAAAAGGAGTTTAGGAGAAGTGAAAAGCATTATTCATTTCAGACCATGCTCCTTATTGCCTCGGGGAGTTTGTGTATAGCTTTACCAAAGGCCTAATGAAAGCTTTACTCAGTGACTAATTTTTTTTCACACCTATTTCTCTCTTTATAAATATTTTTCTCCCCATCCCCCCCGCACTCCTTTTCATTTTGTTGAACACAGCAACACCTGCTGGCAGTGGTCCGGGAGTACTGCTGGAAAGACCCACTGATCTAACTCTTCAGACCAGCTGCCATTAAGCACTGCCAAGCCATATTAATGAGCTGCCTCTATTTTTACCCCTTCCTGCCAGAAAGGGCAATTGCTCTTGGGAAAGACTGTAGCTGGGTTTGGTTTTTTTCTTTCTTTCTGATTTTTTTTTTCTGTCAGCCTCAGAGTCCAGATAATCATTGTTCATTTAGTGAAGTTGGGATTTCTAATTTAAATTCTGATACCACCAATTGAGACCACATAAAACATTGGAGTGATGCTGAGCCTATCTTGCTGGCTCACAGGCATATTTTAGTTCCCTGCTGGATCAGAAATAACTAAAGGAATGGGACTGAGAAAGAAAGGTTAGTACTCCAGCAACCTCTTTTTTTTTTTTCTTTTCCTAATTGTGGATTTTATCTTACAAACCATTTTAAAAAATGGCCCAGTGCCACTTCACTATTCACCCAATGGATATTGTGTGATTTACTGACTACTTTGGAATCCCAAATTGCATACAACAATATCTGTCCGTCTGCATCCCTGCTTTGAAGAGCAGCCACTAGAAAACACATTGGCACAGTTTTCTGTGCAAATCAGCTGGAATTTCACTCTGTTGTACCTTACTTTTCTGTAATAATAAGAAAAGATATGCCATAAACTTATATTTAGAAGTTTTATGTTTCTACTTTTATGTAAGTGGACCAATTAAGGCTGGTGTTGCTGTTGCTACTAACTCAAATGCTTATGTGCTGTTTAGAGGGGTCAGTGATTTCAATGATAATTAGTGAGCTGGTCAAAAAATAAAGTTCATCTGAGGATAAGAACTCGGTCTAGAGGGTAGGGTAAAAAATAGCTTTCAAGTTCTTGCCTTTTTTTTTAAATATTGAGGGATGACACTTTTTACAGGGGGCAGGATAAGTATAAGTTCTGTTTTACAAGAACCTTATGTAAAGTCAATCTGACTAGCAGAAGCAAGTATGTTAATTTTCTTTTTAAACTATACCTATGTCTTCTGGCATGTCACTCATTGATATTTTTTCTTACCAACTCATGGAACAGTGAGCTTTAGATAAAGTTATTTCATGTCCATATTATTTTAGCATATGTGTTGCCTTCTTACACTTAAAAATAAAAGCCAAGGCATATGAATACATAAGCCAGTGATACAGATGATGTTATTAGTGTGATGTGATATGACACAAATATGTCTTATAATCAGAGCTTGTTCAAAACTTTTCATTTTGGGAAAAACCTATTTATGAAGAGAATTTTCTTGAATTTATAGAGAGAGTATGGAGTTAAGTTGTAACTGGAGAGAGTAGTCCAAAGAACCAAAGTTGTTCACACAGCTTGTTCATTTGACAGGTGACTTTGCACTACATTACTGCAAAAGTAATCTTTTTTCTTGAGAAACAGTTCTGTAATGTGTAAAATATCTTGAGTGATGCTGTCTTCAAATATATTTCAAGGTTATGATTAGAGTCACATCAATGATTTAAACCCCAAAGGAAAGGACCACCAGGTGATAGATCCTATTTGGCTCCAAGTAGGGTGAAAAATTTATGGCTAAAGTTGGAGCAGCATGTAACATTTGTAGGTGAATTAAAGCTGTTATTGAAAGTCCACTAAATTAATTTGCATGCTGTTGAAAGCTCTGACTGTTGCTCAAAGCATACATCAAAATAATTTCTTATGTAATTGTACTTCAGTCAGTGGAGTTTTATCAAGGATATCTTTGGACCATCTTCAGAATAATAGGAAATGGTCTTATTTCTGTGACAAACCCAGAATTCTCTGTTCTGTGTTCCTTTCACTACAGTTAACCAAATCACGACACACATCAACCGTGTAAATTACAGACTCCTGTTAGCTTCTAGGGCTAACTCTTGTTGCCACTGAAGTTAGTGCTGACTGTGGGAGCAAAGTCAGTTGAATCAAACCTTGACTCTGAGGATAAGTATTAACCATTGGTGGATGGGAAGAGAAACAAAAAGTCATATCTTAGGTAAAAGCCGTTCAGATGATTATTTACTGATGTACTTCCCAAAGTAATACTGCCTGTGGATTTTAGAAAGATTTACAACCGTGTTTGCAAGAGGAACATTGGAACCTTAATTAATATGAATTGGGGTAGCTCTCCTGACTTCAGAGATTGAGTTACATCAATAGAAGATCTGATGTAAAGTCTATTTGCTTAATTTAATTTCTACACATTAATGTTTAGGTTTTGGCTTCTCCTTTTAAAAACAGATCCCAGTTTTTGTCTTGTTTGAAAGGTCCAATTTCGTCTTGGTTTAGCTTCCTCAGTGATGGAGATACATTTTGCATAATAAGTTTTGATTACATATAAATCTGCTGATGTGTGGGAGGGAATTGAATGAAGCTCCTAAGCTTTCCCCTTTTGTTGAGCTGAACTAAACAAGAGATTACACTGCCAAATCTTCCAAGGTAGTCATCACGTACAGGCCATTGGGAAAAGTTGCAGTGTCACACATCAGCAGATATTCCCATCTGCAAGAGTAACCAGCAGAGAACTGACATAAGTGACATTCTGAGGACACCAACAAGTGAATTAAAAAATATATATTCATCTTCTGCATGGTTCCTGCTTTGTCATTGTGAATCCCCTATGGAGAAAGTCACTGTGGATGAAGTAAATACATTCTGCAATGAAAATGTTGTTAAGAGGAAGCCTGACTGCTTACAACTGTTTACTGAATAGAGTGTTAGATGGGACCCAGGAAATCTGGATTCTATGGCTCTACCATCAACTGCTGAGGACGAGTACCTCATGTCCCCATCTGTAAAGTTGAAAGAATCAATATTTCTTCTGAGATCTGTGGGTCAAAAACGACAAACAAGTCCTTGCTGCTGTTTTGTTTCTCATGGTCCCTGGTTTTCATGCAGGTTATTTAAAATAGTATTTGGACTCATTTCTGAGACAGACACAGGTTAAATCTGAGAGATGGGTTGGCCTTCAATTATTATTTTCAGGGAAACACAAAAAATTACTGAGAGCATTTCACATGTGGGGAAGTGAGGGGAGTGCAATGAACAGTCATCATTTATTGACATAGTGAAGCTGCTCCCCTTCTCTATGCATATACCCTCTGCCCCAACACTGTTTTAACAAGCAATGGAGATTACCCTGACATTCTAGGTTCATATGTAAACCTACCTACATTTTGAGAATTTCTCAGATTTTTCCTCAAATCTGGGGTTATAGCAATTGAGATTTGACTTGGTAGCATGAAGTTGAACTTTTGGAGTGGGTATGAGATCCTCAAATGTGGATTTAATTTCAATTCTGTTAAATTTTCTCATGTGACTTCACATTTTATGATTGAAATTTTACACTTGCAGTTCAGTGCAGGTGGGACATGTAACATGTAGACAATTAAACACCTGCTTGCCTGATGTCTGCTTACAGACTGCAATGTGCAGGAACAACTAGGTTTAAGCTTGTTTATCGGTAAGGATAAAATAGTACCTGCCAAGCTCATAGGTCTTGGAGAAGTGCTTTTAAAATGAGCTTTATAATACCCAGTAACAGTTGGGGGAACAGAGGGTTGATAGGCAGCAGTGATGGCCAGTTGCCTAGAATATCAGTTCCTCTTCAATAACTTTTGTATGCCAACTATGAACTTATAAACAGTTATTTTCTTTATTCATTGTCTGCTTATTGGTGTCATGCCCTCATGATGACTCCTCTGAAAGGGGTGACATAAGGTAGCTCAGAATAAAGTTTTTGTGTGCAAACAGGGCTCAACTGTGCATCTATGCACACATTTTTTAATTGCTCCTTTGAAGCTGCCCATTCAGGGACAGTAACCAAGCATCTAGGAAGTATAAAAACAACAAAGAAGTGTTCAGATGTTTCTCATAAAGCAGATTCTTTTTTCAGGGGGTTAGTTCTGGTTCTTTTTTTGCCTCTTAAACTGAATTTATCTCACGTGATCAGAGTCAAATTGACAGCTTTGAACAATGATTTAATCTGCTCGTTCACAAGAGAGAACAAGGACAGCCACAGGACAATCTTCCTCATCCACGTTCTTGGGTACAGAGAGACTTGCTCATGCTCTCAGTTCAACAAGTTCTGGAGACGATCAGCAGAGCTGCCTGTTATAGTGTCTTGCTTTGAGTGGGAGCTGAGCTGAAAGAAGTGAATCCTTTCGTACCAATCAGCAAATAGCCAATGTAGAAGTGACATTCAGGTAAGTATTCATGAGGGGTTTCTGCAGACTAGGGAGAGATGAGTCTTGGATGTATCATTTGGAGGTCTCCAAACTTAAAAATGTAATGTGCAGTGACAGTTCAAAAGGCCAACAAAAAAATTGGGTGTTGTTAAGAATAGTGTGAGAGCAAGACAGAGGGCACCATTTTGCCATTATATATTTGGTGCATGTACAAAGTGGATGTTGTCTGCAGTTCTGGCCTCCGCATCTCAAGCAGGACATAGCAGAGTTAGAGAAGAGACACTAAAACTATTGAGGTTTTGGAGCAGCTGCTTAATCAAGAAACTGAAAGGCAGCTTGGAGAAGGAAAGGCTGAAAGAGCATATACTTGGGGATTAGAAAACCATGAAGATGGTAGATAAGGTGAATGCCAAACTGTTATCCACCAAATCCTGCAGTACTAGGGGGAATGCGTTGAAACTAGTAGGAGAAGATTTAAAACAGATACAAGGCTTACACAATGGAGACTAAGCTTCTGGGATTTGTTGCCACAGGAGGTTGTGGAGGCAGACAGTACCAGAAGACTCAAGAAGGTCCATTAGAAACTGTCAGAGGGAATAGGCAGGGACATATCCTTTAACATCCTTAATACAACAATTGCAGATGCTGGGGTTCTTGAAGGGATAGGCCTGTAGGAAGTGGCCAGGCTCACATTCTCTCTCCAAATAGCGTCTGCTGTTGCCAATGCTGGCTTGAGAAAAAGGGGTTAGATGGACCACCAGTGGGACTACTCAGGAAGTGTCCTTACATGGTAGTGAGGCACTCCTGTCTCCATGCTGTGGAAAGAACAAGAAAGCTCCTGAAGGTGATTCAGAGCAAGATGTAACTGTTCCTGCCCTGAGTCACCTTCAGAAAAGCCCATTTCTTGCCACCAATTTAAAAGGAAATCTACCATAGACAAAAGGAAGTCTTATGAATAACCATGTTTAATCACAACTGACAGAGGTTGGGTTTGAACTGCTGCTCTAGAACAGAGAAAAGTGTCATACGTAAAAACTCAATCCAGACACCTCACAGTCATTTTGGTGAGTGCTTTTAAGAGCAAAAACACTCTATCAGATTATTGGTTAACTTTGATCACAGGCAATTGGAAACATTTCCTCAGCCAGTGATGTTGAAGTAGCACGTCAAGCTCTGATTAAGATGAAAAGTTAAGAAAACATCTTCTGTATACATTAGACTGCTCTCTCATAGTCTCAAAGCTGAATCACTGGGAAAGACTGCCTCTGCTGTCTAGTTGCAAAGCTGGTCTGAATTGCCCAGGTATGGCCAGATGTCCTAATATTTATGGGAAGTCTACAGCATGTCAGCATCTGTAAACGGAAACAGGCTGTGAGGCTGGAATTGCAGGATGACATCTGACTCAGAAAGAGGGGTGAAAGTCAGGAGGTGATTCTTTTGTGTAAAGGCCACCCCAGTAGATTCGTTTGAGCTCTCCAGCTCACAGACATGAAATAACTGCTTAAGGAACAGTTAGGTATTTCAATACCTGATCTCGACATACAATGAGCTATTTGGATATTCAAATATAGACATATTTGGACATAAATTGCCAGAGTTACAGATGTAAGACATTTTTAGGCACGTGATGAAAATCTGGTCATCCTAGAAGAAAAAGTTAGTTCCCAAGCATATTCTGAGACTCAGTAGTAGGCTAACATGCAGTATGAACTGCACAGAATCTAAAATTGTCTTTAAAATGTGTTCTAACTGAAAAGTGAAGCTAAGTATAAGGGATAAAAGTTACTGATCTCTAGTAGCATGAATACTCGGTATATATATATATTTTTTAAGAAATCAGCTGGTTAATCACTAAATGCTTTGAAATAGGTATGTCACTTTTTTAACTTTGAAGATATGAGATGGGAATTTGCTGTTACCAAAGAAGTCTGTGTTCAGGATTAAAATGGGAATTTGCGGTGGTTCCCAAACTTCTCTTCCTACTTGCTAAAATATGTTGCTACCTACTTATGAACTGTAAAAACAAACCAAGATGCACAAAGCCTCAGACAGAAAATGTTTAGAATACAGTTAGCTGGTCTGTGGTTGACCATTTCAGTATCCGTAGTACTTCTCAGCTCATCTTCTGCATGAGTTTCCAGATACTACCACTGGGGTCATTATTCACTGATTCAGTTTAGAAAATTCTGTTTGTTTGTCTCTCAAGAAGTCTTTGTGAAAATGAGAAGTACTGCATTATTAGTGCTTGGACAAGAAAATAGTTAGCCTTCACACTCTATCTTTTGTTTAATAATGTTCAGAAAAGGCATTTGAATTGTCCTAGCTTGGGGAACATTTTGGTAATGTAATGTCCAGCCTCTGCAGCTCCCCCTTGCAACTGCTGTCTTAGTGCGTGTGGGATAGAGAAGCTGAAAGTAATGTGATATGCCCTTTATATTATCAGTGCAAAAGTCACACAAAAAAGTTAGTTTGAGGGAAAGAGCTCCAAGTATCTGACCTTCTCTCAGAGCACCCTATAGTTATATCCTGGGCTGCACTGTGTAAGTGCTGTTACTCCATAGGGATAAGAATTCAATTTACACTGGTAGTTTTTTCACATGAGCATTTCAGTTCCATTGGTAAATATTTCCAAGGTGGCCAAGTATAATTTTAGGGAGGGCAAATTTGCAGAGGTTAAATAGCAAACAGGATTGTTATAAGTCTCTATCAATATGAAAAAAGAAAATGTAATCAAACATGGCATTCTCCCACAGATGAACCAGAGGCTCAGCATTCTCCATAATATGTCTAACTTTTTTGTGTTGTTGCTGGTAAAATCCATGCTCCAGAGACACATAAGCTGCTTTTGTAAAGATGTTCTCTAATTTGCAAAGAAGAAAAAAGTTATCACAGTACCAGTATATGAGGCAGAAAATGTGGATCATGCAGCTTTATGTTGGAAAGACCTTTGGGACAGCTTTTGACCAGTTTTGAGTCTGAGTGTTTGGGCATTGAATTAACAGAGAAAGGGAAGAGCATGCTGCAGGCCAAAAGAAACATCTTGCAACCATAAAATGAAGCAGAGGAATTAAAAGGGTGGCTCCTATTCAGAAGTTCCACCAGAAGTGTCCTTCATTTCAAGGGCCCTTTGTGCTGTCAGATGCTGTTAGCCCCTTGTTAGTCATTGCTAGAGAAAAACCCCTCAGCAACACACAACGAGGTTTGGTCAGTTTGCTCAGCTGCTGTTGATGTCACCCCTTGCCCACTAAGAGTAAGTTACTGTAATAATCCTCCCCTTTTATTAATCATAACTTTATAGAAAGCAAGAACAGAGTGACATCATTGTTGAAGAGGACTGGCTAAGTCATGCTCAGCTTTAGTCAGCTCTGCTATAACATCTCTTGTGTGTCACATGAAAATAATTACCCACTCTCACTTTCCATGTCTGACCAATCATCCCCCTTTTCCCCCTTTATGAGGCTACAAGTCTCTGCTGAAGAGAGATTTCAAACACCTGCTGAAGGTGTAATCTATTTAGAGATGAAAGAGAATATCTTTAACTGGAAGTTGGGACATTCCAGGGGATCCATATAAGATGAAGTCACTTGCCATATAAAATATTAGTGGTATTTATTATAGTAAAACATCATCATCCGTAGTATAACATATTAAAGTGTTTCAGATACAGGCTATCTCATACTCTTTATGTGATTTGATCATTGGTAAGTTCCAGTATATATTTTCTGCATGCTTTTGTCTATGATAACATAAAATATTTGTCTACTTGTCTATCTATGTAAAAAAGATGAATAAGCTAAATTTCAAGGGCATTCTTTTCATTGTTGATTTTTTGAAGGACACTTAATTAGTTATTTGCTAAGAGGTCAATATTTGCTGACTATTGCCTAAGACCAAGGAAGAGACAGATTCTACCCTTCACTTTTGTCTCCATATTTCAGTCATTTTCAAGCCAAAAATACCTTCAAGAGAAGTGCAGTTGAGAAGAGGAATTTAGACAGTAAGCAAGGTTTATTTCATTAGGGCAAGTGATTCTTTCACACCAGAGAAGGAAACACACCAGGACTTTGAGTTAGACAGCATGTCGTGTTTGTCTGCTGGTTAGAGATGTTTTTACTATCTCATGCTTTCTCTTACTGTAGAGACTTGGAAAACATCATTAAAATTACACATTAACATTCTTTTTGGAAGGCTAATTGTTTGAGCTTCATACATTTTTCACCAATGAAGAATCTCCCTAGGTTAAATTATTCTTGTGTTATTCCCGAAACCTTTATGATTTTGTGTTCTTGCTTGAAAACCTTAAAAAAAAACAAACCCCAAACCAAAAAACAACAAACCCCCCCCCCCCACCCCAACAAACTAACAAGCAAGCAAACAAAAAGGGATAGTTTGATAGACAGAAAAGGCACCAGTTTGTTAGTCCTTTGCAATACAATACAAAGAGCTGTGCTCATTTTGTTAATTAATGTGACCTCTTATTTTCTTCCCCTGGGGCAAAACGCCGCATACTGTGAGTATGACAGATATTCTCCATTGAAAGATGTATTGCATTGGTCCCCACGGTGCTAAGACACCTGTAATGCACTTGAGCAGAACTTACAAAGTTCAGTCAGCAATTAAGACAGGTCACTTATACAGTTCATTGTCAATTGGGCACTCTGCCTAAGTGATCTATATTATTACTATTACTTCTATGACACCAAACTTTCACTGCCTTTAGCGGTTACCAGTAATGATTAAAAATTATATTCCATGTAATGTATTCAGATTGCAATAATGAGACACTGGAAGGTTTGGTGGAATTAAAATGATTTGCACTCTTCTAAGTAGTTCCCAATGTGCAGTAAATTCTTATCTTTTGTACCTGTTTTAAACTTAGGAAAGGTTGTTTGGCATAACCGAATCTTTAGGAATCAGACAGTGTGTAACAAAACTAAGTGGGTTTTTTCTAATAATCTAAATTTTCTCTTTATTTTATAAATATTAAAAACCAGCACTTGAGTGATAACAGAGTACTGAAGTCAGCTCCTTTAAAATGTTTGACAAAATGCTCTTGACCTGGGTTTTTTTAACGTAAGTACATAATGGCAAGTAACATCTGTAATATTGCTAAACATGAAAGTAATCCATTATAAAGCATATGTGCAGTCTCCCATTTTCTTTTTTACAGAAAAAATTCAGAACAGAAGTAGCTATAATGCATGTTTGCTCTTTTTCTTTCATTATTGCTGACATAAAAATTCGAAATAGAATTTGACCTGATGTATTGCTGGTGTACCTTTTATACCTGATTTATAAGCTAATTGGGACAAGAAGTATTTATTTCTGCAATTAACACCTATTGATCTTGGAATTTCATTAATACTTTTTGCTTCCCTTACCAATTATTTGCACTCCTCTGCATCTAATTTATACTCATTGAAATAGCATGCTGTTCGATATTTCACCAGAATCTCAAGTTTTAATAGGTACTGAGGGCTTTAGGAAAAATGGAAAAATCATATCACTAAAGAACACCCATAAAATAAGATGATTTGGAAAAATACACATTACTATAGATAAGGGCCACTTAACCTTTTGTCAGCTGATCATGCTTAATCTTACAGTTCACTTAGGTTAACCATAAGTTGCCTTAATGTTTAAAATATCCATCTTTCTCAAAGGTATTTGATTTATATTTAACATCATAATATTTGACATATATACCATTTTGCCTGATTCACTCCAGTCTGTCTTTAGATGATTCTGTGTGATTCTGTGAAATATGCTATAACCCTCAAAAAGCAGTTGACCATGTTTGAACAGTGTTACTGGAAGAATGAGGAGAACTTGCACTGCTTCTGCCTGCAATATACCATGTTCTGTGCATAAAGGGGATTTCGGTCTCCAGACCACTAATCTGGCATCTTTCGTGAACATAAAGTTCACAGCCAGAAAGGTTTAGCCTAGGAAATAAAGAATTCTGTATCCATTTCAAATCTCAAGGAAAATAAAGGCAGTTGGAAGAGAATTGCCCAGCTTATAATTTGGCTGGAATTACTTCATGTGCTTATTCATAAAATTCAATGTGCCTAGATTTGATAACTTGCTCCCTATGACCTCACTTCAGTATTTGCATTTTCGCATTATAGTATACTTCAATGTGCATTAGCATCATGATGCAAAACATAATGCACTACCCAGCAACATTATAAGAAATTTTATGTTCTTTACTATTTGCTTGAGTTCCTGTATGTTCATTTATGAGTAGATCTGCATACATATACATATAAATCAATAGGTGAGAATGATTTTTTTGTGTGTGTAAATCCAAGTGCTTCACTAACCAAATTGCTAGGAAGTAACAGAAAAGAGGTGGACTTTTCAAGCATGTCTGTATGGATTGTCCTGACAGTTTACACTTTTTAAGCACAATTTCTTTGTCCTGTATATGCACTATAGATATCATATCTCATTCCCTCCAACCAAACAGCAGGGGCAAATTTAGGGAGATACCACTCTGCATTTTCCTAATGGTTGTGATAGTAGAGCATAGCAGTAAGAAACATTGCGTTGTGGCATTCAAGTAGATGAGGCCCACTGTTGATGTCTTAACTTCCTTTAGTTATCTTACAGAGTTAATAGATGACCGAGGCTGACTTTTTTCACATTAAGGTGCACCAGGCCAGTCTAGTAGTCCTCATCTCGTATGGTGTCTTGCTAAATGCTTTCTTGTCACTTTTCTTGTGAAAGCTTCCTTGTCAAGGGCTTTGCGTCTTATTTCAGTTTCAGACTGACATTCATTTTTTATTTTTGAGCCCTTGTGGAGTCTTCTCTCCAGAGATTCTTGTTTGAAAACAGGTTTCTGCTCTTCTTGAAACTAGTCTCTCTTTTTGTGCTACAAGGCAGATGGCACAGTAGGAACATCATGCTTCTTAGAGCTCACAGGGTGACCCAGGCTTTTGCAACTCCTGAGACCTTAGGGAGAAAAGTGCGCAAACCACCGGCATGACTGGATATGATCACCATCTCTCATGCCAGTCAAGAAGGGGTAAAGGGATTTCTGAGTTTGTCAGAAGTATTGACAGTGTCACCATAGGTCTGTGAGATCCACCAGCTGTGGTCACACTTCATGTATTTCAGTTTCAGGGGTTGCGTGCTCAGTGCCATCAGACCTGGCATGTTTGGTACTGTGCAATAGACAGATAACTCCTCCACCTGTTACGCTTATCTTTCAGGACAGAGTTTTTCAACTCTGGTGCATTTGTAATGTTTGCCAAGCTGGGTATCACTCCTGATTGGCATCTTTGTTCTTGGATATTTCTTCTTTGTACTCAGGATTTAAAGTATCTTCTGATGATAGCTTAGATTGCCGGTAATGTAAACATCACTGTAACCATCATCTCTGGCCTTTGTAGCTGTCTTTCAAAGTTTTTTTTCTAAAAGTCGTATTAGTCCTAACTAATCACAGGTCTCATTTTCAACCATCACTATATTCCCTTGGAGATCCTGAAGATTTATTTAAGATATCCAGATTTTTTTCCTGAGAAAATCACAAGTCCTACTCACCATAGAGGAGATTTGAAAATATCAAAAGTTCTCCGTACTCTGTTCTGGGACATGACTGAGCTTTAAAGTATGATTCCTCTTAAAATTCCAAACCATTTCTGTTGTAGAGTCATAACGAAAGTTTTCTTGAATACAAACTATCTTACTTTCCTAGGAAATTGTTGTCAGAATCAAAGAAAGATTTGTGGATGTTCTGTCACAGTATCTCTGAAGAAACTCTGTTCCCTTTTTATTACTCAGCTGGATGTAGCTGCATGCCCTCAGTTACTCTTTCCTTTAAAGTCCTCATGAGATCACTCAAATGTCCTTTTTTTGCCTGGATTACACTTCCCCCTGTTATCTCTGGCAGCCACATTCAAACTTTGCCAGTAATTCAGTGCTCCCACAGCTTGACAGATTGATTAACAGATTGTTACCAGGCTTACTGTTTAACAGGCCAATTTAAAAAAAAAAAAAAAAAAAAAANAAAAAAAAAAAATCGGGGTGGCAGTTACCTTGTGATTTGAGCATGCTTGTCTGTTTCAGTTTTGGTTTTGCTTCAGAGGTGTCCATTACAAAATCTCATTTGCATTCACTCTATAACCTTGCCCTGTAGGCTCTACATCTGCATCTTTGCTTGAAAACTGAAGCAACGCATTCAGATCATTGTTGAAGCCACGTCTGGAGTCCTGTCCCACCCTTTCTCCACAGCAGTAATTCTTGTTATTTTATTATTTGCATCAAACAAAGGACCTTTTGCTGTTTTCTTCAAAAAGAGTCAGGAAATTAGTGAAGTCTGTGTGACTCAATATAACTTCACACTTCTTTATCTCCAAAAGGCAGTCTTGTTCTTGCATACTTAGTTCCTTTTCTATAAAAGCTTCTCTACATAATCTTAGTTTTCTTCTCATATCCTTGTCTGCCCAGTTAGATCTGGAGCCTTTTTCAAATTACTTTTTGTCTTTTATGGTATATAAGTCCCCGGTAAAAGAAAAGTATCATTTGGGTCTATGGAAGTCCTCAGGACTGGCAGAAAAGAAAAAAGGTATGAAAGCTGTTAGAATATTCTAAAATTTCCCCAGCAGCAACAGAATAAAAAAATCAAAATCTAAGTTAAGAAAAAAACCCACAAATCTGGATAAAATATTCATGAAATTTTCTATTAGTGCAACCATTTTATTTTTTCTAAATGTTCATACTATCACTATGAATGTAATTTCAGAAATGTTTTCAAACCCCATTTGTCAATTTCTGAGTGATTGGCACTTCTACTGATACAGAAATTGCAGGTATTTTTTCTGTCTTTATTTCCTAGGGAAGATATAAAGGAAAACTGTCCTTTTCTACTAAGCTTCAGCACAGCCAAGTCAACATTTTTTCTGGAAAAAAACTTGCATATGATCGAATATTTTCCATCCAAATAATTTCAATTGAATTTTATTCTCCAGAATGGCATTATAATGCAGTGTCATATTAAGCCACTGCCTTCTGTCACTTGGCTGTCCCTTTCATTTTACAAGATGCAAGTTCATTATATGCTGTAGTATTCTGATTCTGAGAGATTTAATCATACAAGCTAAGCTATTAAAAATGTAGCAGTTTGCTTTCTGGCAGTGCCACCATTCTTTACTGCATCCAGTTAAAGTGATACGGATGGGTCAGCATTAGATGAAAGGTGTCTCTGTGAATGGGGAAGGCTGATGGAAAAGAGGTTCTTTCTCTTGACAGAACATGTACCAGTGTGTCAGAAGCTGAAATGATTAATACTGGGATAGGTATAATGCCTTTGGGAGAACAAGCAAGGCCAAAATTTTGCCCACTTGCAGTCATTATGGTTCCCAGCCCAAGCATACTTTCAACAAACTATTTTCTTCAGTCTTGCCTCCTTGATCAAGTTCTCATTTGACAGTTACATCCTGCTGATCTAACTTTCCATCACAGCTCTACCTGCATGGTATTCTCCCCAAAGTCCTTCTGCACAGCAGAGATGTGATGTTTAGAAGTTGTCACCCTTCACTTCTGAGCTATTTGTGCTCAACTAGAAAAGGGGAAAAGATCATAGAGTCCAACTCCTGATGCATCCCAGGACACAGTTGGCCCTCCTGGCTGCCAGGGCACTGCTGACTCATATTCAGCTTTCTGCTAAGCAGGACTCCCAGGTTCCAGCATCTCATTCCCCAGTCTGTCCAGGTTTCTCCTGTCCAAGGTGCAGAATCTGGCACTTGTCTTTGTTCAGCTTCATATGGTTGCTGTTTCCCAGCAGGTCTCTCTGCAGGGTCTCTCTGCCTTGGAGGGAGTCAATCCTCCCAATTTAATAGCATTGTCAAACTTGTTTGGTATCCCTTCCAGTCCTGTGTCCAAATCATTTATGAAGATGTAGAAGAGCGCAGGGCTGAGGATGGAGCCCAGCAGAACCCCACTAGTAACAGGTCACCAGTCTGATGTCACCCCATTCACTGTAACCCTTTGTGCCTGATCTGTGAGCCAGCTGCTCATGCACTGCATGATGTGTTCCTCCAGCTGTGGGCTGGATATTTTGTCCAAAAAGATCCTATGAGAGACAGTATCAAAAGCTTTACTGAGATCCAGAAAGATTACAAGTAGCTTGCCTTGGTCAGCTCAGTGGGTAACCTTGTCATAAAAAGAAATTAAGTTTGACAAGCAAGACTTTGCCTTCATGAAGCCATGCTGTCTGTGACCAATTACTTCAAGTGTTTTTCAGTAACTTCCAGAATAACTTTCTCCATAATTTTACCAGGCACTGAAGTGAGACTGCCAGGCCTATAGTTACCAGGATAGTCCCTCTTGGTCTTCTTGAAAATTGGGGCACTTAGCAGCTTCCAGTTGACTGAGACCTCTCCAGATTCCCAAGACCACTGAAAAACCATTGAGAGAGGTCTTTTGATGACATCAGCCAGCTCTTTGAGTACCCTGGGATTAACACCATCAGGCCACAAAGACTATAAAGGATCAGGTTAGTGAAGTGCATAATGCTGGGTTTCATTTGTGATTGTAGAAGGATCAGACAGCTTCAGAACTGTCTTAGTAACTTCCACAAATTTGAGTTGATTTCTACAACTTGTATGCTTAGTTTCACCTTTAGCTTTATAGACAAAAAGTGAAACTTCAGTGAAATTTAAAATGTGTCCATTCTTTGCATGCTCCACAGATCAGTGATCAATTCAATGCAAAAGTTCTAACATAGTGTGGAGTCAACATAGCTAGGTTCTTCTTTTCCAGACCTTCTCAATCGGAGCTGGAAGTCTCCTGAGAACAACAGCACAGCAGATAGAGTATCTTTTTTTTTAACATAGTTCAACTCCAAATAAAATTCATTTATAGCTATTTCTTCCTAACAGGCAGTAATTTGTATCTTGAAACCTGACGACTGACTTGTAATTTGCAGAACTTGACCATTTCTATTCAGGAAAGTCTCAAGTGTGAACTCACACATAGGCTGAATTATCTCTGGCATCACAAGAAATAGTCCCTCCAGGTCATGTTTGAGGTCATTATTAGAGTGTTTTCTAAAGGCTTGTCAGTATTCTTGGGGGACTTAACCCTGCAAAGTGCTGAGCACTTCTGATAGATACTGAGCACCATCAGCTTTCATTTGGATTAAGATAAAACTGAGGACACTCAATCTGCCTTGAAAATGTTTAGTGTTTTGTAAGATTGAACCTTGACCAATTTTTTTTTTCACTTTACTCTCCCTAAAGAATCTTAAATTTAATTACAAAACTTCTGCTGAAACTCAGGCAGAATGGACACTAGTACATGCCAATGCTGTTTGAAACTGTCTGTCAGTGGAGTATTGAATTGTTCTGTCTGGGTTTTAATAGCTTTTTCTAAATGAGTACAAAAATATTATTAAATCCTGTGTAATGTAAAAGTAATTAAAATGTACTTTTAATGCAAGACAGTACTTTGAGAAATTTTTGGATATGTCTCCTGTACTTAGGGGGAAAAAGAGACACTGGGCTTTGGAGCACTTTTTAGAAATCTAGTGAAGGCTTAACATTTCTCTATTCACTCCTTGAAATCAGAGATAACCAAATGATGAGATAAGTGGATAGCTCTTTTTGGTGGTGGTTTTGGGGATTTTTTTGGTTTTTGTTTTTTGTGGGTTTTTGTTTGTTTTTTGTTTGTTTGTTTTTTTAATTTAGTGAAGGCCTCCCAGTGCATATTCCTGGTGGAGTTGATGAATAGTCCCTTTGGGATACTGTAAGTTCCACTCAATGTATTTATGGAATATCTTCCATTTACACAGACCACATTTTTCTTGGTCAGCTTATAAGGATGAGGGGAGAGAAAAAGAAGCTAAGAAGCTGTACTGTAGACTGCTTTTTCTTTTTTCTTTTTCCTTTTTTTTTTTTAAACTTCTCATCAGTCATTTTAAGCTCCGTTTTATGATTGTGGCAAACTGAATTCAGTCTGCCATTAACCCTAGAAGATACCCTCCCAAACCTGAAAGCCATCCAGTTAAAGAATCCATTAGCCATTACTTTTCCTTTTTAGATGAGAAAGTCACTCTTCTCTGAGAAAGACTTACTGGGAATGAATGTGAAGAAAGGCCTTTTTTCAGCCCAGCCTACAAAACAGCAGCATTTCTGATGCACTGTCTTTTTAAGCTATACCTTTAAGATAGCCTCAGATACTTCTTACATTTCCCTTACAATGCTGTTGGCAGCAGATCAGTGCACTCCAACAACACCCTTAGATCTTTGTAGTACAGGTGCAGGTCCGGTGAGTTGGCCCAGGGTTGCACTTCTACTGCATGGGCTTCTCTAGCTTTTACAGACATTCCTGATGGCTAAAATACAGTGACTGTAGTACTATTGATGGGGGAAATGAAAAGGAGGTGAATTACACTCAATAACACATGCTTCCATCACAAACTCCTCTCTTGTAAGTGAGTGGGAGGTGAATCTGATTCACAGACTCCCAGCTAAATGGATTGCTGAGTTTTGAAGTAAAGAAAAAAAGTCCTCTGGGTCAGTGTAGTGGATGCTGGGATGTCTCTGGGTTTCCCTTCTTACAGCAAAATTCATGCTTTATTTCTCAAAATCACTTTACCCTAAAATGATGATAGCTCCCAGGAGTTAGATGCTGATGATGCTTGATGCTGTATTCTTTTTATGGCACATTATAGTTCTGGATGGTCATTATTATTCATCATCTTTCTTAATTGTGTTACATAGGAACTGTTTCATGGCCTGTGACATGTGGAGTAGATGTTCTATGCACTGTTTGTAATTAAACATCTAATTCATAGTAGCCTACAGTGCGAGGAACAGTTCACAGATGGTTCCAGATGGTCCTTTCCAGTTCTGTGTTCTCACATTTTTATTATAGTTAAAGGGTAGCAGCAGCAAAAGGTAACTGGCAATCTCTGTAACAGAGATTCTCTGGATTTGCAATGCTCTTTGATCTCCATTTCCCTTGAAAGAAAGAAGGAAAAATATGTTACTTGCAATCAAATGCAGGAATGAAGAGTGAAATACAAGGTTAAAAAGTAATAGCATGAGAAATTATTTTGTCATACTTGCTTAGAAGGTTTACACAACTATATTTTATTCATTTTGAGTTGGATAGCAGTGCTTTGCTGCAGCTACCAAACCAAGCACTCACCAACTGTTTCATCCCTCAAATACCATCTAAGAACAATGTCTTGCCTCTTCTCTTGTATTAGTAGATTTAAAATGCATTACCCCCTGCGTAGGAAAGTGTCAACATTTTCCAAAACTATACAGATGCTTATCTATATCTACATCTATATCTTGCTAATAACTTGCATATGAAACACTCCATATCTTGCAAAACAGACATGTGACACTTTTGCTGCTGTGTAAAAACTCCACACTAATGTTCCCACATGCTTTACGTAACACACGCATGCACCCTGATGCAGAGGAATGAAGCAGCCTGGTAGGGGGAAGCCCCAGACCAAAGGAGTTCACTGAAGTGCAGAAGTGGGAGAACAATGGGTCTGCCACTGGAAAGGTCTCAGATCTTCTCTACAGCAAGTAGCTCATCCAGAATTGCCACAGTAATCCATTCCGCTGAGTGTACAGCTTGCCCACATCAGACAGGCATACACACAAAATATACCCTAGTTAGCAAGGCTGAGGCAGTACTGAAGAGCTCATTTTACACAGTGTGTAACACTGAGTTTCATGCTCCTTCAGTCATTAGTTATGGGGATAAGGATCCAATTAAGCCCATATACGTTTGAAAGTTCCCACTTAGGGAAATGCATATCTCTATGTTTCTGTGACTGTATCTGTGACTCTTTGTATTAGAACTGTGGCTGAACAAAACTCTAAATCCAAAATTAGGGAGACATGGGGTAGACTTTGGATTAAGACCAGAATCTTGTAGTTCATGCCCATCCTTGTTGTAAGAGGCTGTGGATGAGTGGTAGTGCTTATTGGTGTCTGTACAAGCAACTGCATTTCTAAAACTTTGACACAAGAGAGCGAGTTGACAATAGGACCAGTCTTGTGCTTTTGCTGGATCTTTTGGATGAAAGGCTCTGCTAGTGTCACTCCAGCGTATTTTAAAACAAGAATTTCCTGTGGGTCAACACTTGGGAGGAAAATCTCTAGCCAGGGGTTGAAAGTTAGCCAATCTTCTAATTTATCAGTTTGAACTAGACCAGGATCTGAGAACTGAGAAGGAGAGGGTAAATCATGAGACAGTTGTCTCCTGACACTCCAGCAATTTATGGCAAATGAGGGGCTGCAGTGCTTTCATGGTTAACTGATTTTTACCCGAAGAGTAAATGTTCTGGACCAAATCTATGCCCCAGACCTGTTTGTTAAGGCATTTTGGAAAAGATAAATTTGACCTGTTATATACAAACTCATCAGTGTTTCGGCCTGCAGGAGTATTCAGCTGGAGATAAACCACTGGATTTACCTCTGCATTTGAATAAGTACTGGAGACAGAAGTTTTAATCCCATGTCTTTTTTCTGTCATGGATTTCATACGCTTGATTTTTTTTGTTTTCTCCTTAGTCTGTCAAAGTCTCAAAAGTGACCTTGACAAATGATTTCTCTCACTTCTTCTGAGTGTGAATAATCCAAATTATTTCTGTGCTTATGGTTTGTTTTTATTATGGATTTCCTTGAGACTAAGAAGCTTGAAATAGCAGCTTTTATCTTAAAATGTCTAAACTTGATTGAGTCACAATAAGTCTGTAGCTGTCTGAATATGTAGATAGACATCTGTTCTTGGCACTTATATGGCCTTCAGTGATGAAGTCTTTGCACATCTTGCAATCTTAGCAGAGTTTTAGTCCCACTGCCCCTGCCAGTCAGGGAACTGTTAGCTGCACTTTACAGATGGAAAACCAAAGTGTGGCACACGGCCTATCCAGGGACTCCTGGGAAGTCCAAGTGCAAGTTCACAGCAGCATCCATTAGGTCAAGCCTATCTTCTCACCATATTATCAGGGCAGTTGCAGGAACAAAGTAAAACCAACCTTCTTTATCAAATGCTTACCCACTTTTGAGTTAAATTTGGCCCCTCAAAATAGTCACAATAACTTAAAAATAAGTTTAAGCATGGAGAATGTTGTTTTTAAAATATACACTTATATAATCAAATCAAATTGATAGCTATGGGCAAGTTCTCTTACCAGGCTGCAATAAAAGCAAACTGTTTAAGACTCAGGGACTTCAATTAAACCAGTTCTGGCTTTGTGGTGGTAGAAGCTGAAAGAGTGAGTGAGCCAGCAGACTCACTAGTGAGCAGTTCTAATGACAAAATGAGACAATCCTTCACCTGCTAGCACTGAAAGAATCTTCTTGATGATTACAAATTAGACATTTTTCTAGTCGGCCCATCAGTGAATGTCCTGTCTTTCTACAGGATGGATATCCACCATCAATTAAGCTGATGTTCATATGCACAGTGCATCCAGGAGTGTAACTCATATGTAATCTAATGTAACCCGTCCCACACACCATTTACAGAGTTTGTAAAATAAATGTGAACAGGACATTATAGAGAGGAAGGCAGTGATGTGCTGAGGCAATCACCTTACAGGGTCTGCTATGGCTGAAGCTTTCCTAGTCCTTGTATGATCAGGTCAAAATTGACTTACATTTTGCTTCTGCAGCATCAAATGGGAATAAGGATAATTTATCTGTACTTATCCAGCACTGACAATCACTGAACCATTTGATTTGGGAGGGACCTTTGGACATCATTGCCCAGCTTCCTGTGGAAAGCAAGGCCAGCTTTGGAGTTATACCTGGCTGTGGGGTTAGATCAGTGAGGCAAAGGAATTCATTGTTTCTGTCTGGTATGTGAGACCTTATGGGTCAGATTATGGGTTAGGGGGAGGGAGCAGAGGGACCTCGTGGGGCAGGGTCTTCTGCACATTAGTTCCTGATGCAGGCATTAGAGGGATGGTTCTGGCATCCTGAGCATCACAGGGGGCCAAAGCTTGACATGACAGGTGGGTGGGATGTGGATTCTGCACTCCAGAAGTCCCGTGGCTGCCTCATCACCATTTAGGATACATGCCAGGCCTAATGAATAGGTGGGATGTGAGAGGGTAGCAAGAGGACAGAAGCCAGCATGCTGTTACTCTTACAGGAGCAGCTCTGGCTTCCCAGTGTGTCCATCCCTGTAGCTACTGCACGCTGGGAAAGGAGCAGCAGGGGATTCCATGAGGAACCTTCACAGCCCCCAGGAGTATCACAGAGTAACAGCCTTACTGCTCCCCTGCCTTGGGGAACAATTTGGCGGGCATAGTGAAAAAGGAAAGCAAAAAGAGAAGCTTCTGCAGATGGACTGCAGTCGCTGCAGTCCAGCACGCCTGTGACCCGCGCCCTGGCCACTACGGTCCTGCTTGCAGCCGGCTGTGCGTGCGAGCGAGCTAATCCCGCGGAACGGGAGCCGGCACCGCAGCGCTAATTAGCCGGGAGCACTCATTAGAGCAACTCCCGCCTTTGGTTGGTGTCCGAGCGCCCTCTCCTGGTGCGGGCCTGCCGTGCGGGGGCAAAATCCCTGGTAGGAGGGGAAGAGGAAAGGGAAAGGGAAGCTACCTTTATCCTACGCCTTGGTGTATGTAGGTAGAATCTTGTACTGCCTGTAGGATGTTGTTGAGCACTCAAAACTTGGCCTGGTCAAGTTTCTCAGACTCTCTCCCTCCCCACTTCCCCACCCACTAAAATTCTTCCCCTTTTTAGCTGTGTTATTTAGTGTCCAGGAGAAGTATGGGATTATCTAGCATCTTTTCCATCGATGGCTTCTCTGATGGTCTATAGAGATAGGCATTAGCGCAGGTTTGCCTCTTAGTTCTTGTTCTGTCTCTGTGAAGGAAGAATCATTTTGACCTATCATCTCTTCTAAACACCTGATTCTAACAGTGTGTGCTGCTGCAGAGAGGCGCCAGATCAGTTAATCTGAGGAATTTAATGCAAGTTACATATTGGTATATATGGAAGATTGTTCAAGAGCAGCGTTATAATTGTGTGTATCTCAGTGTTTGGATACCGTGACCATCGTTAGAGGACACATAACTTACAACAGCACAGTAGCTAGAGTAATGATCTTGCAATGAAAGTAATTATCTTGCAGAACAGTCTGGGTTTAAGTATAATCTTCATTCATTTAAATAACTTCTGCTACATTCAGTGAGCTGTAATCCAGTGGAGATGTTTTTTCTCCCTCCAAACTGTTCCACAAGGAATTTTTCAGCCTCTTGTAAGGGACGACTTCCAGTAAAATAAGAACTGCATGAACAACCACAGTCATTTGACACAGGGACGAGGAAAGACTGAGAATATGAGTAAAAAGGAACAACTTCTACATAGCTGTGAAGAAGTACCTGGATTGCCAGAAAAGGGAATTGCTCTGTTCTTGGACACAGATTGTTGTCACATGTGCGGGAGGTTCAAGGAAGCTGGTTTGTATGAGGCAGAAGCGTTCTTCAGAGTCAGAGAAGCTCTCAGACTGAATGTTTAACATACTGTCTGCTGCTATCTGTAGTCTGCCCTCAACTTCATTTCTCTCACCCAAAGATCCAGGGAGAAGTCAGTAATTGTGTAAGGCTGGAGATGCCATGTGGTATGCAAGGGAGTGGGAAAAAAAGCAAACCTTTGGCTTACAGGCCACAGAGTTGACATAGACTGAGGTTGTGGGCCAGCCACAATTGTCTTGGGACTGCTGTTCTCTTCTGCTGGCACGTCATCTGCCTGCAACAATGTGCTGACTGAGCCTGCTTGTCTGTCGTAGCATTTATCCTACCACTCCTTTGCCCTGTAGAGCATTTCTGTATTTCAGTTGCAGATCATAGCAACTAGTCTCTTGTTCTGTCCCTCTTCACAAAAGACAGGAACAGAAGCAAGAAATTTTCTTGTGAGCACAGATACCACCCTAGGGTATGGGAATAGGCTCCTCAGATTCATTTTTGCTTTTACCAACCTGTGAATATCTCTTTTGTTTTCATAAAGTTCATGTCAGCACTTTGAGCTTTAGATGTGGTATAATAGCACAGAAGAGTGTCGTGGAGACAGCCTTTCTCTCTCAAGAACTGGACTACACAACGTGTGCTGCGGTGCTGTGGGTAGTACCCCACAAACCCTAGTAGCCTGCAGAAGGTAGGAGTAGTATGTATTCCTAGAAAAGACTGTAAGGAGAAGTTAGAGATGAATGTTTTATTCAGCAAGCTCTCTGCAAACAGAGATTTCAGAAGAAGCATCCTTAGAGAAGTGTTCCAAAGTGCTTGTGGAACTCAGAAGTGCAGCCAGCAACCAAGATGCCTGTGGGTAAAATGTGTATCAAAAGAAAAATAAAAATAATAGCTTAGAAGAGTTAAAGCTTTGGCTTGTCTTTCTGTGCTTCCTCAGGAAAGGATATAAACTAGCAGCAAAATGTTCTCAGCATCAGCAAAAATTCTAGTGCTGTCAAAAAGATCTGAGATGTGTTAAACTTCTGCAGATGCGAATTGAAGTCATATCAGATGTGATTGCTGAAGGAACTGTGTGCCCTGAAATTTCACAAGAAGTCATGCCCAGCAGCTCTTTGAATGCCCATTGGGGCACAAGGTTCTACTTACTGTCTAAAATACAGGGGGATCTTAAGCATTCTTCTTTCATAAGTAATTTTCTTGCCATTGTAGGGAATATAGACGGTTATATTGACAGCATGGGATGAAGAAGTATAATAGTGCATGTGGTCCCTTGAAGGACCTGTGGGAATAGCTGGTGCCGCTGTACAACAAAATAGTACCCAAATACTGGAAATTAGCTGAGAGCTACAATTCCCAGCTGACAGCCCAAAAGGAACAGACAGGACTAGAGGCACCTCTTTTGGAGGGATAGACTTTCAGAAGGGTCGAGGGACTAAGTGTCTGTTGCTAAGTGAAAGAGTTTTTATTCCCCCCCAGATTAATTTTAAAGGGCACTTCTGTCCAGCTTGCTCAAAAAAAATGTTTATCACATAGCTATGGCTTTTGTTATCCTTGGCTAACAGAAAGCAAAACCAACCTCAACTGTGTATTCAAAAAGAAAATTGTGCTTAACGTACATTTTCCCTCATTATCCCTCTGCTGTTTCTCTAACCTGCTTTGGAGGAGGATTATCTGGAGGTGACCTTAGATAATGTTGCTGGTTTTTAAATACTTGACCTCCCTACTAGGTGTAGCCAGAGGGTTTCAGTGGTGCTTTTCATGGAGATTTCTGTGCTGTGTGAACAGGACTGCAGTCACTAAATTTATTTTGCTCAGATCAGGATGCAGAAAGTAGATGGCAACAACTTCAAGGCATTAGTGTAATGTTTGACGCATGACTTTTTTTCTGTTTCATTGTCACAGATGTTGCGTATTGCAACACTTGAGACTGAACTTTCATCAAAAGGATGCTTGTAAGAGGAACAGATTTTACCTGGAAAATCCAAAAAAAGAACTACATCACAACAGATAATCCCATTCCTCCTGGAATTTTTCCACTTCCACACAGAATTTATTCCAGAGCATTCCAGCAGAGAATTCAAATCAAAACTTTTTAAAATAAAATGATGGTTCAGATCTCAGCATTTCTGTCCAAGTGGTAAAAACATGAAAGGAACTTACTTATATGAGCTGTTTTCTCCATTGCTAGTAAAACTTAGTCTCCTGATAGTTGCCACCACCTCCCAAGATTCAGCTGGGTGTGGGAAACAGGTATGTGCAGGAGAATGCAAATGTGTCCATGGCGCTCTTCTCACACCCTCTTACCTGTTAGAGCTTCTATTAGAGCTGCTATTACCTGTTTTATAATAACAAATCTAGGTTTCAGCAAACTCAGTGTTGTGTTATGCTTCTGCTTAAATAGGAATGAGATCTTTCCTGTCTGCTCAATTGTACTTTACTGTCCTCATCATAGATGATTCCCTCAAGCTGCAGTGAGAGACCAGTTTCACCTCTTGCTTTGCACTGCCATCTAGCTGGGATGCCACAAGTACCCCACACTGGCAGCTGGGACAGCCATGCCCACTGTCTGTGGCTGAAAGCCTAACCCCGTCGTGACGTTTCTTTCTGGCTTGAGACATATTTGTTCTGTTCTCAGGTGGATAGTCTGGCTTGGCATCGTAGCTGTGACCATCAAGCTGGGGGATAGTTTTCTGTGTGTCATTCCTCACAGATTTTTTTTCCTTTGCTGTTTAACACAACTGTAAATATACTATTGTACTTATGTATTTATGACCTTCTGAGCAGCAATGCCCATATTCATACATTCAGTGTTATCAACAGTCCTGTTCAGTGGTGAGCTCCAAAGATCCAGTTGGATCCAGTCACACGTCTTTACTGGCCTTTCATGCTGTGTTTAAGAGAGTGAGTTTGTTGCAGCCTTTCTCACCCATCTCATTGCCCCATTAATGTTTTGAGCAACTGATACACCTCAGTGGGTGTTCACTTAGTAACTTGAACTGCTGATATTCTTCGCCTTGCACATCATGATTTGATATGCGTAAGCATTGACACTGTATAATTGTTTATTAGTTTTGGCTTGTCTTTGAATTTTAGAGTAGGAATCATATTCTAAGAAATAGGTTTTTAGGTCAAATTCTCTCTTGCTTTTCCCATAGTCTGTCATTTCATGAACTTGAATCAGGTTTTTTTCATTTGTGTTCTTTGGAACTATCATGTCATTTATCTAAGTATATATCCCAGGCCATAACAAAACTTGTCTTGCCCTTTGCTAACTTTTTTCAATACCTTTTTTCAATACTGTGTTTTTCTTAAACTGCTGAAATCATCGTATTTCTCTCTCTGACACTACAAGGTTCTGTTCGTTCTTTTCTTTCTCAAATGCCAAGATTGTGGCAAATGCCCTTTGTTTACTCTGTGTAAAACAGTGGATTTTAATTAGTGCAAGGCTAAAGGGGAGAAATATATCTCTGTGATAATTTTTTTGCTCTGTGGAATGAAAAGGAATGTGTTTTATTTTTAGCTGGTGTAGATCTGTTTAGTGACTTGCAAAGCACAGGAATTTTGAAGTTGAATTGTTTTCTGTATCTGTGTTGTATTTGCAGCTCAGGGCAAAAAAAAAGTTCGTAAAATACATTCTTCAGTTAGAAAGTCATTAATTTATATAGGTAAAGTATTATGCTGCTTCAATAAAGCTTGAAACAACTTGCCAAAATTCTCTATATCAATACAAGCATAGTATTTGCATTCCAAATAGGAGCAAAAGGTGGATGCAGTGTTGTTGAGAGATGTTGGAATAAATAAATCACTGGCTTTTCTGCAGTAAGTAACTGTTGTTTTGATAGATGCATAAATAACAAGGTAGATTGATCAAAAAATATTTTAAAATAAATGAACAGAATTTTTGGTGGCTGAATTGTTTAATTGTGTTGCATTAAGGGACACAATGTGTCCCTTAATGCAACACAATTGCTTTTTACAAGAATATCTTCAGTAAGGTGCAGAACATTCTTCTGTAGCTTACCATGGTTGAAGTCACCCACAGACATTAGTGAGAATTACAATCATTCTCAAAGTGGTGTATTTGCTTCAGCTTTTCTCCTCAGCATAGCAGATGGTGCCGGGCAGAGAGTGCCAGCCACTGACTTGAGAGCATTTCAAGCATGGCTTGCATGAGTGACCTCATTCACATGCTCCCAGGATGTGAGCACAGACCAGGGAAAAGCAGACTGGGCAATTGTGACTCTGGGAGAAGATACCCCAGCAGTGATTGTTGAGGCTGAAGTCTGCATACTGCCATAGGAATGAGCTATGGGCATCATAAGGAGCATACTGAAGCAAGAAGATGCCTGAACTAGTAAAAAAAATTGCTGTTGTACATCAACTCTTTCTGCTTGGTTTTGACTCCTGGGTAGTTGGTGTGTATTCAACCAGCATGTGTTTCTCTATAATATAGAAAAATTGTCTGTGTCTTTCAATATGATGAAACTAAAAACTCTTTTGTAAGCTAAATCATCAGCCATTATAAATCCATCACTTCCTTCATTCCTCAGGGATCTCTGATACTGATTTTGAGGGCGCTTAGGGGAGGATTAATACTGACTTAACTCAGCAGACTTTATTTTAAATACCTTATAATTTCTGTGAGTGTACATAATTCTTTCTTGAAGAAAGTGCATCAATGAGTTTTTTAAATGTGTCTGCAGCAGATCAGTCAGAATATATGAATGATCTGGTTGACACTGGGCATGGCACACGTGTGGTTTTGCTCCTCTTCAGTAATATGCACAAGTATTGCTGTGCTATGGCCCTGACTGTAAGAAGAAGTTTATGAATCTGCAAATATTTTTGATGTTGGGCTTCATCCATTTTATCAGGCTGATTTTTTTATTGAAGTGCTTAGCCAATGGAATTTCTTTTGGCAAACAGATCATTAGAATTATTGATTTGCATCTCTTTGTGAGACATTTTTTTCCATATCAAATAGATCTGAGGTTTGTGCTGGTTAGCCTCACTGTACGTGATCTACAGCAAGAATCTTTTTAACTAATTTCAAAGCTGAGTGAGTATTTATCCTAACATCAGAGATACAGCTGTATTTCTGACCTAGAGGATCATTGTTTCATGAGGCCTGATTAACTACAGCATTATTTCGGTTTTGCTCTGTGTGGATTTATATCAGTGGACAACTTCAGTAATGTAATAAATTAAAACCAGTGCGCCAAACCCTGATTCAGCTAAAGTCAATAGCAGCAGTACTGCTGACCTCACGTAGCAGAGTGGCCTGTTTGAAAGCAGTTGTAATGTCCTTGTATCTCAACTTCCTCGTGGCTTTTTATCACTGAAAGTAAAAAAGAGACAGAATCTTTGTTTGTTTGTTTTAGCTTTCTGTATGCTCTCTGCAGCATGCTATTGTGCTGCTTTTGAAAAACACAGTATATATCTGTTACAGTGTCCAGTTCAAAGGATGCAGCTCTGCTGCCGTTGTCTATTTAGTTATTGTTTGTCCTGCATTCACTAGGCCTATAAAAAGATCTGATTTACTGCCTTACTGTTACCCAACCAAGTGACATTCTTGTAGCTTTAACTGCTTCATGTATCTTCATGCCTTTTAAAACATAATCGATCAAATAAAGGGAAGTTTACTGCCCATATGCTTGACCCTTATTTAATAAATAGGAGCTTTTCCTGCTCTGTAAACGGTTCTTCTTGAGCTTCCTGTCTGCATTTTTATACTTTAAAGTCTTTTTTTGATAATGTAACATGCACTGTCCCATTTGATAGTGGGGATTTAGCACCATTTGCCTCAGTGCAGCTCTGACAGTTTTACCAGCTGAGGATTTGGCCCTGATCTCTGCTGCCTTAATTCACACAGGCTCCCTTCCAGTGTCTCTGGTCAAGGTTAAATCAGCTTTTCACAGCAGTGAATCAACATCATTGATTCATTCTATATTCTACATGTGAGCCTTGATATTATTCCTGTCTGTTTCAAGATGTCTGTGTCAAGTCCCAAGCAGCTATCTAAACACTGAATATCTCCTTGTAATAGAGTTACATGGTTCCCTTAAAATCATGTTTTAAATTCCAAGTTTTAAGGCAGTCACATGAATCAGCCATACCACAATGCCCATGGTGACAAATGAAAGAAAAGGCATCAGATATGTGACATAGTTCTTAAGATTACTTTGCTGCTTACATGGTCTTTATTCTTCTCTTGTGTGAAAGTGCTGTGTATGTACCAGGAGAGCTGCCATCACATGAAGAAATGTCATTATATACATGGGAGGAGCCTTCTGTGTGAGGAAGGGTATATAAACTGTTACATAAAATCCTGTTTTCCTGCTCTAGTTTCTTCCAACTGTAGTGAACTTTGACTAGATTGATAGCTCCAGCCTTGCTGGAATAAAATATCTGCCCCCTCAAAAGAGGTACCTTATAGAAAGTACATCATATTTATTTGAGGGATAAGCACTCAGCTTAAATGTATTCTGTCTAGCTTCTAGAAACCTGCCGTTTATGCTGGGCACTCTTATTAACTTACTTTGAGCTTCTTGTCACTGATTTAATAGCATAAAAACTCCATTCTGGTATCATGGTACCTAGATTTATGGTGTTCACACCATGTCATATATATATATCATCTTCAGAGGCATACACTGAATATGGGAAAGTCAGATAACTCCAGCTGTTGTTATTGCTTTTAACTCAGTGAGCTTTTGGTAATTACTCCCGTTGTCTCTTCCATTGTAATAGTGCAGTACAATGCACTATCTTGATTTTATTATAACTAATACAGGGTCCATAATCTAGTAAAAGACAGTTTGGATCTGATATATAAAAGAATAAGAGACAAGTGGAGAAAGAATGTTAAAAATTTTAGAGGTTTTTGTATTCTTTGGCAATGGTGGTTGTAGATCTGTTCTACTCAGACTAACCCCGCATGAAAATGAGATTGGCCTCATGCATACCCTAGCTTGACTTGAAACGGATGTCCATCTGACTCCCATTGGTAGATCTGTGATAGGGAAATATTTGGATATGCTGCTAAACCAGTTTTGCAGCCACAGCCTGGGCCAAGATCTGGACTTACATTCCAGTTTCCCGTATGAGAAACTCTATAGTATGTGAGAAATAGAGCAGACACCTGCTTCCGTACAAGTTACGTGAAAGTTCTGGTGGGTTTATGTGAAAAACAAAATGTTCAGTACTCCATCTTGGACCAGTCTAGAGGCTGTGCTTTCGTGTCCTATTGCACAGTAGGAATGATAATCCAGCCACATCATTTTCAAATGCTGTTTCATTTTCCACCTGCCTTAAATCTATTTTGCTGCACACCAGCATCTCAGCAAACGCCAATTCACAAGAGCTGTGTCTGCCAGTTTCCTGCCATAACCACCAAACCACACATGAAGGATTCTTCCCAGTGCATGGTGTATTCATTTGCCCTTCAAAACACAGCCCTGTTGCACTGGATCATTTTTAGACAAAGTCTCTCAAGTCACTAAGAGACAAAGAGAAATTTGTAATGAAGAAAACTATACAGTGTCCTTCTGTTTAAATCTTATGAGCAGATCAGGAGTATATTATTCCTATGCAGAGCAGCAAGGGAATGACATTTTCTTTGCTGTTGCAAATGGAGAGTTCATTACACTGGAAGGACAGGAGGGAAAAACCTCAGATAAGTATATTTTTAAACATCTTTATCTTACAGTTTAGGTTTTTTTCTTCCTTTGAAAACCTGTTATTTTTACCTTGCCAAACTTCTCAGACTAACTACAAGTGGTTCCAAAATGTTGTATTCATACCTCTGCATAGGCACCTGGTCCTTGAAGGGGGATACTATGGTATGTGGAGTTACAGGTTTCAGGCAGGAGGGTGGGTAGCTCTGTGAGGCTGAGGCAGCATAGCTGATCCTGAAAGAACCAAGTCAGCAGCAGGAAGGATTTTGTATGCCCCGCATGGAATTGGGCAGTTGCTGTCCCAGCAACGTATATGGGGTACCTCATAGTTGAAATGTTTTGCTCTAACAGTATTTTTTTTCTCTTTGTCTTAATAACAATTTTCTGCATGCAGCTGTTTGCATTGCAAAATGCCTATGTTAATGCAACTTAGTCTGAAACAACGAGTAAAATTCTAAATAATGAAAAAGATTGGGGCTTCTGGAAGGAAAAATACTTTTAAGATAATTTCATGTTTAATTGTATTTGCTTTTTGATGTTTTATTTCCATATCAAACCTCCCATTTTTCTATTTTACTCTTCAACAGGACACGGGGCAAATTTGTTCTGTGAATCTGAATATCCTCAGTTCATGAGTTCCTGAACTTTAGTTGCTAGGAGTATCAAAGTCTAAGCCAAGCTGAAATGCAGCCCATTTCTGCAGTGGTCAGAATAAAACCCTTGATCTCAAACTGAAAATGTTTGAGATCCAAGAACCAAACCCTGGCCCAAGCTTCACAGCTTTAGCCCATCTCTCATAGTGACACTAACATTCTACTTTTACCCAGAGGGTGCTACCAAGAAACCACTTGTAATGTCATTAATCCCAAGATGTGTTTGTAATTGTAACAAAAGCTCAGTGTTGCTGGAGGTAAATAGAAGATATCACAAGGAGTATTCTGGGAGAATTTGTGTTTTCACTAGACTCGTCTCTAAGGCTCAGCTCCTCACCTCAGCTCCAGGCAGAGGCTGCACATCTGGTTTCCAGCAGAGAAGAGACATGCTGCACTAGCTTGCTGCGGAGTGAATAAAGTGGTTAACTTCGGCTGTGTCTGCACTGCCATGTCTGTACTGTGTGCTTGCTGTTGAACTGGACAGCTATCATGGAAAGACCACTGATTTTCTTCCCGTGTTCTTTAACTGTAGTCACATGTGGCCAAGCTAAACCCCCACAGTGCAACTGTTTTTTCCTATTTACACATGTTACTAAGAAACATCAGCTAAGGATATGTTATTACAAGTTTGTGAATGACCCCATTCTTGGCACAGGGCCAAGCCAAACATTTTAGTTCATTTGAAAAAGCAAAATGTGATAGAGTCAGTAGTTATGATTGACAAGCAGAGGTGGAGTGCTACTATGAAGCAGAGAGACGGGAAATTCCAATAATCAAAATTAATAAGCATAGTCATTAATTCCATCAGTGGGATTATAAAACAGAAATGTCATTCTGTCTTAAGAGCAGTTTAGCCAGGAAAGGGCACAGGAGACAAACTGTAAAAAAAAGACTGATTCATTGATCAAGGCACCTTGGTATAATAAATATGTTAACATTGAGATTTTTTTAAAAGCTTATGAGTCCACAATGAAATAACCAGTACAAAGAGGGGAAAATAGTAATTTCTGAATTACTGTCCCTCTTCAGAAAATAACCACAAAAACAGGGTAATTTTATTACTAGAATGTTACTACTGGTAAGTTAGATTCAGTAAGCTTCAAGTCTATAATAAAACAAAACAAAACAAAACAACAACAAAAAGGCAAACAAAAAAACCCAAACCAAAAACCCCAGAAATATCATTTAAATAGCAATGAAACAGACAAAGAGGGGTAAAAAATGATGGGATGGTCTTATGAAACAGACAAAGAAGAATCTAAAAAACATTTCATTGTCTCTAAGCGCAACACAGAATGCTTTCTCTTTGTCACAGCAGTACTGTGGTAACCAATTTCTTACTCCTCCTCTTCTCCTGTTTATATATACCAGAAGGAATATGTTACTTTCTCTTTGACAGTCTTGTTAGAACATATGACCCACTAGTAACATTCTAGTAATAAAATTACCCTGTTTTTGTGGTTATTTTCTGAAGAGGGACAGTAATTCAGAAATTACTATTTTCCCCTCTTTGTACTGGTTATTTCATTGTGGACTCTAAATGCTGGCATGAGACACACTGACTGCACTGGAGTAGAATTTGGAGGGGATGTTACTGGTGCACCCACTTGCACCATTCTGCTTGAGAGTTTGTCAGTGTTTCAATTGCAAATTGCTCCTTGCACAGATTTATAGCTAGGTCATAAAAGTTCCATCCCAGCTAAAATTTGCACTTCTTTTAAGTTTTATGACACAAGCACAAAATAGGAGTTGGATTTTTTCATGGAATGTATTTCATCATAAGACATAAAGATTGACATACTTAAATCCCGTTCTTGTTTGAGAGAGTTACACATCTGACTCTATCTGCAGGCATCAGCATAGAGTTCTAGAGGCAAATCATCACCTGGTTGTCCCTAACCCCAGTGAATCCCACAGAACAAAACCGATTGACACCAACCAATCTGGCTCATAGTCAGTGTTCTTCTCTTGCTGGCTTGTGGCCAAATTGTTTTTGTCAGCCCTTTGATCAATATAATTTCAGAATGTTTTCTAAACTATTGGTGGAGGAGAGGGAGACTGTTTCAATGTACCTTATCAAGCTGGAGTCAGAACGAAACAGAACAGATATTAGAGAATAAGATACACTTTTTTCCTTCTATCAGAACTAACACCCTGAATCCAAGCTAATTGAAGCTAATGATGTCCATTAGCCTCATTGTCTGTTGTCAAAAACTATAGAAAGCAAAGCTGGAAAATCATCCACAATATCCACAGCCACCTTTCACAGGAGGATCTCCACTGTTATGCCAGGTACAAGGTTTATTACAAACTCTGAAAAAATGACCATTTATTTGTTTAGGAGTTATATTTCATGTCAGATATAAGAATTGAGGCACTGTTTTCCTGTCTGTTTGTGCACAAGAGCTATGCTTCAGTTCATGAGCACTATTCACCAACTTTGCATGGAGCTGGCTGCAAGAGAAGCATAAGGGCTGTTGTATCAAAGGTTCACTTCCTTCCTGAAGCTTTAACAGACCTATCAGAGTTTTATGTATCTTTCCCAAGAGTACTGGCTGTTCTTCCACAGTTCTTCCTGGATTCTTGGAAGATCTTCTCATTCATCCAAAAGACAGATCTTCAGGTAGTTGTGATGAAAGCTGTGGGCTAGACAAATAAAGGACAGTGCAGTTGAAATGGTGCCAAATCCATCCTAAGTGCAGGCTTTTTGCAAAAACACCACAAAAATACTTAGGCTGTCATTTCACATTAAACTTTTTCTAATACTGTTGCTATTTTACCAATCCAGTTTTCAGGGATTTAGTTCTCTTTTGTAGACACAGCCATACTGTATTTCCTCATCCAATAACTAGGACCATGTGAAATACTCTCTGTCAAATCCCAAACCACCAAGCACTGTCTTGGTTTCAGCTTTCATTATGAACTCAAAATTCAGACCAAGACGGTCTATTGGGAAGATGGTTTGTTAAGGTTTGCAAACCTTGCAAACAGACTTTGGGCCTATTTTGATTAACTCTACTTCTAATGGTTGGAGGCATGTTTGAAAACCAGGCTGAAGATGGCTCCTTGTGATGCATTTCCCAGGTCTTTGGCTAAGCCAACCAGACGAACCGAGCCCCAACTTAGCCACTGCTTCTGAACAAAATTTGTAGTGCAGTCTGGCACTCTTTACCTCTCAGGTGGTTAACCTATGCTGGAACACAGCACTGAAAAGGCCATTTCAAATTATTATGAAACGTGCCTCATTCTCAGTGCAGGCATGGAACTAGCTAACCAGAGCTGCGTGGATATAGTGTTCAGGCTTCTTGGTCTTCATCCAAAGGTATGCAGAGATCAAGGTTTTAAGTTACTCAGTTAGTTATACATTCAGAACAGAATGACAATTTTAACTCCTAAATAAGGTAATTAGAAAAGAACGTCCCCCTTCACCCTCAGTTCTAAATCCCTGAAACAACTCCCACCACTACAACATTCAGTGTCCAGGGGTGTGTCATCCTGACAGAGACATTCAGCTTTTGTGTTTTTGTCTTTCCTGGTGTTATATTCCTGAAAGACTGTTTTATCATCAGATGAAAGCGTTGGAATTTAAATATTGCCGTGTGGTTTATATTAGTGATAGTAATAGTCTGCTCCAAAATTACCCACCCAACATGCCTTTGAATTTGTTTGATTGAATTGACCCACCAAGGTCTCAGACATGGCTAATCTTTGTTCTCTGGCAGATTGTCTTCATTAGGACATTGCAGGATTCTGCAGAAGCAGCATTCTACTGGAATAGTGTCATTTCACAGTATGCAGAGCCTATGGAGAGTAGGTTTGTTACCTCACACTTAAATCAGTGTTGGATTTTTTGTGGCTTGTGCTTTTTGTTTTTTCCCTATGCATGCTAGCTTCTAAGCTGGGGTTCCTCATACCAACTCATACTAAAAGAGACGCCAAAATAGGCAGATTGTACATAAAGTAAAACCCTGTGTCTGGGAGAGGCACTAAATCAAGTATAGATTGTTGTAGCTAATTCTGGATAGCTAGTATGAATGAGGCTGAGTAATGCTGCAGTCTATCACATTTCACCCTACCTAGTGTGACAGCACTTGCAAGACACCCCATGTAGAAATAAAACATTTCTTTAAAAGTGTTAGAAACTGGTATGAGGTGACCTATTTGATTTGAAACATGGAGCTATCAAATAAAACAGCCATCTGTCAGATCAGGTGTATCCATGGAACAGCAGTCACTTTGAGGAGTGCTGTGGGTTTGTAAACTGACCATTTAAAATATTTTCCTCCCTTTCTCTTGCGATACCTTCGTTTCTCTCTGTATTTAGATGTCCAACTTCCCGTTCTTGATGTTCTGTTTATTTCACTGTATTCACATAAGAGAAGTAAAAAAAAAAAAATTCCTGCGTGGCTAAGAGGCTGAGCTATTTCCATCTCAGTGAATAGGGCGAGAAAGGAAGGGGAGATGACTTTAAAGGGAAGTAGAGGATTTCATGCACATTTGTCTAACACCAAGTATTACAACATTATCTGAAGATTGTGACATATACTGAGCATAAAAGAAAAACCTCTAAAATTGGTTAAAAGAAATGTTTTGATCTTGGATGTGCAAATTGATCTGTCATAATCACTGCCACAAGGTGTTCTTGAGATTAAGAAGAAAATCTCAAACTATCTGGGGAAAGGGACAATGCTTCAGGCAGAAGAATGATGAGGAGACTGCAAGAACCAACAGGATAAAGAAGAAAAGTGATAGTGGATGAGAAAATGGATGAGCCTTGTGCTGGCTGGAAAATGGAAACAGAATTAGAATATACTTGGACAGGGGGAGGGAGAGAGGGAGGGAGCAGTGTGCTTAAAGAGGAGTCTAGATCATGAAGAAGAGAAAACCGGAACTAGCTGGTTGGGTAAAGATTTGAGGGCAAACAGTTAATAACAAGGTAGGTACAAAGACTGTGTATATCCTATGTGTTTGAACATGGGAAAGGGAGACATGGCAACAAAGAAGGGTAGGGGGTATGGGGCAGTTGCCACAGAGCAGCAAAAATGAATAGATTGATTTAAATTATAAACGTACAATTTAAAATGGGAGTTGAGGCTTTCTGGACAATGAGACTAGGACTGGGAGAAGAAAAGGGACTGTGCACAGCACCCAGAGGACTCAGACTTGTTAGGCAAGGAGTGAGATGTGCTGAGAGCAGCAACTGGAAAGGTTTCATGAGAAAGATGAAATTTGGATCGTGAGGCAGAGATTTGGATCCCTGAGGGAAGAGATTAATGAAGGCAAAGCTGTGTCAGAGAAGGTGAGACAGGAGGGGTAATGCTGACATGGCATAGACAAATAGCTGAGGAACATGGAATAGTACATGTGATATTTAAGTCTACTCCCAGTTTCTCTGCTGTTTAAAGTCTGTTTAAATTCTAGCAGAGTGTGTGTCATACCACTTCAGTGTTGCCAGTAAAGAGGTCAACAACCTATTGCTATGAACTACTCCATTAAATTAAATTACCAAGACCTGTGCAGAAAATTCATACAGTTGACAGTGCAGTGTTTACAAGTAGTTTCATGATGGAACTTCTGTTTTTTCACTTTGCTTTCAAAAAACATAAAAATAAGCAAAGCATAATACATATTGATAGGACAGTTAAAGTTTAATTTAAGCATCTGGATTTTTTTTAATTTCCAAAGCGCTCTGAACTTTGCAGTCATGATTATGTTTCCCTGCCCATTCCCATAAATTTGCTCTCTGATACCATCTTTAATTACAAGCACACTGGGCATTTTTTTGTTATGTTGGGTATTTTTTCTCCACAGGCCATTTATACACTGACCTGTTTTGGGTGTGAATCAGGAATGAGTACTGGGGCAAGATAATGTCTTTAGTACTCTTTCATCATTTGTTACAAAAACCTGTGAGATGTACAGTGATGTAAGATGTCTGTGGGAAGAAAAAGAACAAGTCATACGGCTGCGCTAATTGAATACTGTCTCACGAAGTTGGATTCTCTCCCTTTCCCGTTACCATTTGGTCCTTGTGCTTTGCCAGGCATCACACTTTCCCACAGGTGGTCACTAATTGTGTTTTCCTCATTTCTGGGGTCCTGACAGGAGACTCTAGGGTCTGGTTTGCAGAAGTGCTGAGCATTCACAGCTGCAACTGAAGTTAGTGGTACTTGTGTTTTTAACACATAAAGGACTATGTAACATTATATACTCTGAAATAGCCATATGACAAATTTTAAGAGAACTGGTTAGTGAAGTCAACTGGCATGAAAAATACAGGGATTTAAATGTGGGGGAAGTTTGGAATTTCTCAAGTCAAAAGTAAAATACTTTCTGTAATTTGGATCCCAACAAAGTGGGTGGAAAAGACTTACCTAGAGGGCCCCAGCTCCAATTGAATGAATAACCATCTCGAAAGGGATATTAAGACTAAGCAGGGAGCTTACAAGGGATGGAAAAAAGAATTGACCGGCAAAGAAAGCTATGCCTTCAATGTCAGACAGCATACAGAGAAAGTGAGAACTGCCAGGAGTTAGAGAGTTGAACCTTGAAAAGAAAATTAAAGCAAGCAGCAAGGAGTTCTTTCACTATAGAAATAAAAAGAGAACAAGAGAAGAAAGGAGATGAAATTGGAATGCTCTATAAACTAAGGATATGGCAGGGATTTGATTCTCAAACTATAACCAAAAAAGTGAGTAAATACCTCAGTTTTCATATATGGATGATGGTGAGCAGGTTGACAGGCAGGAAGGAGGACCTGGAGAAACCAAAGTGACATTAAGCAAAATTCAAAATCCTTGCTACAGTCAAGTGAGGAAAGTGGATAACCGCCATTTCTGAATGCTGGCACATGAAATTGCAGGTCACAGGCAAAGTAATTTAATAAATCTATAAAAAGACAAGTACCAGGTAACTAACAAGAGTAAATTACACATTACTATAAAATTATATTTAATATTTCTAGTGAAATAGAAGTTTAGTGCTACTGAAAGGAAAGAAATCTGATTTGGAGAACTTACACGCCTTCTAGACTAACCTCCCCTATATGCAGCATTTTAGTCTATATTTTAAAGATATGGACAATTAGAAATGGTGTGGGAAAAAAACTAAATTGCATCCAGGGTGTATCATGCCAGGATAACCTTATATCTGTGTTTGATATTTTGTGTATTTCACTGCAAATTTCTCCTACATTATGTATGGATTAAGAAGAAACAGGGTTTAACGAGGTGATAAAGGGATACACAGGAATGGCTAGTACTCACAGGTGAAGGACTGCTGGCAAGAGAACACACAAATATTTGCAAGGATAATTTTGGTCCTTAGTTATTTGAATATTTTCATTAATGATGATGGATCAGAATTAATTGTATGCTAATAAAATCTGCTCTTGACTTGATGGAAAGCACTGTCAAAAAAAGGAGAGATCCAAATATCTTATGCAAAGAATCATATGACACTCAGGACTGAAGTGTTTCTGAGATCATGCACATAAAGAGCTAGACCCAGAAATTTTTGCTCTAGGCTGAGAACTCATCAATTTCCCTATACCTGAGGAGGAAGAAGGCCTGGGGATTTGGGTTACATGGTGACAACAAATGTTCATGTCATTTGAAGGAGCCCAGGAAGAAGCAAATTAAACCTTTAAACTATGTCAAAGATAACTTTGGTAAAATGGAGAAGAATTAAAACTATTTTACAAGTCACGGGTGAGATCCAAGAAGAGTCTACCATGTACAGTCCTGGCCCTGTATGGTAAAGAACTATGATTTTAAACTGGAACCTTTGTCTCTCTTATGGGAGAAAATAAAAACAGCTTTGCCTGCTTTTTCTGGTAGAAAAAAAAGGCTGAGGCAGGAAATTGTTAATCTCTATAAACACATGTAAGGAGGTGGAGCTGGTTTGAAGGTATGGGGGCAGTGAAAAACGAGAGCAGACAATACTGGATTTCAAGGAAGTGTTCTCTAAGCTAGAGAAAATTAAGGACAAAAGAATTCACTGATAAAAAGTACATGTATGTATTAGCCTAGGAACTGGGATGAGCTTTTTGAGCATCAGAAGTCTACTGAAAAGCTTCTGTCAGAAGAGAGATGAGCATAAAGGCCGTACCACAGCTGTAGCTAGCATCCCTCCAATGCATACTGACTTTCCTGCTGTTTTCTCTCCCTCTGACCGGCAGCAGCCTAGATTCCTCCCTCCAAGCTCCATGCGGGTTGCTACATGTTCCATTTTAAATATGTTTGATGTTGCCATGTTTTTTGTGCCAGTACTTGCTGATTTTCTGAGGCCAGACATTACAAGCAGATAAGTCACAGAAGAGACAAGGAATCTTGTCTTGCCAGCCCATTACAGCGTCGTAAGTCTCACAGATGTTCAAATATATTGGTTTTGAAATGAAACTCCCACTATGTGGTTGAATTATTTTTTCTAGTGAAGGACCTGCTTCCATCCTATCTGACGTCCCTTTATTGTTTGGTGGTGTTTTCATGGTTGTTTGCATGTACTGGCGTATCTTATTTCCAGTGATGGCTAAAGCTCTGCATTTCCAAATACTGGGCTTGGTTCCATTTATTGTAACACATGGACTTTCTGTTTTTATCCGACAGCAATATTCTTGTTTCTCTCTACCTCTTGCATTTTGCCCCCAAAAATGGGCTGGTTAAGCTTGAAGGTACCCCTAACTCAGTATTTCATTTCTGAGGATGGTCAAGGCCAGATGTCTGAAGAAGGCTGTGGGAAGAGGGAAACGTAGTGAGACTTCCTCAAAATACTCTTCAGGCTCCAGGAATTTGTGGCTCGGGTAATTCCTGAGCCAGAGCTGGGGCCTTTGTTTTTAATAGCTCTGATGGATTTTTCTTCTGTGAATTCGTTCACGAATTTTTAAACGCAAGTTAACTTGTGGTATCCCACAACATCCTGTGGCAAGGGGTTAGCTGGCTTTACTGTGAGTTAAGCAAGTTAAAAGCTACCTTTTTATTAGTTTGAAAAATGCTTCCTGCTTTTCATTTGATGCCCTCTGGCTCGTATACTAGAAGTAGTGTGTAGTTGTTTCCTATTTACCGTGCTTATGCCACTCGTGATTTTACAAACATCTATCATATTGTCTCCTAGGCTGAAGTGTCTTACCAAATTTAATCATTCCTTAGATGGAAACCAGTCTTCAACTTCTGTCAGCCTTGGTATCCTGCTCTGTATGTTTACCAGATTTACTAGCTGGGCATAGTGGACAGTAGCTCCTCCTGTGGCGATTTGTACTGAAATTTCAAATCCAGCTAGTATTGAAAGGTGAACTGATAACATCTTTTAATTCCAAGGAGCTCATTCAGATGGTATTTCAGTTTTGAGCCTTTAAATGTGGCTCTGTCTGGTGCTCAGAGCAATGCTCTGAGCTGGCAGCTTTGCAGGCTTCTTCACAGTACATAACATTGTTCCTGTTCCTCCTGTACTAATTTCTGCCACTTCCTTTTCATTGTCAGTATGCATACAGCCTCTCTGGTCTTCCGCAGACCCTTTCATCCCATCTTGAGTGGCCCCACCTCAAGAATAACGAACATAGCTCCAAAAAGTAAATATCTTCTGCTGTACAACTTCAAATGCCAGCTGATCAGAACCTTTCCAGTTTACCGCTCCCTACCTATTTCTCTGTATTTCTATTCCCGAAGCCATAGGATATCTCCTCCTCACTATCTCCTGCCCTTGTATCCCCTACCTTTGCTAAACCCTCTGGCACAGCCATCATAGATATTCCCCAAAGCAGCCTTCTTTGAGCTGAGTATCTTTGAAAACATTCCAAAAGAGGAAATTTAGACCTAACCATGCTGTCAACCCAAGAGCCAGAGCTTATCTCCACAGCCCCACTGAACTTGCCATTGCGCAGGGAAAAGCAGGCATGGGAAGGAGCACGCAGCCATCTGCATGCACAAGAGAGACCTTCAGCCTACCCACAACCTTTGGTCCTGTTAGCTCCTTATCCTCATGCCACCACTGGATCAATTTGAATGCCCTCATTTCAAATGCCTGTCAGAGGAGGAAAGAGAGCTTTCAGGAATGAAGAAATACTGCAGGAAAATGAGAGAAAAATTTAAATTGCCTCTTTCCCTCCCCTTTCTTGCAATTGTCCTGGAGCCATACAGGTGAGATACCCCCATCTCAAATCTGCTGCCTTCTCTGCCCCACAGGCTGAGGTATTTCAGGGTATTCTTACTCTTTCTCCGGTTCCATTTGGGACCTGGTATCTTTGTATGTTAATTGTCTAAGGCAGAGCTTGGAGGAAGCAAGAGCCAGAAAACCAAAGGGCCATGCATGTAAATCAGTGGATTTCCCCTTTCATCTCCTGGTCTAGGCATGGCTTTTATTTCTCTCTTTCTCAGGTCTGACCAGTATCTCTCAGAGATCAGAAGATGTCTGGCTTCCTCTTGTCTGCATTCAGATACATTAAAGTCTTGGTACTTCCTTGGGAATTGGTTGTGACTGTTATCGTGTAATTCACTAAATATCCTGTTCTAGTTACCTTTGGCTACTGCAACAAGACTGTGGTGAACTACACACTTGGTGCTTCTCAGTCTCTCTAGTTAGTGACAAGTTTAGCTCCTGTCAGAAAACTTGGGTAGCTACATTTGTGCCAATGAAATTGAGACTAATGATAAATGCTAAATGCGATGGCAGATAGTCAGGTGATGGGCAATATGTTCAGCAGCTCAAGCCAACACTGACATCAAGGACACTGAGCCCTTTTGCCCAAAGCAATTTTGGTAGTAACCCTGTACCTTATTGGGGTAGTGGAAATCTTTTCAGGATTCTACTGTGTAGCACCCTTACACCTTCCTTTGAAGGCTTTCTCTTGATTACTAGATCACTGGTTTATTTTGTACTGGGTTTTGGCTGTAATGGTTAATGTCATTCATAGAACTATTGTTAGTGACTTTATCATGGCTAGTTTTTGAGCTGCACAGGGAGAGTAATTTCTGGCTTCAGCAGGTCTTGTGTCTTCTGGAAATGTGGCTTTCTGTGCTGGAGAATATTGAACAAAGTAATTATTCTTGTTCTTGTCTCAAACTGGGAAAAAAAGTCTGATTAAATTGCATGATTTGTGCTGACCTGCTGTTAGTGGGTTCACCTGTCAGTGACACCAAGCTTTGCATTCTAAAATGTTCTTGTTTATATGGCTGTATTTTTTTTCTTCCTGATAATTTGTACTGAATAAGAATTAGTGAACAGGTAAATTAATTTTCTTATATTACTTACTTAACAGCATTATATTTCCAACAGACTGGAAGTAAGTCTTATAAGTTTGTTAATCTAATACATTCATAGAAACCATTTTTTGTGATAGGTTAAATAAATGTAAAAGACATTTTAACTTATCATTTGCTTGCTACCAGTCCAAATCTTTGCTGAGGCCAAAATTGGCATCTGTGCGAACTGTTTGCTACATTATTCCCATGGCCTACTCATGCCTAACTGCCCCAAACCACAAATCATTTGCTCATTCTTGTTCAAGCCATCAGTCTAGCCCTCTGGGCTTTGTAGAATCCAGCAATAAATCTAGCTCTGATGACCCATATCTTCTGAACCCTAACCTTAAAATTAGAGTTAATAGTCCAGAGACCCCTAAAAGCAAGAGAATTAATCACAAGCCATTTGTCTCTGTTAGTCTAGCTGCTAGTACTACAGGTCATGCAGTATCCAACAATAAAACTACCTCTTTAGTCCTTGCCATCCCAAAAGTAATCTGAACCCTAACTTTTAATGTCACCCAAAACCTAATATCTAGTCCTGAATTAACAAAGTATCTTTAGTCTGCAGTACAATTAAGAGATATCATTGGTTAGACTTGATGTAGATGACATCAGAAAGTGAAAAATAATGACTTACAGTTCCCTGCTGTAAATTTCCATGCTAGCCCATGGACAGCAAGTCTGAATGAGTAAGGATAATTTCTGATGTTATTAAGGTTAGAAGTGCAACTGAAACTAGCTGGCAGGAATGCTTAGTCTTGTGGCTGTGGTAAGTTGGCAGGTTACAGTTAGGAGTAGATCTGGGTATAGAAAATGAGGAACTTATGAATTAGCTTTTCAACCGAATCATTTCCTCTTCAGTGAGGCAAAGAAAAGATCTGGAACAAGAATCATCCAGGGCTGGAAACAAATAAGAGATGTAGAGGCAGCCTGCGCAGATTCTGCCATATTCTTTACATCTGAAAGTACTGCCCTGAAAAATCTAATCTGAAATACCTAGTGCTGACATTATCCTTATTCTAGTACTTACACAGAGACAATCCTCTTCAGCCTTGCAATGTACAGAACAACAGTTTGTCTTCGAAACCCTAGGCCTAATCTACACTACTTCCGAGTGCCCAAGAATACCGAACTACATTCTCTTGCTAGACTTCCACCATCTTTTGTCTGGAGGACTTGCGAAATAATAATAAAAAGATTCTCTCATAGTGTCTCCTGCTTGGAAAGTTTCCCTGTTCCAAATGATACTGTTGTCTTAATGTTAGTATAGAGACCAAGAACCGGTAAAGACTCTTCTGGTACTTTCTCTAGTATTTGGTCTTTGAGCATGGCAAATCTTCCATCCTGTCATAGGACCTGCTAGATAATAGCAACCTAAAATACTTGTCCATGCTACTCTCAATGCTAAATCTAACTCAGCAGTTTCCGTGTGACAGCAAGCAGAAAGGACACCTTCTCATTTGGGTTTGAATATAAGTTGTCCTGAATGCTAGAAATCAGTTAATGTTACAAGTAACTGTAGAAAGTGATAAAATCTGTGGCTAAACTTTACAGAGAAATTCTACTTGCCCAGAATTAACAGGATGCTTTGCTATCTGTCAGGTTCAATATCGAACAAACCAAAAAAAGTAAGTTCCAGAATATTCAAATTTTTCCTCCATATAAAACATGAGGATAAATACCAGTCTCCATATAGGGTTAAAGCCTCATGTGCTGGAAGGCTTGCAGGCAGACATCTGGCACTGAGGAGGCAGTGGAAGTTCTTCAGCTATGTTTGGGTTCTTGTTATCACTCTTTATATCCCTTCCAGTTTGAAGAATAGCAACCAAGGAAGGAACTGTCAACAAATTTTTCAGCTTAGCTGAGACCTTGCACCTTGGAAGCTGGGAACAGACAATAAGGGAAAGGTGCATGCGGTGTTGATTTCTTTGAAGAAAAAGCCTATGAGTTTGGGATGTTTTGAGCCCCTCTTTCCTGAGGGGGAGCACAGCTCCAGGGAGTTCTTGCCCAAAATGAACTTGTGTATCAGTGACACTCTGATCAAGCAAATCAGCTGACTTCAGCTGGCAGCAGAGGAATGGGCACTTCTTGCTCTGCTGCAGTGCTGGCCTTGGGTGATCATGGACAACACTGCAGGTGCAGCTTGTTCTCAGTCCACAGGAAGCCTGCTTTTAATTTAATCACACATACTATGCTGGGAACAGCTCCAGAGAAAAAACAGACATTGTATATATTGTGTTTGCTTAAAAAAAGTTTGCCATCCTCTGTATCCTCTTTAGTACTGACTCCCATTTTGTCCACTATTGTTTAACTTGTTCATCAATGACTTTGATGAAGGGGCAGATACCTCCTCAGCAAATTCAGTGATGACACAAAACTGGGACAAGTGGCTGATACTACAGACAGTTGTGCTGACGTTCATCAAGACCTGGACAGGCTGGAGAACTGAGCAGAAAAACCTAATGAAGTTCAGCAAAGGATGATGCAGGGTCCTGCGCCTGGGGAATAATAACCCCCTGCACCAGTACAGGCTGGGGGCAAAACTGCTCGAAAGCAGCTCTGCAGAGAAGGACCTGTGGGTCCTGGTATCCATGAGCCAGCAGTGAGCCCTTCTGGCCAAGAAGGCCAATGGTATCTGGGGTGCATTAGGAAGGGCATTTCCAGCAGGTTGAAGGAGGTGATCCTGCCCCTCTACTCAGCTCTGGTGAGGCCGCATCTAGAATGCTGTGTCCAGTTCTGGGCTCCTCAGGACAAGAGAGACATGGAGCTCCTGGAGTGAATCCAGCAGAGGGGTATAAATATTAAGGGACTGGAGCATCTGTCTTACAAAGAAAGGCTAAGGGAGCCAGACCTGTTCAGTCTCAAGAAAAGATGACTGAGAGGGAACCTTATCAATGTCTATCAGTATCTGAAGTGGAGGTATCAAGAGGATGGATTCAGGGTCTTCTTGGTAGTGCCAAGCAATAGGGTGAGAGGCAATGGGCAGAAACTGATGCACAGGAAGTTCCACCTGAACATGAGGGAGGACTTCTTTACTGTGCAGTGACTGTGCACTGGAACAGATTGCCCAGAGAGGTTGTGGAGTCCTCCTTATTGGAGATATTCAAGAACCATGTGGACACAATCCTGTGCTATGTGCTCTAGGATGATGACCCTGCTTGAGCAGGAAGTTTGGACCAGATGACCCACTGTGGTCCCTTCCAGCCTTACCCTGTGAGTCTGTGATTCTGTGATGAATGTGATTCTTGTCATGGGCTTCAGGCTTCTCCTTCAAGGTGGGGTTCAGGCAGTGAAAACAGCCACTAAGAGGGTAAGATGTTGCATAAAGTTAGTAGGGGGAAAGATGTTATGACAGATTTCTTATGCCTCATCAGATGGGATTAGATTAAAACAGACTAGGACTAAACAATCTGCAACTCATGTGGGCCATAAAATTAATCATAAGCTATTTGACCTGGAGGCTACTTACCTCATGTTGGTCCTGTTGGCTAGTTCCCAGAAAAAAGTCCCTGAAGTTCTAGACTTCCTCTTCCCCACCTTACTTCTGCTCCAAAAGACAGGTTGTTGAGGTGCTGAAATTACTCATTACTTATTTTTTTTCCTGCTAGCTGTGTCCTTCATCTTACTTGTTTTGATTTTCAGGGCAGGAGCATAAAACTATTTAGAGACTTTCTTCCCCTCAGCTTCAACCTTGAAAGGGAGGTTTGCCTCCGTGCAGAAAGAAAACTTATAGAATTTCTGTCAAATGAACACATGACTCTGGCACAACTTGTAAGATTCTAGAGTAATTTTTTCACTTCTTTTCTGAAAGAAATTCTATCAATATACCTAAACATAGGTCCTGAAACAGAAATCACAAACCATTAGAGAAAAAAGGAGTTATCTGTGAACTAATTTTTCCTGCTAACTACATCACTCCATCTTTATCATAGCAAGACTTACAAGACTGAGAAATTAACCTCAATTTGTATTTCTTCTTTTATTGTCCCGCAAATCCTAAGCAGCTGAAAGAGATGCTGACAACTCAAAAGAGGTTATTTGAAAATCCAGGGTTTTATATTAAGAACTAGCTCTATTGGTTTGGGTTTTTTGAGTGTTCCGAACTATAGTATTCATCCCAAGCTCAGTCAGAGGCTAGGCAGAAAAACTCAATCACACATCCCTTCTCCACAGTAATGACTGCTTTCTTTATCCTTGTTTACCAGCACCTGCAAGATTGAGGCTTGTGTTTCATTCTAGTTTTCCTTGTACTAAATTGCAACCCTTGAGCTGACCCAAACCCTAGCCTGAAGGCAGTAATCCAAGACATCTTACCATGCAAGCATATTATATTTTCCATGGCAAACTCACATTTTTAAGCTGTCTCCTTCACCTGTTTTTTTGAAAATCCAAGATTCAAGAATGAAAGTAGATCCTTGGTTCCTAATCCCAACTCTTGCCAGAAACACACTATGCTGCTACTCTGTGCCTTGTTGTCCCTAGGCATCCCCACAAGTGCTTGGGCAAGACAGCAGGAGAGCAGACAGGAGAAGGAGATAAACCCGTAGGCACATGTCTGGTTAAGTAGAAATACCTGCCAGGACTGATTTTTTTAGGGAGAAACGTGTAACTGGCTGCTGCAGCTGCTCCTTGAGCATACAGTAGGGAGTAAAGATAACCTTCCTAGCTAGTTCCTAGTTTGATCTGTTGTCATGGGAGACCATTTTTTCAGGCAGTAACAAATTAATTCCTTCTCCAGGGCACACCATCTTATTCTTATTATTGTCCTTTGCTATAAGTTTCCCAAACACACCTCTATTTCCCGTGTCCCCTGGCAGCAGGAAGTGTGGAAACTCATTAGAGGTCTCGCTTTGAGATTTGGGTTTGCAAAGTTCACAGGGACAGAGGTTGTCATGGCCAAGAGTTTTCTTGGTCTCTGTACCTCAGGTCTCAGGGTGGCACGAGGGGTGCCCAGAGGCTGCAATAGCACATTATCCTGTTATTCCAAAGCAGACTCTACCAACTCTTCCTTTCTTTTTGGAAAGCCGAAGATCTCTTACCTAATTTGATAGTGAGTATTGGCTTATGAATAAAAATGTAAAAGAACTAGGTCTTACAAGGCCCAGTCATAAGTTAGGCATTTCTGTTCTGGAAAGGAGAAAGCATAGGGGCAGTATGATAAGGATTTATAAAATCTTTGGCAGAATGGAAAGGATCAATAGTGATCATTTGTTCACTGTTTCATTCAATACAAACCTAGGGTAATCAAATGAAATCAGAAAGAGGCATGTTTCAGAATGCTGAGGGAGTTAGTTCTTCTCAGATCAGATAGCTAAGGCATATAATCCTTTGCTGGATGACCTGTGGATGCCATTTACATGTGCTCAAGATGAGGTGAGATCATGAAAATGAAATTCATGGCTGAATATCGAGGGTATATTATTAGGCTTACTCTGTTTTATACTCTAGGCATCTCCCTATGATCATTCTCAGAGCCATGAGGACTGTTGGTTTGATCTTCTAAGGCCAATTCATGTTCCTAAGTCCAAGCTCTGCATGTCTTTATCAACTGTGATCACTGATCTGAAACAACCAAAGATCCAGCCATAGCCACAAGCTGCTTTGACTTGTCATATCAAATCAATTTCTTTGCCAAGCTGAGCTCACGGTCAAGGAACAAATCAAACTGGGCAGTCACTGCTGTCCCAGATCCTAATCCTGAGATTAATATATCCTTTTAACCTGGGACACTAATTGCAATTCACTTTTCTTTGAAGGACATGCAATAAAGGATTGAGCATAGCTTCTCAGACACTGTCATACTGAAGTTTAAGCTGATACTGTAGTTGGAGCCAAAACTAAGGGGGCCTCAGAAATAATCTTAGTCTTTCACCCTTCCTTGCTCTGTTCCTGCAAGTCTTGACGGCTGTAGCAATAACGCTCTTTTGCATCTCTATTTTCCACATCTCTAACACTCTCCTGAAGCTGTACCATGGCTTTTTTACCCATTATCTCCCAAGTAATAAGCCTTTTGCCAGTGCTGATGGTGCAAGCTTCCCACTAGCTCTGTGAGTCTTGCAGGATCTGACAATGAAACTCAGCTCTTTTACAAATCCTAATGCTGTCACCAACCTTAATGCGAGTTTTCCCCATCTTTCCTTAAATCCAACCACTTCCAGTGCCCTTACAATCTCTTCATCTGCTGAAAACTGTTCTTCTTTCTCAGCTGTCTGTATGCTGGGAAAGATTTGCTACACCCTACACTTGTATTCAGTGGCTGAGAATGTTAATTTCTGCCTTCATATTCTTCCCACAGTATGTACACTGAGCCATGATTTTCAGTCTGGCTATGTCCTGAGTCATTGGTTTCTTTATCTTGCATCTACGTACTTGTTCTGCACACTAATGGCTGTCACTGTTCTGATTTTTCCCTTGGACAGCTCCTGTGCTATTGACATTTGTATGTACTTCCCCAGGGTTGAAGATGATTCTCTTGATGTTTTCTCCTGCAAAGTGAAGTCACATGTCTCACCAATAATGCTGTTTCTGATTAGAGAATCTTTTTTGTCTCCAGAGTTACATGTGGATACCAGAACTCTCCATTGTGTAACTCACATATCTAACTTACACTCTTCTTAATTCCAGGTAAAATACTTTCCCAACCTTCATCCCAAACCCAGTACCTGTCCACAGTACCCTTCTGCCTAAAATCATGACTATCATTATTCCTCTGTTTCCCAGCCAAAGCATGGGATATGAGAAAGAGACAAGTCTTTGCCTTATTAATCCTTACAGTCAGTTCAGTATTCTGGATCCATTTTTCCCTTGTACGGCTTTAATGATTATGCAATTCTATTTGTCTAGAAGTCCAGCTTTGCTGTGGAGTGAGTCATATTGCTTCTCTTCAGAAACGCTGCCTTGTTCTCTTCTAAAACATGCACCTTTCTCCAGTGTGAGCATCACTCCCCCATCACTTCTATCCTATCTAATGAAATGGCAGGATTTCATTATTCTTTTATTAAAGAAGCTCTGTATTAGGAGAAGCCTGTTCACAGATGCTGCAAGTCAACTCCAGCTATGACTACATAATACAAACAGACTGATGCCTCCTCCAGACTTTCTTCTCTAGCTCACACTCCATCTACATTGCTGCATCACTAAAGAAAGATTCAAGCAATTGACACAATTTTTGATATGATTTGCACCCTTATCAGATCATATTAAGACCTCAGACCGGAGAATTTAGCATCCAAATTCCCTGATTGTTATTTGGTTTTCATGGCTATGTTCCCATGGTTAATCCAGCTCAGCAGAAGTAATTTTCAGCTATTTTTTTCAGTGACAAGATACCATTCATCTGAGTTCTCTGATTCAGCCCAGGACAGTGGGGAAGGGCAGGGGGAAAAGAAAACAAAACAAAACAGAGTGGTGGAGGGTGTATTTCTGGAATCTAGTTCTGACTCGTATTTCATTTCTGCTGACATGAGATCATTGATTCAAGCACCACAACACCCAATTTGTACAAATTCAAGTAAAATTTAGACTGGCAGACTCCAACATATACTCTCTGATAAATGCATCTTTCCATTCCTTTGAAAACAGCAATACTATAGTGATGTACTTGGCCTGGTGTTTCAGGGGACTATGCTCAATTCACTGGTCCCTGAGCTGCATTGTTTTACAGGGAGAGGTTTGTTTCATGCAGTCTGTGCAGAGGTCATGTAATGTGCCCTCCAATCACTCCTTCTTCCATTCAGCTCCAGTAATTTGGCATTACTAAGAAGAGGTGGACATATTTTGTTTCATTTCAAACCCACTCATACACTTTTGAAATGAGGAACAGAACTCCAAAAGGATTAGATTTGTTTTCCCTTTAAAGGGGGCAAAATGCCAACTTGGGCTGCTGTGAAGAGAAGGAAGTCCTGAATTAACAGTGTGTGAATTCCTAGCAGTGGCCAAACACTCTTCTCTCTGGTTGAGTTACGAAGAGGGATAAAATGCCATATTGTCAGTGGTTCCCACTTCTTACAATTGCACCCTACAACTTCTGCAGTGCTCTCCCATTCTTCTCATTCTCTCAGGAACCAATTCTGCTGTGGACATAAAGCATAGTCCTCAAGTTTCTTCATTTATGAATGGAAGAAGTAATGGCAGCTTATCCTCTCCATAACAAGACAGTTGCTACATCCATCTCCTTTGGGAGGTCTGTTTTCAGGAGTCATTAACTCCTAGTCATTTCATTTTTGGATAGTGGAGCAGAGCAAGGCCAGTGAAAATGAGGGAAGTAGAGTAAAAGTATTATGCCCAAGTCCTGGCTGATGCTGCTGCTGCCACTGCATCCACTGCTGCCCAGGAATGTAAACTGCATGCAGTGTAAATGAAGGGTGTTTACTGCTGAAAGGAGTACAGATGCCAAAATACTCAGCTGCAGCTCTGAGTGAAGTGTTTCTGGACAGGCCAATAGTATGAAACTTTCTAGTTAGGCTCTTTGAGAAAGCAGTCTCCTTCAAAAATAGGGGCTTGGTTGCTTCAGAGCAAAGCCAGTCTGCATTTGTTTATGGTGGGGTATGCACCTTGAGTTTTGCTGTCTTATGATGCCTTGCCTTTGTGCCGTTGCTGCGGCTGAATTTCAGACTGGGTGGCAAAGTCTTCTATGTAGCACAGCAAGCCTGGGTTTATTTCATTTTCTTCTCTCTGAACAGAAAAAGAATAAAACATCCACTTGCAGAACTAGGCTGCTTTTTTTTCCACAGCAAATGAAGACAAGAGATTTTGGAAGGATAAAGGCCTGTGTATCTCCCCATGTGACGATTTACATGACTTATTTTTTGCAGCTGTCCAAACTACCTCTTAAAAATGTGCATTTTTGCAATAGCTCTACACACCATTTTCCCCCTCAGTTAAGGCCACTGCCTCTTACCACTGTGCAATGAAGCCACAGTAACAGCAGTGAGGTTTGCACGTGTGGCCTCAAATGAGGAGAGGTGAAGTTAGGTAACGGTGGGTGAGGGCAAAGCAGCTGGCACAGTGGAGCTGTCTGCTTAGACAGCTGGATATCTCTGTACAGCAGTAACTCCCTGCTCCCAGCTGCTGCTGCTGCTGCTGCCAGCACAACTTCCGTGCTTCTGCTCTTGTTTTTTCTTTGTCTGCGTGGGGCTCAAAAAACCAAGCAAGGGCTCAGAGATTGTTTTTCTGATGTGCTTATAGGTAGCATCATAATTTTATGCAGATTTGTGATACAATCACCATTGCAAACGTCTTGAGTGGAGAAGACATGGCTCAGGACAGCTCCTTTCAGAAGACGTGACACCTAGATTTTGGTTTCATTTCTTTATCTTTTCTTTCTTTTTTTTCTAAAAGAATGAAAAGATTCCAAGGTAATAAGCCAGTTGCAGAAGGTGAGACCTCAAGAAAGAAATACCAGCTATCATGATGGATGCAATAAAAACAGAGAGGCTTGAAAACATTGAGGTTTTCTGGTTATTCTCCACTCTCAGTTGAGGGAAGAGCACTCCCTCTGAGCTGCTGGGGTGTGCAAGAGGCAGTGTATCAGCCTCAGTGTCCTGCAAGGTGCCCAGGATTTAGAGGCTGGAGGTGAACACCCATATTTTTATTCTCCTTGTTGGACCTACATGACCATTACTGTTATTCCAACAGAAGCAGTGGGGTAGGAACAGAAAAAGGAAAATTATGAGTTTTCCAACTCTCTCCAATTTTTTTTTCCCTAAGCCCAGGATTTTATAAAACTCTAACTCCAAAACATATTAAAAGCCTGAGCTGCTTACAAAACCCCTGGCTCCACAGGGTTTGCTTATCCTTAGTAATTATCACTTAATATTTGGCCCAGCACAGCTATCTCTCAGTCTTATAAGGATAAATGTATTTGTTTCACTGCTATCTGAGATCTTTTTCACCATCAGACTGAAACCTATAGTTTATTATTCCTGGAAAGAGGCCTACACACACTATATGTTACTTCTGTAGTTCCCTCATTCAGTGGGAAATGTTTTAGTATTATTATCATTAAATATTTTGCCAGACACTGTGGTCTTCCAGTTTTCACATAGATAGGGAGGGAATGGATGTGTGGCTAAAGTGCAGGCTTAAGAGATGGGAGACAGGAGGGTTTTTTCCTTATCTGTGCCAAATTCTTAGAGAGAAAATTCCTCTGGTAACTAGAAAGACTAAAATGCCCTTAAGTATCTACTATCTCCTTGTACTTAGGCTTTTGAAACCATCAAATTAAATGAAGCATTTTGTGACCACAGGTGCATTTAGCAGTAAGGTTCGGGCTTAATAATCCATGCAATATTACTTTGCGTCATCTTTTTTGGTATATGTAGTACAGTACAGGCTTAGTTCATATTTTTAAAGGAGAAATTAAAGGATCCTCATTGCAATGTTGGTTCTTTCAGTGGGTTTAGTACCTTCTCAATAGTTGTTTTGTTGTTGTTGTTTCTACATATTTAATCTAAAGGTTTAAACTGGAGCTGTAAATAATGGAGTTTAAATGCTTTAGAGCCAATACCAATTTAATAATGCTCCAAAAATATAAAGTAACAAATAAATTTTAAAGTCACATCTTTCAATCCCCTGTGGTTCTGTGTCAGAGTGGACATGATGTGTTAGTTGTTTTAATACCTATGAAGCTTTTAATTGATGCAACATTCACTATTTTTATTATATTAATATCACGTAGCACAGGGTGTTAATCTGAGAGGGCAATGTCAGAGATGGGTGAGGCACAATATCGTGGCAAAGTATATTTGCAGTAGGAAATACACTAGTTTTGGACTTCTGAATCCTCCTGTGCCAACTGCTCTCCTAATTTGTCATTCTGCAACAAGGACCCAGAAGTCTGTAATATTGTCTATGAAGAGTTCCCTTAGACACTACCTGAAAACTACGTGGGCCAGTCATCTCATCTGTGCTGGTGTGTCTGTGGTTTCACTAGGTATTCTCCACTGCTCAAAAGGGAAGGCTTAAAGGCAAGCACCAGTGCTGTTGTATGGGAAAAAGAGCAAGAGGAAACATTAGCAAAGACCTGACTCCACAGAGAATCAGGGATCCCCAGTTCCCACAGCAGTGGTCTTACTGTGAAAAGCGGAGGGTTGAATCCACACCCTCAGAGATTCACATCCCAAAGTTTCTGTTGGACTGACTTTCAGTCCCCTGACCTCAGCCAGAGTTGCTCAACTTGGAAAATCTGGCCCCTTTAGGTACAACTGGAGCATATTGATTTCAGGGCTGAACTTGAGGAAATTCCAGTCTACTATATTACCCATCCACCTGCACTTTGGGAGACGTAACTGGACCGGGAAAAAAATAGAGCTCATAGTTTGGCAGAAAGACTTAATGCAGGTGGATGTAGAAGAGCCATATTGCCAAATGCAATAGGATGCTGATCCTTTTCACCCGCCCCAGGAGCTGCCTGCTTTTCCCCCAGCAGCAGAGGCCATAAGGACCAGAAACTCCCGTGGTGGCAAGCAAGTTAATAGTTCTCCTAATGGCCTACATGCACTACATGCATCAAATGAAATGAGTATGAAAATGGTTCATTACCTTCTTGCGTTCCAAGGTCAGGTTTTTCAAAGGAATTCAGGTACATAAAGTTGCAGGTGGACAGCTAGTAATGTTTACAAAAGCACTCGTGCCAGATTCCCATGGATTTCAGTATAGGTTAGACCCATGAAGACTGAGTGTGTTTAGGCATCCAAGTCCTTTGAGAGGTGAAGTATTTTGCATTTATTGCAGTGTCCTGCAGGGTGCATAAGGATTATTACTGCAGAGCAGCTTGTGTGTTGTCAGTCCAACATACTGGCTTACTCTGCAGTGCCTTGTTCATCTTCCCATATCCAGTGGTATAAAATCTGTTGCATACATCCCACATATCTACCATCTGGGGAACCATTCTTATTTGTGTTCTGGAAGCCTTTTCTTGAGTTCACTTTTTCTATTAAGAAGTGAAAAGTATGGTGAGGGGGGAAGGTGGGAGGTGGAGAGAAAGACAGGCATCGGTGTCCAGCACACAGCACAGTACCAGCTACCCTGCCAATTAATGTGCCAGGATTCCCTTGCTCGCACATGTTATGTTGTTTTGATGTAACTAAATGACAGTTGAATTCAGCTGCTTCTTTCTATGGAAAAAACATCTTCAAAAGAGCAGATGAGCATGACCCCATTACTCATTTTGTTTCCCATTACTTTAATTGTATATATATTGAATATATCGTTTATTGTGGAAAATTGCTTTCGTTTCTGTAACATCTGCAGGACACTATTATAGCAAACACTAGTGCATCTGCTGATGCAGCTTTTGCTCTCCCCATTTTTTATTCCATTTCATATTCACAGATTTCAAACCTGTGCTACTAGAGCTATACCTTTAAACTCACTGGTTTCTCGGGGAACAGCAGGTGCTCAGTGACACAGCAGATCCGGCCATTTTTGTTTAGATGTCTAAATATGCCTTCACTAGCTTAGACATTTGGACTCAATGTTTTTGCTCTGGGAGCATTAATCTTGTATCTCAAGTGTACACTTAATTCCAGTTTGCTTCCTCTGTCTCAGTCTGTTAAAAATTTGGTTCCATGTTTTTATTAATACCATTCAGCAGAGGGTTTTTTCTTTGTTTCACCACACTGTCAACCCGCTGCTTGCTCATTGGTAATCCCAGAATGATCTACAAGTAATGTCCCATGTATGCATACAATTTTTATTGTTAGAAGATGAATGTAACCCTTATGCTGAGGCCAATACTTATAATTTCTTTGCATGCCAGGTTTGTGTGATTAACACTGAGGTTAATTTATTCTGTGAGTGGCTCTGCTTAATCCCATGACTGTCTGTGTGCAGTGCATGCATATCATCCCCAAATGCCTTGGTACACATGTTAACAATGGGAAAAGTACTTGGTGGAAGAATGTAACTTTCAAACTCAGCTGCTGCAGTTGGCACAGGCTGTTCCTCCCTTCATCCACAATTTGTCTTACTTGATCTTGTGACTGCTTGTGGAAATGCCCCAAATTGTTTTTCTTGCATTTTTCACCTGCAGGACTTTAAATTGGAGAAAGGAAAAGCATTTCAGCAGTATTGAAATAAAAGTTTTTCTAAATTGTATGCTTTACTATTTTTTGTACTGAATTTTTCAAAGTATTGGTTTAAAGACGAAAATACTCTAGTTGGGAAAAAGAAGGAGGTAGGAAACTGCAAAGTTCCACATGCTGAGTTCTTTCTCATCCTATTTTTAGGGGAGTAAAGACAGTTTGCTTCCCTTCAAATGAGTTGACAGTTTACTCTCCAAAGTGACTGGAAGTCTTTCTAAGAGCCACAGAGATACTGGGGTATCTGCCAGGGACAAGGATATTCGTGACAAGGTTCAGTACCCGGTCTTACTTCCTGCCTTTTTCTCTTCTACTCAGTAATATCACCACACCCCAAGGGTTGAATGCCACTTGTAAATTCAGAGCCAAGAAGCATATTCGGGACTGGGCATGCAAATCATTTTTACCCACTCCTCACAGTACCAGCAGTTCCTTCTCAAATCCCATTTGTAAGAGAACCAGCCCAGCAACAAGACCTTGCAAGACAATACTTTAGAAACATCTCAAATTCGTGTCTCTGTGTGTGTGTGCGCGCGTGTGTGTGCGCGTGTGCGTGTGTGCGTGTGTGTGTGTGTGAAGGCCAATTTTTGTGATAGTTAATTTTTTTTTAATATCTATATATAGATAGATAGATAGATAAGGCACCTTATATATACTTACAAAATTAAGCATTGTCTACTCTGGTTTGCTTTAATCCCAGAAAACCCTGGGCAAAACAGAACCCAGGTTAGAGACAGAACATTTCCAGAAGCACTGAGCCCTGTCTTGCAGCTCCCATTCCATTGTATCCACTTGCAGAGGCACCATCTCTAACACTGCACGCATAAATCCTTACAGTGTTTTGAATCACCCCTGTATTGTACCTTTGATCAGATTAATTGAGATTCTTGAAAAGAAATGAGTATTTTGTAGTATGTTCGGTAGGTAATAATTATCAGGGAATTTATTAAAGAATAAATCTGGTTTTGACAAGGAATTAGCCAGAATCATAAGTAAAACTTATAGCTGAATTTTTTGAAAAACTGAATAGGTAATTCACTTTAAATGTATAAACACTCGCATGTAATGTGTTTGGAAAACTTTGAGTCTTTTTACAAGAGGTGTACAAGTTCCTAAGTTCCTGTAACTTTCAGTGGAAATTAGGCTTGCTAGATTTTCATCACAAAAAACCCAAAGAAAACCCAACAAAGATTCATGCTTCCAAGTCACTTCTGGTTCTTCGCAAACATTACATTCCAATCATCTCAGTCCTTATTTTAAGCACAAAAGCTGATATTTTCTCCTGAAAGCAGGTGTTCTGTTCTCTTGCTGGTCTCTTCCTTGCTCGATAGAACTGGCGTCCTCTTCTGTTTTTGAGTCACAAAAGGATAGCTTTACAGTGGTCAGTAAACTATTTTTTTAAAAGCAAACTAACACACAACTCTTGTAAATTCACCGCAAGCTATTGATAAGAAAGCAAGAGCTTCCATTAGAGCAAATGTAAACATGCATTTAGTGTTTGCATGTATTTAAGCCATTTACACATTTATGCTTCATTCCTGTGCGCTAACTAGGAGAACGATAAAATATGCTGAAAGCTGTGGAAATAGAATTGAAAGAATCCTTGCAGATTTATTAGAAAAAAAACCTCTGCCACTTTTCCTAATGTTTCCGTCCCTGGATCTAGAAAGTCTGCCAGGTCAATCCTCTGTTGAAGTCAGTGGGAGTTTGCCACTAATTTCAATGGAAATAGAGTTTGGTTCTTTTACTGTAAATCCCCTCTTAAGAGAATCCTACTGATCAGTAATGACACATTCAGAAGCAGAGCTATGTAAAAAAGCCCTTTTCTGTATTTAGCACTGCTTAAAATTTATTATTTAAAAGTTCATATAATGAATTAGCTCAGGAAATACAATTGAAAAGTTGCCTTTTTTCCTTAAACCCAGCCTCTTCCTTTCTTTACCCAGCTCCTCCTCCTAAAAAAAAAATAGTGAAGTATACAATAATGCCAGTAATTATGTGTTATGTGATTTTTATTGCTTTGCAATTTATTACAAATGTTTTTGTGGGTGGTACAAAGTATTTGAACAGGTTTTAAAACTAGTTAGAAATTTATTAAATATTTGTGATTGTTTTTACAGGTTGTGTTTTATGATCTAAGGTTGATTTATACATACAAAAACTGAAAGGCAATGCAATGTAACTCAGCATTCTTCTTCAGTAATGCTCTACAATGCCCAGTGAGCCTCACCAAGCTAAAGGGGCTCTATGCATGCTGAAGAGCAAAAAGTGACCGTTACTGAAGGAGAAACAAAAACCAGAATATTCTGCTTGTCCTGTTGCTTCCACTAACTTAGGAAAGGTTTCTAGATAGTATTTACAAAGAACTTTTTGCAAATGTTAAGAAACTTGAACTTTAGATGTTGAATTAAGAACATTTTGCTAAACTAAATTTTGAAGGTCACTTGAAATGCATATGTAGAAATACTTTCCAAAGGAGGAGTAAAATAATTGCTGTTATGATGTATGTATGTTTAAAAATTGATATGATTGATTCAAGGAAAGGCACAAGGCACATCATGTATAACAGCTAGACCATAAGGTTACCCAGATTATTTCATGATGCACACATTTTAAACTGTGCAGTAATGAGTAACAGTCTAAAAAAGGACACATGGATGTATTTGCCCAGCAGATGTCCTGCTATTTAACTGACTTTCTCAAAAGTGCTTGAAGACCTTCCATATCCTATCCCATTTCAAATACAGATCATAACATCAACCACACCATGCAAGGATTCCCCATACATCTTCTCTCCTCATTTGTTTCATTTTCCTTGTTGGTCACCCATCAGAAATGGTTCCCATCCTGACTGGTTTGAGAACAGATAATAATGAACAGCAACTAACCACAGAAAATCTTAAATCTGAACAGGATGTTTTCAGATAAATAAGAAACATGCTTCTGCCTGGGGGAAAAAAAAAAAAAAAGAAAAAGAAAAAGAAATAAAAAATAAGAGGAAATTCAAATGCAATGACTGTTTGTATATGTAAAGGCTTTCCTTTCTTTCCCCCTAGCTGCTAGAAAACTATAGATTGCTGATAAATTTAGAATTGGATATTTGTTCCACCTTACTTTATGATGGAAAATCTTGAGGGAAAAGAGTATGGGTGTTGCAAGGACTGAGGTGGCTTCACCTTTTCTCCACAAGCCTGGCATATCAGAGATTAGAGACAAGTATCTTGCTGGCTCAGAAACTGGGCAGTAATTTGTCTTCAACTGTCAGAGGTAGTGGTGGTTGGGAAATGAGTCATATCTCCCTCTGCTTCTGTTGTTGAAGCATAGGGACTGCCAAACTAATGACCTGCAAGACTGTCCAGGTTTCTCAAATTGTAAGGTCACAAAGGAAAAGAAAGCATGGCTTGTGCTTTGTTTGGGCCATCTCTATGTATTTGCATTGCAGCCAGCAGGAATAGGTTTCTGCTTCATTTCAGCCTTCAAAACCCATGCGATTTTTTTCTTACGTCCTTGAAGGCAATGCAAAAAGATTGGTATTCCTGAGCATAGAAAGAAGTGGTCCAAGTGACCCTCTGGAATGACAGCAGAGGGGAAAAATCCCAACAAGACATATATTCAAATCCATGGTGGCCTGCTGAAGAATTGACTACATTTTGATCCAAGTTCATTCTGGCCTTGAAAGCAAATCCTGTCTAAATCAAGCAGTGATCCACATGGACATTTTCTCTTCAGCTCTTTCCCCTCACTGTATTGTGACTGTCAGCATACTCCCAAACCTTGCCTAAATTAAGACATGACACTGCACACACAGCTCTCCCCTAAATAGCAGATGAGAGAAATGCTGTATAGCTTAAGCTGCCTTTGGAAAGCGTAAAAGTGTTATACTGATGTAAAAAGAAGTGTCATGCTGAATGACAGTAGAGGCTTTTATTTATTCATTGGCTGTTGGATATTTTGATTGAAAATTTCTGTAAGCTCTTAATCTTTGGCGCAAGTTTTACGTCTCTGTTGAATCCATTAAAACACTAGGTTGTAGCAAAGAGGCACATCATTCCTTCTTTAGGCACTTTACTCCCATTTATATCAATGGAAATTAGATAATTCACACATCTGGTCCTTCGTCTAACTTTTCCAACTGTGTCCTTGGGGTGCTGAACTTGAGACACTGAATAGGGCCTATTTTTAATGCTAAGAAAGTCACTTTCAGCATTCTAGGTACTATTACAGTGAGTGGAACTCAGAGTGGAGTCACCTGAAGTCCCCAATTACTTTTAATCTCTTTTATACCTTTATTTGCTTTTATGTAGAGGCAGGCAAAACAATATACAGCTTCTCTAGCTATATTTGTATCTTCCATCTTTAATTTCACAGTAACACCAAGGTCGTGGGTTCAGTCCTCATAGAGAATGACTTTAAGAGCTGGACTCGATGAACCTTGTGGGTCAATTCCAACTCAGAATATTCTGTGAAATCTGTCAATTTAACATACATTGATAAGTATGCCTTTTCTTAACTTTGAGGAAGGTTCTTCTCCACTGTTCCTTGCCTTTCCTTGATCCATTGTAAACGTCCCTTTTCATATTTGTTATTCTCACTTTTCAAATTTGTTACTAAAAATGCACACATGCACATGTGCCAGTACACACACATGTACATGTGCCAGTACACACACATGTACATCCATAATTACTGTTTAGGTGATTGCACATAAGGGCTGTGCATTTTGCTTGATATAGTAAAAACCTCATTAAAATACAGTTTTTATTGTGCAGTATTCATGATGTCCATTTGAGCATCATTCTCATTTATGTAATATGTGCATTTCAGATGTATGTTTAAATTCAACACAGCTTCAAAAGCAAGCAATTGCTTTCATCTAAAGAATTTATTTTTCTCGAGGTAGGTGAGACACTTGCTTTTAATTTCTCATCACAGGACATTCCTTCAAGTCCCTTGATGATTTCATTGTTTTTTGCCTAGAACACTTCCAGGCAGTTAACCGGTTTCAGAAATAAATACAAAAATTCAGATCATGTCAAAACCAGCATGAAGATCTGCACGCTGATCTTACAAAGTAATAAGTACCCTGAGTGCAATCCATAAAATACATTTATCAATAGGCATGCCTTTGTAGTATTTGTAGCCCATGACTGAAGCTTTCAATACATCCAAATCAAAGTGAGATCTTCCTTTCAGTTCTGTAATGCTGGGGCTCTGCCCTGCAAATCTTTAGTCCCTGTGATGTGAGCACATTGCCGTAGAGCTTGGAAGAGGGATCCTTATATTCAGTAACCCCTTGCTCTGTGACACTGCACCTCATGGCAGTGCCTCACAGCAATCCTTCCCCTAGAGCACTAAGTGTGTATTTGGATCAGATAGAATGACTTTACATTGTGTCTTCCTGGACACACATCTAAACATCATGTGGGCAGCTTGCTGGGTTGTCTCTGCCTCAGAAATATGCGTTGTGGCCTTTCTTGGCAGTACCTGTAAGAAGCCATCATGGTGCAAAATTGGGGCTAAGTATGCTGATCATATTCTAGGTACTGGCCTTTGCAAGGGACTTTTTCTTTTTTAACACAGAAGGGTGGAGACAAAAAGGCCAAGGGCTCCTGGTAGGGACACTGCAGCAGACAGCAGCTGAACATGGGCAAGTCTTGTGTGAGAGTGTATGGAAAACAAGGATGGGCTCATCCCAGCTCTCACATTCACAAGAAGGGTTGACTAAGCCAGGACTTCGCCCTTTTTTCAGAAGTCTATGATTTTCAAATCCTTTTAAGAGTACCATGTCTGTGGTTCAGACATTCTTCTGCTTTAACTTTGATCCTTGCTTTCGCATCACATTGTCCTGGTGGGGAGGTTAAATTGGAAGTGTGGAAACGCTCCTCTGAAGCCCCAGATCAGTTTCCAAGAAGTGTGCATGAGCCTGGGGCGGCACAGAGTGGACTGGCTGTCCTTCAGGGTTTCGCCTCCCTGGAAAGGAGTTGTAGGAGCTCTGGGGCCCCAGGGAGTGCAAGAGGAGGGCATTTGCCTCAGAAATATCTGGATTTGAAGCAGGTGGGACCCCATAGATTGAGCCCACTCACAGCAGACTGGTGACCTTACACAATGGGACTGAGCCAGGTTGTGACAGATGGTGTCCCTGGATCTGAGACTGGGTCCTGGCTCTTTACTGTTTTGTTAATTAATTGGGAGGAACATAAAAATTAACTTGGTAAATTGTGTATACAGTATAACCCCCCTGATTTTGTAGACAACAAACCTATGCTGGAGTAAAATGACAAGTATAATCAAAGTCGTGGTAGATTTTGATGTTTTTCTCACAGCTCGTCAATTGATTCCCAGAAGTAAATTTGGAAGGACATTGCTAAAAGACCTATGATCTGATGAGGTTTACGGGATAGGCAGGATTGGTGGGATAGAGCCATTCCTGGTGCTCATACATACCTCAGTAACATTTATCTTTAGCAAGTCCTCACAGAAAAGCCGACTTGGTGGAGTGTATTTTTCCACAGCTAACAAAATCTCCTAAGTGGTGTATCTTGCAGCAGGTAAGTGTTGAAGACTGATTTCTGAGACTATTGCCTGAAATGTTTTACTTAGTTAAGAAGGAAAGAAAAAGAGACAGAAATATCCACCCTCTGTTGACACTTGCTGACACCCCTGTGCCAGTGGAAGAAATGCATAGATTGGGTTCCTTGCTGTGCTTTGGGATGCAGGCTGCCGCTTGGGGAAAGTCTGTGCCTGTCAGATGCAAACCATCATTTTGTGTATCCAGAATGGCACAGGAGATCAGAGATGGCAAGGCAAGGGTGAGCATTGGCATGAAACCTTTTCTTGCAGGCACACCCTCCATGCCAGCAGCTCGAGGGGAGTCAATTGTCCCAGTTAAACCCTCAGAGGAATGTCTTTTCCTTTGGTGAGATGCCAGATAACACACACACACTTTAAAGCATTTTTCTAGCCCAGCAATGCCAGTCTCAGGGCAAGAGACCCATCCCCTTTAGTCAGTTCTTTTGAGATGTGGGTGATGCCTCTGTGCCAAGATAGTCATTTACCTCCACAGTGGCTTTTTCCAGCAGGTTTCCAGGAATGAGAAGAACAGCTGGAGAAACTGAATGCTATGCTTCATTGGTGGGGGGAAATTCTCTGTGCTGCAATATTAGTACTCACTGCCTGTTGTGGTCACCAAGCACTGTCATCAAGGAGCTTTCAAGGGGCTGGTAAGGAAGTGGGATGTACTGAAGCTCTCACACTTGAGCTGTTCAAGTCCAGAAGGGTCATGCGGGGAGTATGTTTATCATGTAAACAGTGAACTGTCTGTAAAAAGGGAAGTTTTATGCAGTGATGGAGTTGTGGGAAATGAGAAACCACAAATTAATGAGAAACTATAGTAAATCAGTAAATAACTTTAACCTACAGAGTTTAAAGTTATTTACTGATTAGTTTTGATTTCACTTTGTTTGGTCACAGTGGAAGGGGGACAAGACATAGCATTTCATGATAAATCTATTATTGGCACAGATCTGAGATCATTCATAAGTGAGACTAACCCACATCAGTACTGATAGCTTATGCTGCACCATTTGCCAGCTGGATGTGCCAGCTAAACAGCTGTTTCAGGCAAATTTTCTTAAACCTTACTAGAAATTGTCTCTTCTCTGTTTACCTGTAGAGGTCCAGTAGGGTTTTCTGGTATTTATTCTTTAGGGGGATTTTGAAGAAATAAATAAGTCACTAAAAATACCACTGTAGTTATATTGTGACTAGAAGCAACCCAACTTCTCAGTCTGACTTCTTGGGACCTTCCAAGTATACTTACCGAGTTGTGTAGAAAATCGGGAATCTCCCCTTTCTATTCAGGCCATGCCTTGCCCTCAAGGTCATGCAGAAAATTACTTCTGTCCAATATCAGGATTTAATCTGATTGCTCTTTTTGGCTAAGGTTATGTATTTGGGGGATATTTCTCCAGTTTGAGGAAGGACTGAGAATGGTGGGATGGTAGAGGATAGTTTCAGTTCTAGGAGCAGAGATGAGGCACAATTTTAAAGGTTGGGTACTTTTTTGTTGATGACAAATCAACATTTTGTTATGACAAAATGCCAATCTCTGATTATATAGAAATCAGAGTAACAGCTTGTAGCCCAGGACAGTGACATTTGAGATGAAGGAGAGGGCTTTTTACTGAGATAGGGACAGTGGTAGAAATTTATTTTGCAGCAGAGTTTCAGCTGTTTATTAACTTTAATAACTATATAACTTTGCCTCCGTGAAAAGAAAGAAGGAAGGAAGAAAGAAAATGTCTAAATTCTAAAGCTGGTTTGGCCTGAAGAATTCAGGACATACTTAGCTCACACATAATTGCCATGCATCCACTGCTTCTAGCATGCAGCTAGCTTGCATTTGACCAACTCAACGCATGGCAAAAAGTTGTTTGTTGCATCTCTCCTTTGGACTTGGCTCAATTGCTCTTGTTTGTTGCAATGTAAGGTAATTTATGCAATATTGCTGTAAAAGTGTGCTTGAAAGAAATAAGAAATCTTGGGGTTGCTTCAGGGATGTTTTTCCTGTACTGTGGTCATGTTTCACTTATACTTTACGACCAAATTGTTAATTCCTTGAAGTTACTATATCACTGTGATCTGAATGTATGAAATTATTTATTAACAAAGTAAAAGCATGTGAGAAAGAGACAATATTCCCCTCCAGATTGCATCATATGAGAAAAAAATAGCCATTTGGGAAATTATTATCTCCTACACACAAGAAGTAACAGAGGGGAATTTTAAAAATGAAGTGTCTGCACAGATTGAGAGCAAACCTTTTGAAATTATTCAGAACTCTAACAGATGAGACATGCCTACAATGCTGACAACTATCAAACTCTGTATGAAAATATTTTAACTTTCCAGGTGATACAGATCTGTGTCACTATTTCAGAGCATCAGAGTTCGCAGTGTTCCATGTCTAGAACTACAGCTTTGACTTTTTGTGTATAAGGCAAGAGAATAATTTCTGGATGTAAATGCAGCTTAGGACAAGGTCAGGTCTGAGTTCAAAGAAGTCTAAGGTTTCAGATCAGATTTGTTTACTCTGAAATCTTGCCAGACCTCTATTGTCCGTTATGTCCTTTGTGTCTTTTAACATAGCAGTTCAGTGATGGTGATTAATACACAGGAGCCCACAAAGAGCTTCTTGGTCATGTTTTACTACCTAATTGAAAATAAAGTTGAGAGTCTTGTTTTCTTCTCATGATGCTGATGGAGAAGTGGTATCCCAGAGACTCATAAAAATATTCCTATCTGTATCACATTTTACAACAATAAAACTTCTGACGGATAAAATCCATCTGTGCGTTCCAGCTTCTCCCCACTAATGATGCCTATTGTGTAATGCTGTCATAGTTACTGGGTCTTATTAACATAGAGGCTCTGATAATCCTCGTATCTAGACCAAGAAAGAGCAAGATACTTCCTGAGATTTCTGAAAAGAAGTTCAGAAGACCTAAATAAAAAGTTTGGATTTGTGAAAATATAAAACCATTTTTTTCATAAGGCAGGTCTCTTTTAGACCACTTGATAAATGACTGACCCGTCAGCAACGTGGAAGCTGCAATACTAAAGTCACACTTCTACTGATATTTCTACCATCAGGTCTCAATATTTCACCTGATACCAAACTTGAAGCAGACTCAGTTTCCACTGAAAATTCGCAGTGCCTGAATCCGATGGCCCCACTCACCTTTGGTATTTTGCATAGGATTCCCTCATTATGGAGTGCTTGTGGGTTTTGATTCAATTATCCCCCTAAGACTCTGTGCACAGAAGTGCATCATGGTGCTGTATATTTGGAGTGCTATTCTCAGCGTGAGCAGTTTGTCAGAGTCAGGGCCTTTTACTCTAGTTCAAATGTTCCTGAAATCCAGAAGGGCTCTGATTTCATGGGTCTAGTAGAGGTTTCTCAGAAAACCAGAGGTGTTTTCAAGATACCCAAAACCACAAATTCAGCCCCCATTGAATTTCAGTTTCCCTTTCAGGTCATTATTGTTTTCACCACTTTATAGCAGTACTGGCCAAAATCAATCTTTTACAACTCCACTTCCTACTCATGCTAAAAGAAAAAGGTTGGGGCTTTTAATTAGAGCTATTTATATTTTCAAAATGAGGAAGACATTCTGAAAAAGGAATTGTTTCTGCAGCCAATTCAGGGACCTTCTGTCTACAAAATCTGCTCTAGACACTTTCCCACCACAACTTTCTTTCCATTATTAGGAACTTACACCACTTTGTATTTAGCTTGGTATTTTGCCAAAAAAATGTTCTTTAGGTCTCTATAGTACAAAATCTGACAGAAAGCATAACACAAGGAATAAAAGGTATTTTTAAGTCCCTGCTTTTTTCCATTTTCCCATCAGAAAAAATTTTAAAAATATTAGTAATATAAATCCATCTCTGTTCCAGTTTTTGCTCTGGTTATTTATACCCTTTAAATGTGATCCATGTAGAAAAGTCAAAAGTTATTAAATCCATTCAGATAGTTCTTCAGTCTATTCAGGAGCTAAGTGTACCTGGCACAGGCACCAAATATTTCCTTTTGGTTTCTGAGCTAGAAATAATACTTGAAGTAAATTATTTTCTGCTGTGATCATGATGATACTACCAGACGTCCTGAGTGGAAAAGGCCAGGGAGGTTCTGATCCTGACTCTCATTCTGATATTGTGTCTTACTTTTTGCCCTAAGAAAACTCATCTCAGATTCTGTCTGTGGTTTTCAGTAAGAACAGTCGTTTTCCCTTCTTCCTGCACAATTTTTCAGCCAGATTGACTGAACTACAAAAAGGTCAAATGACTTACTTGAAGGGTAAACCATGAGTCAGTAGCACAGCTAGCACTGAATCAAATCCTTTCCTGTCTTCCCGTCCAACCACTAGACAACACACAATTGCTTTCATTGACCAGAGAGCTTTAATGAAGTCAGCATTAGCTGTGGTATGTGTTAGCATGAGTCTCTGAACAGTTTTAGTATACATTAGTATGAGTCTGTGAAAATCAGTCACCTTCTACCAGCAATTCCTAGGGTATGTGGCAGACAGCAGACCTTGGGTCCCTCTCTGTGCATGCCTTGTGTCCTGTCTGTGCGTTTCTCTGCTTGCACACTCAAGCCATGCAGCTGTGCTCCCATCTGCACTGGGAGCTAGTGTGTATGGTCCTGGTCAGGGATAGAACTACAACCTTCGTTCTCAATCCTCAGCTCAGCTGCCCTTCCTTTACAGTCAAGAAGAGGGGAAAGGGCCTGTTATTTTGCACTGTAGTCATATGAGATCATGGTTTGGAAAATGTTCAGAAACACTGGAAAAGATAAACTCAACAATCTATTTTGACCTTAGAGTCTACCAATGTTTGTTTTAGCTGACCTATATGCATCTGCACATATTTTGGCAGATAGATGTCTGGAAACTTTGTAGAGAGGACGATGGAAAATACTGTAAAAAAAAAAAAGAAAATATGGCTGAGAAGGAGCTTTAGCAGGCATCTAATCTCTCCTCATCTAAAGCCAGATGGGCTTTGTCTACATTACTTCTAGCAGCTGACTCAACTGCTACCCTCTACCTCTCCAGGCAATCTGTGGTGTCACTTCACAACTCAAATTCTTAGGTTAAACATTCAGGGAACATTTACTGCCCTCCCTTATTGAAATGGGAGTGTGTCACTTATGTATATGATGTAAAACAATCAAAAAAATAGAGCTCATGCAATACAGAGTGGTATGTGTTACAAAGTCAACAGTACAGAAGTGTCCTCGGTGAGGATTTCTTTTCTCTTATTCTACCTTTTGCAGTACAAAGAGCTTTCCCCCACCTCCCCTTTTTACTGAATAATGCTTGGTACTGCCTTTCTCCTAATAAGACTCTCTTTGCAAAGATTTTCCAAATGTTATTCTACACAGTTGCCTGAGTGTGTGAAGAAAAGGTAATAGGAAAAAGAAATTGTTTTAAAATTACATTGAAGATTTGACTTTTCGGTTCTTCAAAGCCAGGAAATTAATATTGAATCATCTGACTGTGCTGTGCTGCGACGTTTTAGCTCATATGCCACACAAGATAACCACTGTTCAGAGACCCTGCAGTAACTCAGCAAAATGGGATGACTGGAGGATGACGTTTCTGCTATAAATCATCAGGTCTGTAGTGTATATGTGTAATAGACAGGACTTGGGAAGTAGGGAAAAATGGGACTGTTATGGAATGCCAGAAGGACTTTTAGTATGTTTCTTTTACTGCTGACTGTTTGGCAGCTCAAAAAAAAGCTCTCCAGTATAAGGTCATCATATAAATTAAAATGGAAAGAGCTACTATTAGATCCTCTTTTCCATCCCCTGTCACTGTGGAATTGTTCCCTACAGTGTGTTCTTGAGTGTTTTGTCCAGTCTTCTCTGAAATAACTTAAGCAACAGGGTTTTCATTGCTTCTCCTTGGAATCCTACCCCACGCTGTAGTAGATCTCATTAATAGGAAATGTTACTCTGAAGCATAAATCTTCCTGCTCTCCATTTCATCTCATTAATTCCACTTATACTCCCTTCTCTGGTCCTAATCAATCCCTTTGCCTCTTAAGTGTTTATATCCTCCTAAGACTTATGGGGAATTATCATAGCCTAATTTGATATCATTCAGCCAAGATATGTGCAAAGCCCATTCCCTTCATTTTCCTTCAGCCCACATCTAAGCCCTGGCTCATTTTTTCCCCTCTCTGAAGTCCCTTCAGTTTGTCATCAAGTTGTCCTCAATTTAAGTGGAAGAGAGTTCTGGTCCCTACACTGCAGCCGGAGATGTGGTGATCAGGTTTCCAGAACACCAGCGATCCCAAGCTCACCACAAAGTCAGATGGAGTGGCCACAGAGACCACTCAGGAAGAAAATAAAGGAGAGTAGCAGTTTGCAGGGAAAGAGCAAAGTGAAATGGCAACCAAACAGGACAAGCAGTGGCCCTGCAGGGAGAGGAGCCACAGCAAAGTTTTGCAGGAGTCCCGGGAGCTACACCATCACAATGAGGCATGGCACCAATGGCTTACACCTGGCTGGCAGCCCTGAAGAGTGCTAGTGGGGTAGAAATGCCCCCAGATTACTCCATGCCCACCCCACACCAGTTGTGGCAGGCAGGGCTGGCGTCACCACTTCACAAACCACTCCACACTGTCCTGCGCCATGACCTCAGGAACAGCAGCGACCTGGGTGAGCATGTGTTTCGCAGATGGACAAAGCCCACTCTGTGTACAGGTTTTTTCCTTGTGGCTATAAAATTAAGGAGTGGGAGAGAAACCTGGGCTATATCATAGTCTTCTGGTGGTCTACTCCCTCCACCCAGCTCTGCAGACCATCCAAAACGTTGTCATTTTACCCCAGAAGGCAAGCAGGCCTGGGGTAGATCCAGAATGGATTACGACATAATCCAATTCACAGGGAGGAGTATTTTTGAAAGAGGATTATTTTTTTTCCTCTGGCTGGCTGCCAAAAATAAATAAATGCTGTAAGTATAATGTAATGTTTTTAGAGAGCAATGGTGATGGAAAGAGAAAGCTCGTTTCCATATCCATATTAAAGGGAGGGAGAGGGTAATTTGATTTTTTGCAGCACTGTGCAAAGTAATCTGAGGGTATGTAAGGTATAGATGCCAGTATTTCGCAGTGGAATTTCAAACACAGTCATAGTCTGAAGAAAGCAGTGCTTCGTTTCTAATCAGAACAATGTACTATAGCTGTTTGGTCTGCATTTCAGCATCAAAAAGCCTCTGCCTGAACCTTTTGTGACCTTCAGAGAGTTTTGCATAATTAGCTTGATTAAAGACACAGCACAGTTTTAGCACCAGAGACCAAAAACCACAAATTACTGAGGATCACATGTTTTGCAAAATAATACCATTCATGTGATTATTTGTTTTGCTCTCATCATTTTTGAAATATTACTCCGTTGCTTTGACTTGAATTTCTGGTTGTAACAGATAGCCAGTTCCCAAATAAAATGTAAGTCTCTACAAAAATGTTTCCATTGCATAAAAAACTGTTATTGGATTTCTGTAATGTCATAGAGCTGAGTTTGATGTTTCTGTTAGGGATATGACTGAAAAACACCAGCATTACAAAGACTTTCAGCTATGTAGAGTGTCATTTCACAGGGCCTTCCTTAGACTTTGCTTTTACCATTTTGATTTTAGTGTGTTAATCTCAAATTTTAAAGTGTGACATAGCCAATAAAAGACCAGATCAAGAATGTATGATAGATAATACATCAATCAACTTTTCACATCCAGGGAGCATTGGGTCATCTTACAGAGAGCAGTTTGGGGACTGCTTTTATCAAAGAATACACAAGATAGCTGTGGGGGCTTGCAACAGAGGGGAGTACTGCCACGGTGTTTCTTGGCCCATGCATACACAGCACATGCCCAGAGAATTGCCAGAATGGACATAACTGGCAGTGGCACCCACCTACCTCCTGCATTCTGAAATGGAGACTGCCTATTCTTTTCCTCTCCACTCACGCAAGAGGTAGTAATTTCCCACTCCCTAAGGGTGGTGGAAAGAAAAGTTCTCAGAATGTCCCAAGCATCCCAGATGGAGAGCTGTTTTATAGGATCCTCATCCTCTGCCAAACACCATTTTTCCTCGCTGCTTTGGTGCAGAGTGGCTATGGATCCCTGCCCATTTGCTTGCCTTTTCTAACAGGTTTCCTGACATAACTCCCTGTCCCTCTAACTATGGATGAAAAGGACTTGGGCAAGTGCAGCTGGGCTTATACAATCTGTGTTCATGTGCCTATGCAGCTATGTAAGGTCAAGTTTACATCTCCTTCTTCTCTGTCCTGTTTCCAGTAGCTACCAGGTTAAAGAAAATGGTCAGCTACATTACAGGGCTTGCAAGCAGTTTAACGTAACCCTGCCCTTGTCCACACTGTACCTACAGCCTTCAGCATCTGCTGGACGGGCTGCACAGATTTATGCAACCCTCTGCTGTTAGCACACCCTCATTGCTGCAAAAGATCTCAGCTTGAGACCTTCATGCGTTAAAAGAAATTAAGGAAGTTGCAAAATCTGTTGGTACAATAATAACAGTGGGTGTTCTTACAGAAACCAGTATAAGCTGGTTGAGTGGCACATCTGGGATGGTTTTAAGAAGAAACTTGATTAATACCACAGATGACTGCTATTTAAAGCCATTCATTTTGATGCATAGTTTGGGAGAGGTTCAGTTTACCCCTAAGGAAAAAGCAGGAGTTAATACAGACAGTGAGTGTTTGTGCTCCACTGGATGGTATTGATCACTGGCAATTTAGATTTGATATTTTAAAAGTGGGGAACTTGATTACAATAAATATGAGGACATTTCGGTGAGGCAAAAAGTGCAAGAAAAACAGTAGCAAATCCCTCTGCCCATTAGATCAGACCTTTAAACTGAAGTTCAGGTGTGACAATCTTATTGGGAAAATAAATACATTTGCATGTTGGTCATTCAAAGATTCCCGTTTCCAGCACTCTCCTTTCGGGGATTTATGATCAGGGTTGAAGACTCTTGGATTGGAGGAACTTGGGAGGAACTTGTATTCAGTAAAGTAATGGGATACCAGATTACTCATCCAAAGGAAGTGAAGTATGAAAAAATAGGTGGGATACTGGCACAGGTGTATATCCTAATTAGATATAGCTGTTGTTAATCAGGACTTGGAAGTCCACACACTGACTATTTGTAATAGATGAGAAGAAGAAGCTGGAAACCTTTTACTTCAAAGGGTTAAGCTTCACATGCATCCTTGAGAAGGTGAGGAGTGAGTTAGCAAAAGTCAAGGACCATATTTGCAGTGTACAGCCTATAAAGGACCAAGGCCACATAGACTCTACTAAGGAAATTCAGCTCTGCTCTTTGCCAGAGAGTCTGCTCCAAGCGTCTGTGTTCAGAAGTAGGTGGAGATGGGTGGTGAATCCTCTGTTACCACACTGGAACTCTTCAGAAGCGATATGACAATGCCTGTGTCTTTGTGGGATGCAGGGAAGTGCTTCTCTTGGTATAAGAGAGCCTAAGATGGATACAGCTTTTGGGATGAACAGATTTTAGGCAACATTCAGTTCAGCATATGGACTAGTTGCAGCACCATATGGAAGGTGATGATATTATAGCAATAGATGTAATGGATCTGATTGTGATCTGGCTTGCACCAGTTCTAGGCAGATGCAGCTCCTTCAGCTTTAATGGACTTACCACAGCTTCACACTAAATGAAGTGAAACAAGTTTTGGGTACAATACATCTACATTAAGCAATGAAAGACTGGTGACTTGTGTGATATCTTTTTTAATTTCTCTCTTTTTTTTTTTTTAGCTAAAGTGCTAGCATGTTGTGTGGGGAGGCATTTTTTATTCTTATTAACAGTTGGCATTCTGTTTGTTGTAAGCTGTGTGTGGGTTTCTCTGCAAGACAAAGGCATGGTGCTGCTCTGGCTAGGGAGCTTTGTGCCAGCTCTTCACTGAGGAACTTCACAGCAGTTTTGGACATATTTTTCTACATTGAGAGTGGAGGGAAGAAAACAGAGCATGTGTGCACAGCAAAGGCGAACTTTCCAAACCTGGTTAATCTCACCGTACCCATGCTGTGCAAACTTCGGCTGCTCTAAATTAAATGGATCTGGAGGAAGCAAAAGCACAAGGACTAAAAGAGAGAAAACAAAGGAGAGAAGCAGTGAAGAACATGAGGAGGTAACAAGATAGAGAGAGAGCATTGAGCAGAAGGCAGGCTGTGATAGTAATGCTGTTCTTGGAAAAGAAGCACACAGAGAGAAATATTTTTTGCAGATAAAAAAGACCTAGAGATTTGGAACTGTGCTGCCTTTCCTCTCTGTCAGAACTTACCTCCTGACAATCCATTTTGCACCACTACTCATCAGCCTTTCCTCAGAATATGTGGCTGGAGACAATGGGCAGATGGTCTTCAGAAAGAAGAGCTCCCACCTTGGTTTAGCACGTATATCAGCTATCTCCCTCAGCTCTTGATCAGCCCTCAGCTCTTCCTATAGCTGCATAAATTGATATTGCCCCTACCAGGCAACCCTGCATTGGGAAGGACAGGGAGGAAAATGGGGGAAGGTTAACAGGGTAGGGAAGATGGGAAGCAGCAGAGAAGGTCAGGACTGAAGAAAACAGCAATAAATTAATTCCGTGGCCCCCTTCCTCCTCTTCTAGCCTCCTGCTTGGCTGTGGCTGGAGCACATCTGATGTGTAGGCAGCACTCGGGGCCCAGGAATTTGTATGGCCTTGACATTCACAGGAATAGGCTTCCACAGTTGTTAGAGATGCTTTTGTCTTGTCAACATGGAAAACAGCCTGGTTAAGTCCAGGCCTGGGAGGCAGTTGCAAATTAGAGAAATTGTCTTTGGAGTTGTTTGTATGGGCAAATGTAAATTTGAAAAGGACAGTATGCTATTGCTTTACTTTTTTTGGCCACAACTAAATAAAGAAAATATGTTGTAAATATAAGAGGTATCTACTTTCATCTTTGCAGGCTTAAAAAGACTGATGATCTGGATTATAATCAAAGTTTGGGATTTCATTTTCCTATAGGCTGCTTTGATGAAACATGAAGAAAAATTGGCTTTTAAAATGTTACCCTCTGTGCAGAAAGACATTGCAAATTGTTCCAGCTAATCTGTTGCCTTCGCATTTGCTATCTGGCTGTCAAGTAAAAGTCAATAGAGGAATGTGCTGCAACAGCATGGTGGAGAGACTGGAAAGGCATCCCACAGGCTGACAGCGTGTGATACCCACCTACCTCCACTACAGCTGTCTGTGCCACGATACAGAACAAGGGTAACCCCACTGAACTACACTTGTGTAAGACCAGGGCTTCAGCTGCACACACAAGGAGTTAGAGGAGAGTCATGATGTGACCACAGATGGTTGAGCAAGATGCACCATGAGAGCAGCTCCTTTACCACTCTGTCTCTTCACACACAGTCATTCTGCCCAAGCTCATTGAGTGAGAGTTGGGCCAGCCAGCAGAAATGGCCCTGCATCTTTTCTCTTTCATATTTATCTGTTGGACCACATGACCTGTTAGAAAAAGCAGACAAAGAGAAACTCATTTGCAGTGCTTGAAAAGGGGAAAATAGTTGTTGAAGTTCCCATGGTTCTTGGGGAAGTGATGAGGTGGACATGCAGCACAAGACACACCATGTGAGTGCATTAGCCATCCTTGCAGTCATTTAGGTTGCCGCAACAGCTGTGCAATGCCAAGGGCCAGGGTATGCACTTCTCCAAAGCTGCAGAAGGGAAAAAACAGCATTTGTTCTGCTTTTTTCTCAGGTGATGTCATAATCAACTCATGTGAAAAGAAAGGCTTTTCTCTTTTGGTGTTTGAATGCTTTAATCTGTTCCATACTTATATCACCAATAACCTGCCTTTGAATATTGGAACAATCTGCATTATACTTAACCCAGAGCAATCCTTATTAATGTAATTTTTTCTAATATGTCAAATGCTGCTAGGAAGCTACTCCTCAGTAAGGACTAGCTGTGTGGAGGATTTCAGCTATTGGAGCTCAGCTGGTTTTAATTACCCACACAGATAAGTGTAGCCATTTATTTTCTTTGAACTGGAAAAGGTTGCTTTTCTATTTTTAACCCCTGAAGACAGCTGAGTAATTCAAATGATCTTCAGTTCAGAAATAACCTGGTTTTTTTCTTTTTGCCCTATGAGGATCAAATTGTTTCTCCTGAGCCAAGGTTTAACCCATAGCTGTTCAGTTCAGTTTGATTATATTCAGGCCAGGTTTTCATAGATTGGTAATAACCAGAGTCTCTGATACTCATCCAGCACAGCATTGAGCAACATGGCTTGCAATTTTCTTTTGAGAGAGAGTCCTTTCGCAGCAATACTCACACAGAGAAGTACTGCTTAGTAGTATTCCTCACTGAGTAAGATGCTACTCGACATGTATTAGGGTGGCAAGGTTTGGTCCAAAACAAATGTGTATGACCAGTTTTCCAGAAGAGCTCAGCATGTTGCCATTAGTGCCACAATGGGGAGAAACTGCGTGCTAAGCACTTACAAAAATCTGGCCCTTGTTTGAATGTGAATGGGGGCTTGAGCTCTTTAGAAAATCTGGCTGCAATTGTGGGTGCTGAGTACTTAGGAAGCAGTGGTGGTCTTGAACCAAGGCTGCCATTACTGATTTACACCCTTGTCAGCTGTTGATTTTCAACAGAGTTATACCCTTCTGGAATTGGAGCAACACAGTCAGACTGCCATCATTTATAAATTAAAACACATATAGATATTTTTTTATTTTATTTTTTTTATTTTATTTTTTCAAGAAAATTCTTTTGAAATATTACCCTGTTGCCTGAATCCGGACTGCTCCTGACTGTCTGCCAGTTCCCAGATTAAATGTAAGTCATTACGGAATGTTTTCCTCACATGGGAAAGGCTGGAGTGGCCCGGTGTTAGTTTTGCCCTCCGACATTAATTCTAATTACCTCAAAATGCAAACATGTTTGAATTTCCAGCAGATGACATTATTTTTTCTTTGACATCAGACATCAAAGAAAGAAAAATAAACATGGGACAGTGACAGCATTAGGCCTCTAGTCATTTTTCAGAAGGTTTTTCATGTCCTGTTCCAGACTGGTTCTTCTTTAAGTCTTGTCTCGGATATTAGGGAGGGGAAAGGTTTACAGACTCCAAGACTGATGGAGTCTTTTCCTTTTCAGTTCTCTGAGACAGATGGGGGGAAGGAAAGAATCAGTCTGGTTTAGATCAGGGTTGGAGTCTTGGTTTTTAGAGGCACACACACGCCCCCAATAGTTTGGTTACTTTCTTAAATTTTTTTTTAGCTTTTCTTCTGAATGTTCATGGATGATACTGCAGCATTTAAAAATTGCAATAATTCAAAGAGAACAGAAATTTGATAAATGCAGATGAGCAAACATGAGAGCAGACCTTCAGAATTTCGCAGATGTTTAGTACTTTTGAGAGATCACTGTTCGGACAGGTGTCACTGCAGCTGAAAGCTGATGTTGCCAAATATTTCCTCTGCAGAGCACTGACCTTTCAGACCTTTCAAGTCCACAGGATTTAAAAATGGACCAATCAAGGGAGGTGCCTCTACTTCTATGTGTCAGGGTTTGGGGTGTGCTAGCTTGCACCCACATGGCTTTCATGAAGTTGTGGCAATGGCAACTCCCAGTCAACCTTCACGGATCCTGACACAGTGCTGGGATCTTCTCACCTGCGCCCCTGCTTGCATCCAGAGCCCACTTCTCCCTAGTTTTTCCCAGGCTCCTGGGCTGGCCCTGGAGCACAGCATCTCTGCATCTGAAAAATGGAAATAAATGGAAAAAATACCCCTGCTCAGTCTGAAAGACACCATGGAGAGATGTAAAGGCTCCATGATTAGAGACCCTGACTGTGCTTTGGTGAGGCATGCTGTAGAAAAATCCATGCAAGAAATCAAATAATGAGAAAATTGCAGAAGTCTCTTCCCAGGGCCTGGGAGAACAAGGTTATTGCAGGACATGGCGAAGATGCACTGTGCTGGCAGAGTTGTGCAGGGAAGCTCAAACAACATATCTGTGCTACTTGCTCCTCACTTTTTGAGCACTAAACCTGACTCCTGAGCTTTAAAAAGGGTCAGCTTGAGATGGACCCAGCCTGCAGGAGCTGCTGCTGTGGCTTTGCAGTGCATCAGTTCAGGATGCTTCTTTCTTTCCCTGATGGAAAAATAACTCCTTCCACTGCATGGGGAAAGTAGTAGCTTTTTATACCACAAACCCTCCCCCCTCCACACTCCCAGCCCCCCCTCCATTTAAAAAGCGTAGAAACAAATTCATTTTCAGTCAATAAATAACAATAAATAAATAAATAAGCCCTGTGCTCTGCAGTTGTTGCCTGCAGTGTGAGCTCTAGTGTTTTGAAGTGTTCTCATTGGGACCCACAAATGTTTGTAATAAAACTGACTGGCAAAATCTTGGGCCGGAGCCTCTGGGCTGCTCAGCCAGCTTCACACCCATCCTCCTGATCCATTTTCCCTTGATGTGTGCCCAGGGCAGGCAGCAGTTCCCAGAGGCCCTGCAAGGGCTGTGGGCTGGAGTAACTGGGCTGAAGGGCATCAGCCGGCTCACCTCAGGCTCCCTGGATAATGTTAATCCTCATGCTGAGGCAGCTGAAGATGGTGGAAAGATGCACTAAAATAATTTTTGCTTTTCTCCCCTCTTCTTGCAGTTTGACAGCATAGCCTAGAGGCTGATGCTGTCAAACTGGGGTTTTTTCCATTCTCTGCAATACCTGGGAACTATACCATGACACTACTCCTCCCAGGAAGCACTGTAAGAAGGAGCAGGTAGAGAGTAAATATTTGATTAAGATTACCTTTCCAAAACTGCCTGTGGACTCTGAGAGAGGTCTAGCAGGATATATCCTAAAGGGCTCATTTGAAAACGAGAGTACTGAAAATCAGCCCTACAAAAGTCAGTGTTTCCATTTGAGTACTCAGAAATGAATGCACTTAAAATCAAGCTATGTACGGAAATTTGAACCAGCCCGAATACTAATATTGGCAACAGCTCTGCATGTTGGTAGAGCATACCAATCCTCTTCAGGCAGAGTGTATCATTTAGGGGTATGTTTTCAAAATTAGATAACCCAAATGTTCTTACAAATGGCTTTGATTATTTTCTGTCAGTACGAGACCAGGTTTTTGTAAGGGAATGGACAACCGCCTGAGGAGAAATGGTGGCGGGATATGTGAGTATCCTTTTTCGCACACATCAGTGCATATTTGGTATATGAGGTGGTGCTTACACAGTTTTCCTTTCACTGTTCAGGCAGCCAGTTTTTAAAAATGTGGCCTGTGGTGTTTCTGTTTCTTTGATGTTTTCAAATGGGATCTAGTTATTTTAACATGTCTATTATATCTAATTCTCTGCTAAGGCCACCTCAAGGCTCTAGAGGAAATCATACTTTATGTTGTCTGAGCTATTTCACCCATCTCTAAATTAAAAGAAAAGGGAGCTGCGTCCTCTGCTAAAACGACGTTCATCCTTCTTGTTTATGATGTGAGAAATTCTCTTGGTTCAGAAGCACGCAGTCCTTCCTTTCCACCTAACAGAGCCTCCATTAGCTGCTGGAAACACTGGGCCAATGAAGAGTGGGTGACTTCTTCTCATCTCTTCTGGATGCTGTGTGATGGATGATAGTCATAGTTACATGCACACATTCAGAATCAGCCTGATGCTTCACCCAAGGTCATAAAATGAGACCTATTACACTGGAGCAGAATTACATCTTCAGCAAAATCTGAACCAGGCAGGCACTTCTAGGACTCCACCAAGAGAACAAGCCTTGCCCAAACCAGTTTGTGCTCAAGCTGTTGCTATAAACCAGCTGAATGTTTTGCTGGATATAGGACAACTGGTACAATACACGCTTTCCCATGAGTGATACTGGGCGCCCCCAGCCCTTTGCTGGGATCATTGCACGTACAGAGACTGCTCAATCATTCCTCAGGTCAAGTCCTGGCTAAATTGTATCACTAGCAACAGTGTAAGTGTAGAAAGCTGTACAAAATTATGTGCATGTGTGATAAGTAGCAATGTGCCCATTAATATTGCGTGACTTGTTGGAAGAGAGATTTTTCTAGTGCAACTTCAGAAGTGCTTAGGACAACAAGATATTCTCTGTGGGAGCCGTCTACTTTCCACGTGGAAAATGCATGATGGAGTTTTGGGTAGGATTGGATATATTTTGCTGCTTTGAATTACTGTCTGGATGAGTCAAGCTATTTTTTGTCCTGTCAGATCTTTGCGGTGTTGGTGAATAGTTATTTCTGCATGGACGGTGCATTAAAGTTCCCGTTAACAGTCAGGTTCTCTTCATTGGCAGATGTTAATCTTTTTACATAAAAATAAGCATTTGAAAACAATTCCTCTGTTGTCAATACCTGCTTGGCAGTTTCACCCTTTGGGAAGCATATGTCTGGATAGGAGTCAGAGTTTGTTTTGGAAGAGATGGCCTGTTGCCACACCCCTTTGCTGTTTCTTTTATATCTGGCTGTAGTGGAGGGGTTTTTTTTCTTTCTCTGTTTCATGCCTAGTAGTGGGGCTTTATACATTCACTAAGAATGAGTCCAGAGATAAAGATAAGAAATTTAGGAAACTGTAAATGTCCTTATCTCTATTGCTGGCGTAGGTAGAATGAGTACCCGGGAGAAAAGTATTATTTTGTATGAGGTAACAGCTGCTGTTTCTGTAGGTATTGAGTGATGCTGTGCTGCAGTCATTAATCTTGTACTGCTCCTGTAGCCTTTCACTAATGAGAAATAAAAGCAAGACCATCACTGTTTAGGGATTAGAAATGGAGACTGTACCATTCAAGAAGGAAGACTCAGATCTGCTACTGATAGTAGCTGGGCATCTTTTCAGATGCAGCTTGGACTTCTGAGCTAATACTGCTTAACTAGGAGTATATCTTACCGCAAAATAGTGTCCAGGTGCTGTCAGTAGTTGCTGTGTGGACAGGAGGCAACCTTCACATGCATGTTCATATTAACTGGGTGGGGGGCTGTACAAAAGTATACCTTTCCTTGCTGAAACCTACCAACAGCCAGAACCTCTTCACAACTGTGTGAAAGCCAGTAGAGAGCTCCCATCACAAACTGATTTATTGTCCATTATCACCATGAAGCTAGTACACCAAGGAATGATTGTAATGAAAAGATCATTAAGATTTAGATTTTTAAAACCAGCATGTTTTGTACTTGCTTGAAATTTTAAGAACTATTGGAAAGAAAAACATATCTTCCAAACCCAAAAATATAGGAGAAATATGAACAATGAGTACTGTGCTGTCCTGAACTACTGATGTTTGAATAGTAGTTGCTTGTTCCTTTCTGCTGGAGATTAACCTGGCAATATATCTGCAGGGACACCTACAAAAGTTCTTCGTAGCATGTTCAAGATTAACTCTTTTAGAAATGCCACAAAAAAAGGAAAAGAGAAAAGCAACAGGCAGTCAGGATATTCTAGTGATTCGTCATGTGCTTTGTGGGAGGAAAGCAAGTGCCTTGGGTGGCTAACAAGTCTCTTGTGTGTGCAGTGGTGATACACCATGAAAACTGGGCAGCTTTTTCACTCTGAAGTCCTCAGGAGAAACTGGTTAAGGAAGGTTCTAGATATTGGACCACGTCACGTGTTTTGTGACATTCATAGGGCTCCAGTTGTCCTACGTGGCCTCTTGACAGTCCCACTTCAGAAGGTACCTTTTGCACATGCCTTTCTCAGCACATCTGTGAACTCCTCAGTGTGCTGTAGGAAATACAAACCAACCCTTCTATGATGGCGTGACTACATCAGTGGATGAGAGAAGGGCTGCAGATGTCATTTATCTGGACTTCTGCAATGCCTTTGACATCATTCCCCAGAGCATCCTTCTCTCCAAACTGGAGAGAGACGGATTTGATGGATGGACTATACGGTGGATAAGGAATGTGGTTGGACAGTCGCCTCCACAGAGTAGTGGTCAATGACTCTTCTGGATGGAGATCAGTGACAAGTGGTGTCCCTCAGGGTGATACTGGGACCAGTGCTGTTTAATAACTTCATCAATTGCAAACAAAGGGATGGAGTGCACCCTCAGCAAGTTTGCAGATGACACCAAGCTGAGTAGTACCATTGCTTGAAAGATAAGATACAATCCAGAGGAACCAGGATAAGCTTGGGAAGTGGGTCAAACATAGGAGTTTATCCTCTGACTTCCTACTTCATGGCTAAGAGAAAAGCAGTGTGGTTAGCAGTTGTGGCAATTGTTTAACTTATTTTACATGTTTAAATTGGTATAGGAGTGTAAATACCATTACCTTTAAATTACCTATATTACCTTTAAATTGGTAATTTGGAGTGTAAGGAAGATGAGGCCAAACTTTACTAAGCTGGATAAAATAAGGCTTCTACAGCTAATGCTGTTAGTGATGTCTAATTCCTTTTGATTCCTGATGCCTCTGAAAGTTGGAGTCTACTTCCAAATTGTGGCACCAAAGCGGTCTAGTTTTCAAATGTCATGAGCGCTAAATAGCTCAGTTGAAACAGGAAACTGAGACCTCTCCATCAGATTGTTTATGCAAGATATCAACAAAAAGCTTCCTTCAGTACCTGTAAAGTTCCTGTTTGTCATTCCAGAGCCGCCTGTAGCCTTTTCACAGCACACATATACTGCATGTATACCTCAATATGAAGTGTGTGCAAGGACTAATGCTTCTAGCACAGTCCAACACCGACAGCTTGAAGCAGTGCTCATTTTTCAGCATATCAGTTAGTAAGAGAGCAAAAGGAGACATATTGTCCTCTCAATATTACTGAGTTCAGCCTTGAACCATGGGAAGAAACCCTTCTGTATGTAAACATAGAGATTAGGGCTGAGCCTGAGGAGATGGAATGGAAGAAAAAGAAGTATTTTTGGGATGATACAATGGTACCAGTTGGAAGCAGGATGCACCACCTACCTGGTTGTTGTGGAGGGGGCAGTATTTTACAGTGGAGGTATGTTATAATAAGAAGTTCAATGAATCCACTCTGATTCAACAGCTGGTTCAATCAAACCAGATGAAACTGCCTTCAATACCACCCTGGACCAGATTTTTCAGAAGAATTCAGCAGCTTGGTAGCTAAGCCCTTTTGCAAAACATCTTCCACTTATTGTCACAATAGAAGCTGCTGGATACAGACCACTTCAGAGAATCTGGACCAAATGTGAGATGCCAGGCACTTGAAACTCTGGCACTGGACTCTGTAGAGAATTCAATCTATTATGTGCTGCTCCACTTCAAAGTAGTTAGCAGCTTGTGACAACCGTACAGCATCACAGCAAATGTCACTTTTTGTGCAAATATTTAACCAACATAAAGCGGCTTTTTAGCATGGTAGTAAATTTCACCCAAATCTCAATTTGCTTTGATTTTTTTTTTTTTTTAAATTTTCACTGAATGGAAAAGAATTAATGACACGGGGGTGTTTCCTCACCGATCTTGTTTACCATTTTCTGATACAACAAAAAAACATTATTAGCACAAGTTTAAAAACAGAAAGAGAGATGAAACCTATTCTTCTGAGATTTTCTGTTGTTTTCGGCACAGTTTCATGTTTTAATTTTGAAAGAAGAGAAAGGACACACACCTTCTTGAAGGAAAAGAGGAAGACAGTTTAGCACAGACTAAGATCTGAGGTTCATCTCTGCAATCTTGGTTCACACCCATCTCCAGCTTTCACTATAATCTTTCTTTGCATACTCTTTTTTTTTTTTTAAATCAAACCCAGGAATTATACAGCTGTTGAGATAAGAATAATTAAGAACAATGCATTTCCTTTTAAAGCTCCTCAAAGGATAACCTCTAATAAGATGAATTGAGCGTCTCATGCAGGCCACACACAAATGATTGCTCATATTTAGTAAAAACATTTTTTGGGGTAAAGATAAGCTGATTTTGCTCAAGAGCAGAGGGTGGTCTTTAAGCCTTGCATTTGTCAAAGAAACAAGCAGTTTTTTATCTATTTTCTGTAATCTTCTACAGCTCAAGAGGAGTAATGTTGGGGGGAGGGAAATTCAGTCAATGTATTTATGTTGGAGCACAAGCCTGAGCATTTGAACAGACCATAAAGTTAAAGAGACAATGGGCTGGATTGTGGGAACCTCACTTGCAATCCAAGATTTATATGTGCTGATGCTGTTGCTGCTGTAGGTATTCAGCCTTGCAAACAAGTGCTGGGTGAGCTCTGATGTGCCACAGAGCTCATTTGGAAGTATAAGGCAAATGGAAATCAGTTTCTCATAGCTTTCATGTCTGTTGCTTTTTTAATACCCTTTTCTTTCTATGGAAAAGTTTCACTACTGATCTACATGGGACATCAGCAACATCATCACAGTGAAAGTGAGCCTGCAGGATGCGGGGGGATCCCTGTGGTCCTCTGTTCCTTCCCGAAGTCTGCTGTGATCTGTGCCCTCTGGATGCTTAGCATTGGATGAATGGTTCTGCTCTGGCAGTATCCAGAAAGGCACAATCAGGTCAGGCATTAGGACCCACATCTATGTGGTCCCTAGAGCCGACAGAGAGACATACTTGCAGTTTGCTCTCATGCACACTAGTGTGAATCCAGAAAAACACAGTGAGAATGCTCCTTGGAAGCCTTTGTGCAGGGTGTTGGAGAGCAGACCAAACTAGTGCTGGTTCTCTGTGCTCGTGAAACTAGCCTCATTTGAATAGTTTATGCAGGAAAGCCTAAATATGAAGAAAAGGCAAGACAGTGCAAAACATGCCACTGACAGGTTCTCCTCCTCCCCTCAAGACATTTCACCTGAAAAAAGAGGAGTACCAGCTGGAGTTATAAATTATTTCAGCTCCTAGTTGCCAAATGTTTCCACTCTCCCCTTTGTATCTGTTACAGATGCATCATCCACATATGAATGTTTCCTGGAATTTGGTTCCAGAGATTTGAGCCTGTGAAGTTTTGGGGCCAGACTCACTCAAATGGAACTCCCAGGGAGCAGAAATTGCTTCTCTGTTTAAATCAAGAGGCTTATCAAAGAATGTTAAGCGATTTTTTTACAGCTAAAAGTCAAAAGACCTAACCAGTGTTCTCCTTGCTATTTGCTGCATAGCTTTCAAATTAAAAAAAAAAAAAAAAAACAACCCAAAAAAAACCCACCAAAACCCAAGAAAACAAAAACAACAACAAAAAAACCCCAAACTCTTTCCAGTCCCCCTTCTCCTCCAGACAGCTAAGTCTGTTCCTGTCACCACCCTTCTAATTACTGGAAAGACCCCACTTCACTGGGGAGATCAATGCAGGATTGTTTTACACCAGCACAGATATTTTGCCTGCTTAAGCAGAATCTAAAAGAGTAACAGAGTGATCCATTAGCCAGTGAAAGAGCATTCAATCAAGCAGTGCTCTGCATTTCTCCAGCATTTTTAACCGGAAGCAATTAAGCATTCATTGATTACAAGCATTAATTAGGTCTAATCACATGCCTGCAAATGAGGCGTTATGAAAACATGAAAATGAGTGCTGTGTTTTAAAATGGATTTTGGTGGTGAAGAAGGACATAGCCATCTTATGGGATTCCCAGAAGCCCTTCATGCACAAAATTCGTAAAGACAAGGTACTGATCACCTCCCAAATATCAGACCCTGCTGGTCCATCCCAGGCAGGGCTGTCAAACACTGAAGCCTCTGATTTTCTTTTTAGCTGAACTTCAACCACTACTCCGTATTACTCCATTATAATGAAACAGAGCACAACAGGGGAGAACCGGCAAGTGAGCCGGAGGCCTGGCAGCACTGAGATCAGTGGCACAGCCATCCCGGCCAAGGACCACACACTGAACGGGGAACTGCTGGGTACAAGAGTAACTCAAAGCAGTTGCAGAGTTTGCCAGACTCCCTAGAACTACCTGGTGTGATTATGCTGTCATTTTTAATCCAAGGGTTGCTTTTCTACTTTTTTTTTTTGGCAATTCAATTTACACATATGCCCACGTGTATTTAGTGCTTTTTGCTGAAGGCGAAGTCACCCTGTTCGTGCCCAAGGTTGAACAGCAACTTACAAAAGCTCTGTTAGCAGCTCTATACCTGCCTGTTCCTTCTCTATCTACTGAGTTGGTACTTGGTGCATTCGTTACACAGCTGTAAGACAATGTCTAAACACTTAAAAGGGCTGTTCTCTCCCAAGCCTAGTCCTCCTTTTCATAAACTCAACCTTCTTGTTTTACACACTCCTCCATTCCACTCTAATTTTCATTGTTTAATCTCACCCAGCTCTTTCTGTCCCTCCCCTCAGCAGGACACAAAAAACAAAAATCGGCAATGCCTTCATTTTGCAATGTTGCAGAGCTGGGTGGGTTCATAGGAAAATATCAAGACAACAAAGAGGAAACCCAATCTTTTCTCCCAGCACCCATGGCTTGATTCCAAAGCCCAGAAAAGAAAAGACTGCAAGGCTGCATTCACAAGGGCTAACATGGACACCAGGCTGCATGGCTGCAAAGCTGCCAAATTGCTCCTTGGGAACAGCATAAATCATGAGTGAAGCCTGGATCCTCCTCACAGTGTGCACACACTTAACTTTTTATGCATCCCTACACCTGCTCTTTTTCTAAAAGTTAATCAAGTGCAAGGACATGGGGAGACCCAAAGCAGTTGAATAAGTAAAATCAGTCGGCATATAAAATCCGCAGCATCATGACACAGACTGCTTTCCCACCCCGGTGTAGCCTGCTCCGCCCTTCCTCTATGCACGGGGCACGAAGTAGATGCTCAGCCTCCTGCTTGCTCAAAGGCTGCTCTTGGCATTGAATGTGGTTTGCACCCAGCATAACGCCTGACTTCTCGTGCATGGTGCAGCAGCAATCCTTGCACACACAGAGGAAGGATGCTCATGGCCCTCATGTCTCCATTCCCTGCACATTTAGAAGGGCCTATGCAAAGAATGTTTCTTTGACTTTGACTTTTCTCTTGATAGCAAAAATGAGGAAGAAGGTCAGGGGTGTAGCACCACTGTAAACCAGAGCATATGGCCCAGTATGTGGTGAAAAGGCAATCCCTCAATGGGGGTGATAATGATTACGATGGGGTATATTGCAATTAGGATACCGGAAACAGAGCCTTTCAGCAGAGAAGGTGCTGCATTAGCTCCAGCATTAAAGTGGTTGCAGTATATGACAATAATTTAAGAGGGAAGAGAAATCTGGGCACCAAATGGTACAGCAAAGGACCCTTATAAAGCCTGCGAGCTGGGATGATGTGCAAATGGCAGAATGCAGATGTTGACCTCCTTGTAATACTGCAAGGAGGTCCAAACCAGAACAGGTCTAGATAAACTACTGACCTCTTACTCCTGGAGGTGGTCCCCCATGAACTCAAGGATAAGGCCATGGGCAAAGCCAATCACGGAAGACCTTGCTAGTGCTGCTGCTATTGCTCAATGGATGAAGTGTTTGGTAGATTTCTGCTGTTTGTTGGCATGGCGAGCAGAATAGTGGCATCTGAGTCTCCGCTTTCTTCTGTCAGTGTCTAATGACTCCACAGGTCTCACTGGAGTTGCCTCCATGTAAAACTGGCACATCAACAAGCCAAATCAGGCCTCAACATCTGTAAAACTGGATAGGTTCACAAGGATTTAATTCCTTCTTAAGTATGTACAAATCACATGGGATGACACTGCCTAATTCCGTGCATTTCTGCATAGCACGGTACTGTTATTATTCACTGGGAAAGAATTTCATATTTGCATTTTTTCAAATGCAGTAATACTGACATTGCTCATCTTCTCCTAACACTCAATAGCAATATTTTTTCTCTGTCTCTGGAGACAAAGGCATAGATTTTCCATATTGCATCATACTGCCTACGGGGGTCCTTGTCCTGATTCGATCACCTCTGCAGTGAAGTGGAGAGTGAGTGAAAAGTAAGTACATCTAATCATGCATGCTTAAAAATCAGAAATAGAAGCAAACACAGGTTTTTATCTATGCCACTTCTAAAGCTGCAGAGCAAGCTGAAGTTCTGCCTGCAGATACCTGGTAAGTGCCAACAACTAATAGAGGCAGATTGGAGAGCAGATGAACATCATGCAATGCTTGTGTCAGTTGCTGACTCCAACACCAGCTCCAAATCTGGGAGTACTACAGAGCCATTGGGAACCAGAACTTCTTGCCTCAGGTGCAGTACTAATAACCTGACTCTTCTTTCAAGAGTCACACTTCTCTTTTCCTGTGGATTAGTGAGCACTTGAACTAGCTCAATTGTCTGCACCATGCTCCACTAAGAGTGGTAGGTCTTGCTCTGAGGGTGCAAGTAGGGTTTTCTCCTTGAAGAGATGTAAGTTTTTTGGGGTTTACTTAGAGGATTTTATTTCCAGGCAGCCTCAGGAAAGGAAGTTATGTCCTTCAAAAGTCACAGACTTTGCTCTTTACTTAGATGACAGCCTAGCTCGAATGCAAGAATACAGTCCCAGTTTAAATGCCCGAGTCATCTAATGCCCTTCTGAGTGCCCATAAAGGGCTTGTCCCAGTCCCTGAAGCCTGAGGTCCTGCCAGATACCCCAGGAGTGCTTCATGCCCATGTTAAGGCAGCTAAATCTGTGTATGTGGTACAATCAGATCATTTCAGAACGGGTACATCTGTGATTTAAGGACCCGACCCTGCTCTGCTGGTTTCTGTCAGTGCAAGAAACAGTCTTAAAGGACACCATCTGACAGTTATCAGTGAAGGGGTGACATTCCTACCCCTTCTGAAAGGGTTGTCTCACTAGACAGAGATATGAAGCTGCTCAGGTGTTACCCATCCACCTACATTCCAGCTTGGCCCATCCTCTAACCAGGCTTCTCACACCTAGGAAAGCCAGTCTTAGGATTTAGCCTGAAGGAGAACTTTCTTCCCAGCACAGAGACCCCAGTCTGTCAGTGCAGGCAGTGGCAGACTCATTGTCCTGTTTGGAGCCCTGGTGAGGGGACACAGTGTCATGAGGAGGTGCATCGTCAGTGGGACTGCTGTGCGATGCTATCAGCCCAGCTGTGTAATGGCTGCATTGCAGCTACCGCACCACATTCTGTCCAAACATACTTTGTGTAAGGAATCACACCTCCAGGCCTGTGTTCACCACAGCATGCTGGGGCTGTTTCATTTCACCCAGGAGTAAAGGGCTGTGCTGTTCTGGAGCAGGGTCATTCCCAACTATCAGGAGCAGTAGAGGAGGGAAAGTTGGCTGTGGTTTTTGCTCTGGGTCCAGCTCCCAGAGGCTGTGCAGATCCTGTACCATTAAACAAAGCTAAGCTCATGAGCTATACTTGTGTAGCTATTGTCTTTGCTGCTGTTTTTGTTGTTGATCCCTTGGCTGCTGCTAGTATGTCTGGTGTTTTTAGCATGGGAGCCAAGAAAACAGCATTAACTGAACAACCTCAACACAGCAGAGGTTGCCAGGTTGAGAAACCCTCTGATGCTGGGAAACAAAGCTAATGTCCCTCCCCACTTCAAGTCTGTGACCTGCGTTCGCTTACGACCATGGAAACCCACAGAGCCCTGTGGCTGAGTGATGAGTGTGGTAAGTACAAGTGTTAATGGCAGGTGCTTGGCTTTGATTATATTGTTTTGTAAACTACACCTGTCAAAGGTGAGAGTGAAAGCATTGGACAAACAGGCTACTTGAAAACATAGTAGCTACAATAGGAGAAAACCAGTTGGTTATATTGGGGATTTTTTTAATTGCTCTGAATTATTCACAATATCAGTGGTTTCCTGTGACATCAAACTTTTGAACATTGCTTGATTGCCATAAACTGTGGTGTATCCAATTTTCCATTCCCGACTACACCCAAGCCACAGTTCGTCCGAGAAGTTGCTTCTGCAGAAGGCATGTACAGGCTGGCAGCTGAATAACTGATAGATGGGGTAACACAGAGGCACCTGGTACGTGGCACTCAGCACTGGCATGGATGGATCCACGTGATTTTTTCATTGTACTTCCAGAGAAATGATGGTAAAACAACTAATGAGTCAAAGGGAGGAAATGAGAGCAGAGGCTAAGTGTGTGAAAGACAGAGCTCTGTGGACTGTTTTGCCTGTGCCAAGAACTGGGGAGTTTCTGTCAGCTGGTTGGGAAAGTCGAGCAGCCAGAGTGTAAACTACTGCCTTGACTGTGTCTGTGTGCTCGTAAGCACTACTGCCCTCTTTTGGGTGGAATTAGACCTGTACGGCTGCTTCATCCACCAGCATACGCGGCTGCGTCGCCTGGGTGCAAGGAAGGAGTCCTGCGGCAATGCTGACAGCAGTGCTGCCGTGAGGAGAGCTGAGCAGCGGGATGCCAGTGTGCAAAGGCTCTGCTCAGCAAGAATGCTGTCTGAGAGCACCGTGGCCATGGCATTACAGGTGTAGCACAGCAGCCTGTTGCCATGCTCTGAGCCAGCTGTGACAGGCTCCTCAGTCAGGCTCCAGTTCCTTGGGTGAATCGTGACATCCAAGCTGCAGTTCCTTCAGGTAGTGCCTTTCCCCACCTCTGGCACTGTTCTGCTCCATCATCTGCTGTGCAACAGGAAGAGAAGAATGGCTGAGCAGATGTGGCTCCAGCCTTGCTGCAGGCAGGTAATTATGTCAGGTGTTGTATGCCAGTGCCAAGTTCTGCTGGAAAAGTGTACGTCTGAGACCTGCACTGTGGAGGCATCAAAACCTGCTTTGTTGGGGCAAGGTGCACCTTGAACTGAGCTCCCCCCTCCTTTGTCCAAGTGTTTTGCTGGAGAATCTCTCATTAAGCTGCAAAGGCTGTTGATAGCAGAGGCATAGATTCAGGATATGGGTCAACTTAATGGTTCAACATATTTGGTGACCTATGTCCAGTAACAGCCAGATCTTCTGGCAATGCTATTTGTCTCAAACAAGAGAACATATCCCTCTGAGAGCCCGCTCATGCCCCCAGACATATCTGATTACACTTAATTCAGCTTCCTCAGCTACGACCATGCCTGGTCACAATCTGACAAAGTCCTTACAGTGACCTAGACATAAAATTTGAGTTGATGAGTGACACTTTTTGTAAGACCAACTGTTTCATTATGAAACTTTTGAGGTTGGAAAAAAAAAAATCCCAAATAAATAAGAACATGTCCCTATTAAAAGACTGCCGGAGCATTTTTATGTATCCTCCTTGTAGCAATTGTGGCTGCGTGTAAAAGGCAAGCATGCCTTCTGATCGTGAGAGAGTGGCTAAAAAACATGAGTCACACAGTCGAACCTTGTGACTTGGTAGAAATAAGGAGGTCTCCTTAAAGGCAATTTGTGGAAGAATTGGAGAGAAACGCAATTTTTCAAGGTCAGCCAAAGGCTAATGAGCACTCTTTCATAGTGCGATTGTATTGCCTGAATTTCTGTATTTCAAAGCCAGTCTAACTACTTTATTGCTAAAGCACTGTAACTGAAGAGGCTGTAATAATATTGACAAGTAATCCTGCCAGAATCTGAGATGGTATTCAGCATAATATGAAACATTTTCTCTTTGCCTGGACAAGTACAGAACAAAGAGTTAAACAAATATGTGGTTCCCTGGAGTACCACTTATCTTTCTTCCCAAAGGGCATGTGTACAGATGCTTTGTAAGTTGGGTTGTCAACAGTTGGGGCTTGTGGCCAGATTCACATGTTCTCCACCTTTTGCTTGTGAGCTGCAGGAGAGTCATCTCCAGAGGGACAGTTTTTCATAACTTAATTAGACTGGCGCCATTTGCACAGCTACAGTTTCAGGTTGGCTCAGCTTTACTTCTGCTCCAGCTCTCCAGTTCAGGGGATTACAGTAGCACTGAAATTGGTTCTGAACTAAAGATTTGGCAACTACCTCGGGTCAAGGAGGCAATTTGTGTTACTGCTGTTGCTAAACTAGAAATAAATAAATAATCAATGTGCGGCCCTTAATGAGAGACTAAGAATGACAGACAAAATGTTTTTGCAGCTCTCCACTGTGAATGTACTTAGGAATATGTTGCATTTTTTTCCCGTGAATTAAAAACTCCAGTCTAGTAAACCACTTTAGTTGAAGAAGAGCAAGCTCCAAGTGCATTCTCTTAGCACGGTTTTGCACTATGCTTAATTTAGTGTAGCTTTAATCGGCTGAGAATCTGGATGGGCTAACCAAAAATCAGCCAAAGTGTTCCCACTGGAGTTTCAGTGGTTTAACTACATCAGTTTAGAAATGGATAGGAGTGAAATCACTGGGATTTTTAGCATGGAGACAAAGCCCTTAGCCTTGACTAGCTTCCTACTACTAAACTGCAACTCAAGAAAAAGAGATTTGCAAGCAGTGAGTGTAGACTGGAGGAAAAGTAAGAGTGGGGCCACCTTTCCAAGCACCACACATAAAATGGCCACATCCTGCCTGCGATGTGCAGTGTTCATTAAGGACAATCTACAAGTATGAGTGTCTGGGCTCACTTCCATGAACTGTGAGCCACAGATACCCACAGCCCACACTGCCCCTCACAAGCTCCTCAGTGTGGCTCATGGTGCATGTGGGTTCGCTGAGGTTTTAAGGCCCAGGTTTTACCTGGGCAGCCGGTAGCTGGAAAGCTGCACAGTTGTGACTTCTTTATCAGATTCAGTGATGGATGACAGCCCATCCCTATCATGCAGTTTTGAAGATGTCAGCTGATAAATGGCACTTTAGCAGGTGACAGATGTAATAAATTAAAAGGCATCTGGCAAACTTGCTGTAAAAGAAGAAATATAGATGTTTGTAGGGATGGAGAAAAATGACCACTACTCATAGAGAGCAAATAAGAGAGGAAAACAAAGTGTCTTCATGTCCCTCCTGAAAGCAAAGCAAAACACAGTCAAACCCACAGTCTAGATTTTCTCAGAGAATCACAGAATTTTGGAGGTTGGAAAGGACCTCTGGAGATCATCTAGTCCAATCCCCCTGCCAAGAGGGGGTTATATCGCTTGAATATAAAGAAATGCAGTTAGACCTTGTTCTGTCTAACTCAAGATTTTTGTTGCAAAAGTTCTTCCTGCCTCAGTGCTTGCAAGAGTGGGTTTGCCTGTTGACTGAAGGTACTGATTATTTTATGACTTTTCACTTTCTCTGTGATATGAGCCATTTATGAACTGGAAGTAACCTGTGAAAGCCAGTTAGTTGCTTCTCTGCAATACTGAACAAATGCTTTATAGAGTCAAGTCTGGGCGGGGGGGGGGGAGGGGGAAGGGGGGTTGTAACCTGTTTAGGGCAACTGTTTTATTCAGGGTCTGAATTTTATAGGTCATTTGCTGGATCTTCAGAAATGGCCACATGCATCATTTTCACCAGTGCCTGCATTCTGACCTTTAAAAAGGGCCTGTTACACCGATTTTTCTGTAGAGGACTTTCCTCAGAAGTAGAAAGAAGTTTGGTGCTACCCAATTGCTTACCTGGCACACACCTGGTCTCCCTAAGATCCATTGATAATCAGGGGGTAGGAAGCGGGGCAGGGGGGAGGTGTTTTCCTCCAGAAGGCATTTCAAAGTAGATGCTGAATTTAGGCACGCTGAATCATCCCCTGTAGGAGTTCTCCATGGACCAGGGAGAGGCTAGAGGGACTGGCTGAGTGACTTGGCTAACCGCAGTTAGTGGTGTGAAATCTCTCCTTGCTGACGCCAATGAAAACATCAAGAAACAGAGACATCCACAACCTCTTTAAGTAATTTATTCGCCCTGATTCTTAACACTTGGTGCCAGCTCTCGCATTTGATCAGGTTTGAGTTCTCCTGCTTGAACTGTTGTGATGGCTTTCTCTGCTTGATGGAGAAAGATTTAGTGGAGGCTGTTTCTGTCCTTCATGCAGAAATTGAGACGCCTCTGAATCTTCTTTGTGATTGCATGAATAAACCCCCCTCCCGAAATGTATCACTTAGAGGTAGTTTTACCATTTATTGTGTGGCTTTTGGCAGATTTTTAACACTCCTTTGGCAGTCATGCCTTGCAGCCGCAGCCAGCGCTCCAGGGCCAGAGAGCAAGGCTGCAGTGCCCTGTTTGTCCCCTGCCCCCGCCTTCTGCATCATTCCACCTCCTACTCCCAGACCAGAGGAGAGGCATATTGACCTTTCCGCTTACCTACAGCCCAACCGAGTATTATGTGGTGTTTCTGAAGCAGAGCCCTCTGCAGGATGCCTCTTGAGACCCCAAGTGGCACAGCTCTCAGGCAGAAGAAGATGCTGCTGAATTTTAATAGTCATTTATTTCTTAATGGACTGGTAGATAATTTGCCTGTGCATATAAAATTATTTCCTTGCCACTCATTTCCAATACTGAAGTAATAGGTAACTATTTCAGCCTTTTCTGCGTCAACTTTGCCAGTTTTGCTAGGATTATTTTTGTTCTTTAGATATTTTTAAACTTTTACCTAAATATAGAAAGTCTGCATATTGAATTACCATTTCCATCAAGGCCCACAGCTTCCCTTACTGCATTTCTGCATTTCACAATGTCATCAATATTCTTTACTTTTTCTTCCTTTTTTGTTAAAGATTTAGTTAGTAGTTTCCAGTTGCTGATGAGTTTGAACAAGTTTTTAGCTTAAGCTTGATTGTGGAGGGAGATGAATTAACTATTTCTCTTTTATTTTTATTATGCCTGCACAATTTTCATTCATGTTTTTTTTCTATTTAGATTTTTCATCCTAACTAATTTTGAATGTAGTTTAAAGGAACTTTGGGAAATCTTTTTGATAGAACAGTTGGGTATATTAATCTCTTTGCCCATGGAGACTGTAATCACATCGCAATTAATGGTCCTGACACAACCAGCCTAAATTAGGTCCACAGTAAAGTCATCTTCTGTGTGTAATTGCTGTGTAAGTATTATCTGCTAGCTTTAGAAACTCTAGACTGTTTCTCAGTGGTATCAAGGGAACCTCAAAAATATTTCAAACTCTAATCACCTGTAACAACCAATACTTTTTTTTTTCTTTCCTGCATAAAAATAAACAACTGCTGAAGGAGTAAATCAACCTTTCCTTTTCCTTGGCCAAGTGATCCTGAGAGCTCCCTGTATTTATTCTTGGGTTTTCTCTGTGCAGTCATCCAACTTCAAGATTTTCTGGTCCGAGTCCCTAGAAGATGGTGGCACCCAGAACACATTTCTCTTATTGCTTCTTCCATTCCTTATGAGATTACAATATCCTGGTGTTGGAGGTTTTTCAGCCAGCATAATGTAACTTTTTATCTCATTTCCCCTTGCCAGCTGTACCAACTTGCAAAATTCCTATGTAGGCATTTGAAAGAAATTGTTCATTCTTTGAATTAATTATCAGAACAGCTTGGTTCATTTTTGTTATGCCCAATTTAAGAATCATACAATGAAATTAATACAGTTGAGATTAAGAGTTTGTCTTGCATTTATCTTTTAACAAATATTTCTTGTCAAATAAAACCATGGTTTAATTGCATAAGCTTTTAAGCGCAAAAAACCAAATACATGCTTTGTTTAAGAATACCATAATCAAGTATTTTACTGATTTTTAGACCTACGTGGGCATTTCTCTCATTATTTGTACTTTAAAGTCACAACAGAAATTGCTGTTGTTCTTTTCTTTTACTAGTTAGCAGTTCCCTGCAGTTGTTTCCATGCAAACAATGCTTGATGTGAATAGGAAAACCCAAATTAAAAACTGTCTAGAAAGGAAAACAAGAAACTGTATGTTTGTTGTGGAGGCTGTGTCTGCGAAAGTTTCACCAGCCATCTCTCAAAATTGTATGTTTCTAGTGAGGGCTGAATTTTTTGGTAATGTGTTTTGTGTCTGTTTTGTTCACTCAGATTTGTGTCTTATAGAGAACCGATTTTCTGAAGGCATTAACCATCTACTGTTTTGTCTTGGGTTTGTCTTGTTTAAAGTGTTTCAAGTTGATTCCGTAGAACTGAAGGAACCAGTGACTTATAATTGTTCCATTGTTGTTGTTGTTTTAATCAGGCTCCCATTAGAAGCATGAGAATGTTTTTTGTTTTCCATTCTTTTTTAAAATCAAGTCAGATACCAAAATCTGGAAGTCCTTTGCAAGATAGGGCTTCCATTTTCATGCAATTCTCTGGTTACTTCATCAAGAGTGCCCAAGATGGAGCCATGAAGACAAAAGTACAAATGCTGCAAAATGAATTATGCTTCTTGTTGTTCTTGTGGTGCTTTAACCATTGGCAAGTTAAGCCTATAGGTAGTGGATTTATAGTGATTTACCTTTAGCCTGGCTTTGGCTCCTTTTACCATAGTACCTGGCGAGGGCCTGAGCACCTGGGCTCTTGAATGAATCATCCGCACTAGCTTCGGAAGTAAACCTTCCCAGTGAAATAGCAGCAATATCCGGACTGGCCATCGGTTTCTATTCTGTTCAGCCTCAGCTGATATATTTCATATGTTTTTGTAGCTGAAGCTGGGCCAGGACTTCTCTAGCTTTGACAGGAGGGCTAAATGAGAGCAGGGAATTTTATGTGCCTCTTCCCACAGCATTCCAGTGACCATGCAGGAAGTCATTGATCAGTGGGATTTAGGGAACGTGCACAATAAAGGTATGTGTGTGTGGCCCGGTGGCCTCTGCAGCATGTGCTGTGATGACACCAGCCTCTGATTCAGTAAACAGAGGGATAAGAGCCTGGGTGGTGAGCCACGTGCCATGGCTGGGATGCATCTCTGTGGCCAGGCAAATGCAGTGTGGGCTGTTTAAAGCCTGCTCTGTAAGGCTGCATGTTTTTTGCTAACACTATGGTTTAGACGTGGTCATAGGAGAGGGATTTTCCTGGGAAATTGCTTAATGTTCTGTCACAGAGGGCTAGTTCCCTGACCTGCTGGCTCATCCTACAGGAACAGGATCTGACCTCTGGTAGATCACTTAGTATTGTTTGATTGTCCTGATCTGTATGGCTCCTCTGTGCCATAGCCCAGGAGAAGAGCTGAAAAGCCATGTCCTCTCTTCAGATATCTGATATTCAGGCTATGCAGCACTGGGAGGGTGAAGGAGCTGGTATGCCTGCACATTGAGCCAGAGCTGTTAGCAGTAATGGTTTTGCAGGGTATTTCTGACCCAAATATCATTAAACTCATTCCTAGGATAAGTTTGCTGACCTTACTGGAGTTGTATGGAAAGAATACTTATCCTGTTGTTAGATATGCTGGGGATATAGAGAGGATTAAAAAAAAGTATCCAGTAAATGCATGTAATTTCTCTGTAATTGCTTTAGAGCATTAGAATTGCTATGGAGAGGTCTTCCAGACCTCTACTTTCCTACATTGTACCAGCAGCTGTAAAGGAAACTTCATTGCAGCAGTTTGTGTGCATTAGCATGGAGGGTGACAATTTGATTTTTCATCTTTCCTGTGCCTCAGTTTCTTTATTTGGCCACATTACATGGCTTGGGGTAGGATTCAGCTGTGGTGGGGTGGACAGGAAAGGGGTTGATGTCAGTTCAGTGGTTCTGTCATTGCATGACTCGGAGCACAAATTAATGAAGTAAATCTGTTTTCCTTTTCTCTCTTTCTTATCTGTGATTTTCCATATACAAAGGAAATGAAGAGTGGGAGGCAGTGAGAGGTTATCTTTCAATGATGAGACAGGCTGTGGAGAAAAAGATGCTACTCCTTCAGCAATCCCAAATGTGGTCCCAAATCTCAGAAGAGCTGAATATTTCAGCTGAAAGAGTCAGTCATGAAATAATCTTCTTCCTGGACACCAAAATAGTTGTCACTATTGTACAGCATCAGCAGCCCACTGAGCTGAATGGAAGCAGCCTGTGCAGAGCTAGTGTTTCAGTAAGTCCACCTGCAGCCCAGTAAATAATGGCAAGGATAGTTTACAGTTACAGAGGGATCGGAATTGCTGGCTGAATGGTCACAATCCAAGAAAATGTGTTTTAATTTAGCTAAATGAAAAGTAATACATCTGGGAACAAAGAGTTCAGGCTGTACCTACAGGACAGGAGACTCTGCCTTGGAAAACAGGATTATGGGGTCATTGTGGTAACTGCCTGCACAATAGCTGCTGGTTCAATGGGACTAAGAGGGCTCACCTGACTCTGGGAACCTAGAAGCAAATAATAGGACTTGGGGATGGCAAAAGCATTGGCAGGAGCATCCCTGGGCTACAGCACCAGGTGGTCTCACCGTGTCCACACCTCAGTGAGAAAGAAGAAACACTGTGGAGGACCACTGACATTGTGACTGGGAATTCCTGCATGATCACTGGAATGCTGTGGGAAGAGGCTGGGAATATAAAAGCCTTTATAAGGGCTAAAGTGTGCAATCCAGTCAACTTTTCTACGGCAAGGTTTGTTATGTCTTTGTAATGCTGGATCACAGCAGTGCAGTGAGGGGCCACTGAAGTGACTCTAATTCAGCTGTGACATGAAACCATCCGTCCTAATGGTGGGTAATGCTGAACAGGCAGGAGATGGTAAAATCGCCTCAGGGGGTTGCCTTTAACAGACATGCCCAAGTCCACCGTAGGACAGAAACTCAGAAACTCTCCAGCATGAGTGTGTAAAATTTGATTGGAATTATTATCTCTCAGTTCTTATTCCAGTTCCTCTCTGTCAGGGTGGTGAAAAAAAATCTACATTTCCCTCAATTTGCTCATTGATGCAGCTCTGTACTGAGACAGTGATGGTGCCCAACCTTCAGCTTTAAGGGTTTGAGCCACAGGTAGTGTGTTGTTGGGTATCTCTGGAAGCACTGGACATAGATGGGGGTAAATGCTTTGGAGCTCTGAGATGATGCAGTACATCTCTCTCCCCTTGGGACCTGCCTATAGCCCTGCCTGTGGCTGCCACTCCTGTGAGGATTTGCTGAGCATTGCCCTGCCTCAGAATCACCTGCCAAAATCACTTGGTAACATTGCATGAGCCAGGTCCCTGCTTTGGTCTTCTCTAGTCTTTATATGTGTCACCAAGCAGCTTTGCTTTCAGAGAACTGTGGTGTCTTGGTCTGTCTGAAGCCTTCTGGCTCAGTGCTGGCACTGCTGGCTGCCCTGAGCAGCACGGGAGTTCTTGACAGTTGTTCACAACAGACTCAATTTGAACCATGAGAGCTGGGGGTCAAAACATGATTTTGTAGAAAACATCAGGTCATATCAAGCAACAGGTCCAAGTATGCAATTTCCTCTGCAAATAAAGGTCATGAGATCTTGAAATACATGGAGAGAGATTAAGGCCACCTAGGGACAATAGTCCTATGTTATCATCATCATCATCATCATCATCATCATCGCCATTATTATTGACATTAACTTTGATCTCTCTGTTGTCTCATTTGCTGCTTCTGGAAAGCAAGGCAGCAGTTAGCTTTCCCAGCATTCCTTAATTACTATCTTTCCATCAAGGAGTGCAGAAAGCACATGCTAAGGCAGAATTTTAGTCTTTGCACATTGCTTTATTCCACCACAACCACAGACTGGCCTCACCTACAGAGTTTGCACTTCAACTTGTATTTGAACTTCTCCAGCTTGACCTTGGGTTTTGGATCTGCACTTTAGTAAGAGGAAGGCCAGCTGAGATAAAGGGGTCTGACTCTTGCTTCAGATCTTCCCAAACCATGGGAGTGTGCCTCTTGTGCAGCTCTGATCTGAGCCCATCTCTAAATATAACCATAGTGCAATAAAATGCACCAAAAAAAAAAAAAAAAAAAAAAAAAAAAAAAAAAAAAACAAAAAAAAAAAAAAAAAAAAAAAAAAAAAAAAAAAAAAAAAAAAAAAAAAAAAAAAAAAAAAAAAAAAAAAAAAAAAAAAACCACAAAAAAACCCCAAGAAAGTGGTTATTACCACAGTTACATCACAGCAGAAACAGGTGCAAGGAAGTAAGCGTCCCAAAAGTTTCTATTCAGGAGGGAGATGACTGAAGAAAGCAGAAGGAAAAGAGGAAGGCGGAGGTAAGGGTAGGAGCCAGGGGACAAAGCGGAAGTTGTTTCTCTTGGGATGTGGCCAACTTAGTAGCTGTCCAAACCCAGGAGATGTCTTGGATGCTCCTTCTGTTACCGTCTTTGCTTTTTCCATTTTAAGGCTGCCTGCTAGCAGAGTGCATGATAACAGCAATGTTGTGTTGCCCTCTGAATGCCCTATTGCCTGGAACCTCCACAGTCTGCTGAACTGTGTTCAGGCCTGATGCAAGGAGACACACATCCTTCTGAGAAGATTTTGCATAAATTTCAAGGAATTCTTCAAGGACTCATCAGCTCAAATAAGTCTCTCTGCCCCAAAGCTATGGGGACAGAAGAGAACTGATTATGGGAAAGCTCACATTCCTCCAGCAGCTGCAGTCATTTCAGGTGGGATTCATCTGACTAAACATAGATGCCTCCATCTGAACTAGTCACATTAGGCTCCTTTTATGGAGGAGAGTATGGGAAAGCATAGGCACAGCTATGAGTAACCCCTCCTCATTTCACTGTCTAGAACAGGTCAGACGAATCATGCCCATTTCTCTTCTTTGCTTTTAAAAGGAGCTGCAATGAAGGGGCCAAGTGTAGGTCTGTAAAGTTAGACAAAGCTCCTCCTTTATCTTGTGTCCAAACCAAATTATTTGATCTGGGACCAAAGGGCCAAGCTGTGATGAGGGCATTGCCAGCAAATGCTGAGTAACCACAGCAGAGTGGGGTAAATTGTCTCACCCACAGCTTATTTCATTGTGAGAGAGGATGCAAGGAGTGCAGTGCTGGAGAGGAAATGGCCTAACAAAAATGCCTATAAAAGTCACTGTGGGATGTCGCCCTAGTGCCAAGACTATGTTTATTTTGAACCAGATCAGGTACGTCTGCTTTTCTGTATGCAGGCAAAAGTTACTGCCCTCCTGACACTACTGCAACTTGCTGTGTGACCAGTTACTTCCCCACTCCCAGCCCCTCTTTCCTTCCCACTTCTCCTTTCCAGACTTCGATACAGCAAGCCCATCTTCAGATCCCTGTGGAGCATCAGGGGGTTCTGGCTCAGGTTTGCCATGTCCTTTTCCTGGACGCCTGGTTTCACACTGAGTTGTGTGTCAAAACAGGAACATTTCCAATGCAACGTGTGCTTCAGGGACAGGTAGGGAAAGGAAGTGTAGAGATTGCCAGAAGCAGCAATGATGTTCTCTTGTTATCTGATGAGAAAAGTAATGAAACAAGAATGCTTTTGAGCATGTCATGAACCAGCTCCTCTCTTGAGGGATTTGTGCTGAGGACCCTGAAGACCTTATGTGCACCCATGGCTGTAACCCATGAGTAAGAGTATGAGGCATGAACACAAGGTGAATAAATGGTTAGTCGGAGCTACTTCAAATCAATTCCCCCTTCCACTCTTTTCTTTTCCTTTCTCACAGCTGAAAGACAAACAAAAGCTTAAGAGATGTCAAGGGGCAATGCATTTGTGAAGTTCCTTGCCACTGCATCCCAGTGTGCAACAAGCCTATTTACTAACACTATTTTTGCATTTGCTGGAGGTGACATGCAGAAATTATGGCAGAGCCTGGCAGAACAAAGCAGAGTCCAGAGGAGACAAGAGGCTTTTCAGATCTACTGCAACTGGTTCTGCTCAGCGCTAACCTGCAGCTAATGCATGGGCTAAATGCCAAGTTTCCAACTCCCTGCTGTAGTTTGTTGGCTACAGAGGGGGGCTGGTGCTCTAGGGGATTTTAGTTTTCCTCCTAGAAAAAAAACAGAAAAGTGAGTTAATTTGCTTAAAAATAGACAAACAAAAGAACATGTGTGTATATGTATATATTTGCACCTGCACATTATGTTCTTTGGAAAGACCTAAAGAGGGGAAGTCTTCAGAAGCTGATGTCAGAGAATTTAGTACCTCTCCTGAACTCAGGGCTTAGGCTCCTCAGTCTCAGCAAGATGCTCATGGACAATTTGTGCCGGGACTTTTCAGAGATCACCTTTCTTTAGCTGACAGGCAGAACTGTGGTTCTGGTGCCTTTAAACCTGCCAAAGGATTTGGTATCAAGGCAGCTCCTACCTCTGTGCTCTGATATTTCTGGGAAAGCTGGCTGGTAAGTAAGAAGTATGTTCATTAAGTGCCCTCACTTGGAGTTAAAGGGCCAAGCACACTCCTGCTCCTGCTGCTTCACCCTTCTACAACAAGCTCACTGGGTATAAATAAAATGGTTAAAGGTGCATGATGAGAAACCAGCCTGGTAATTGCATTACCCCCATGGTGGAGTGGCTGCCAGTACAGCCCTGGGTGAACGCCGGTTCCTGTTCCCTCCCATTAGCCACAATCCCTCTCTGGGACAAAGAGCCATCTTTGCTTCTCATTCATTAACACCCTGGCTGTGTGATTTGTGTGTTTGAGCCAAGAGGCACAATCTGACCTGCTCCAGGATTGAAACAAGCTGTCCCAGATCATCACCTCTCTCACCAGAGATGCTAATGCATGGGTGCTGTGTGCCTGCACCCCATGGCTGCATTGGTACTAATGCCTATTAATAGAAGTAGAGGAAGAGATTGGAAGGGGAGAAAATCCCAGTTCTTTCCTGACAATGCCTAGCTCTGCTTGGGTGGAAACCCTTCCTCACGGCAGTGCATCACCCCAGTCCTTGTACACCTTGTTTCCTATCTTTCATCTCTACCAGGATATGGATATTTTTTGCTTCAGAGTGCTAAGAATTCACCCCACACACATCTGTGGCACCCATGTGGTGTGTTTGCCTCACATTGAAGCAACCAGCTCCTACAATTTTGCTCTGAGGTTCATCCTCTCATCCCTTGCTTTCAGCAGTATGGATTAGAAGCCTTAAGCATTCCTGAAGGTGATGAGGAAGAAACAGCTGAAACCATGGATTTGCCTCCTCCACCAAGAAATATATCCAAAAATGTTTCACTATTTCAGTCCATGGAAAAAGAGAGTTGGACTGGACCCCATGAAGCTCTGGGCTTGCAGTGTTCCAAGAGCCAAACAAGCATGTAGGCACTCTAGCTTTAAGAATTGATTTCCTAAGTGAACTGTCAGCTCCCGGTGGCTGGAAAAATCTGCAAACAATTTCTAGTCACTGAACAAAGCAAACCTTTGTACTGTGCTGTAATAGTTCATTATTAAATAAAAGCTCCTTTGTTAGGCTGTAAGAAATGGTGTGTACTCCACCACTCTTCACAATGTGCCTTGATGTGACTTTGCAATGCATATGAAATTCTATTTTATGTCCTGTGAAAAGATGGCATAGTGTGTTATTTTAATTTTGGTAGGAGAATCTCAGGGTGAAGCAAGATCACAGCACAACTCTGGTGATTGAACTTTATTGCTGATGCATTTGATTCACAACCATTCAAGAGAATATGGAGACTGGACTTTATCTCATTTGCAAAAGAGTAAATTAGGAACAACATGGGCAAAGTGACTAGTGATGAGACTGAAGGAAAACTTTAGTAGCTGCAATTTCTACAAGTTATGTTACTTACTGGGCTGTCTTATTGCAGTTCCAGGCTTAAATGAGTCAAAACAGGAATCAAAGGGCGTCAGTGTTTTCCCATCCAGAAAATGTGCAAATGTGTTTCCAGCTCCCTCTTTTCTTTCTTTTACTCTGCACCCAGTGAGTTCTCAGTAATCTGCTAGTTTGGGCCCTACAGCCACAGAGCCCTGTTACCCTGCTCAGCATCTGCTTGTGTTGCACGTTGATGTCACTTTGCAGCAGACCAGGCTGAGGCACAGGCATGGCAGCTGTAAGCCCTTCACCTGTACATTTTGTCAGGCTGTGACCTTTTAACCAACCCCATCAGATCACTATTTAAGATTGTATCCCCCCCAGTTTTTCTTCTCTTGCTATATTTTGCATGGGGTTGGCAGTGCATGAACAGCAATGTAGTTTTCCTGATCCTTCCTTTCTCCTGTAACACCATCAGGGCCATGGGAGACCCCCAGAGCTGGTGCTTCCCTCTCAGCTGGAAGAGGGGGCAGCCAGGGCTGAAGTGGGCATTGGGCAAGCAATTTCTCTGAGCCCTGTCCACTTTTGACTCTTGGCTGGGCTTAAATGAGGCTTTTCCAATAAGTGCCCAGCTCGGCTCAGGCTGAGGCTGCTAATTCCAGTCGTGCGGGTGATTCATATGCCATCTAATAATAGCAGTTTCTGGCCATGCCAGCACAATAACTGACCATGGAAAACTCCACACTGCTTTGGGCTGCCGGCCCATCAGCCTTCCCAAGCTGAGCTGGCCACGGCTGGTGGTTTTTCTTTGAGGGCAGCACTGTGCAGCTCAGCAAGAGGCTGCAAACTGTGCTGTGGACATTGCTGTGAGCAGTGCTGGTCCTCCAGCCATGGGCCCTTTGTCCCAATGCCGATGCCACCACTGGGCCAGTTTAGGAGCTGTGGAAAATGGACTGCTCTTCCTGCTGCTTTGCATAAAGCAGTTACTATTAATGACCTGCACCAGCAGCCAGCTCAGGTAGTTTGCTTTCAAGGGCAAAGATGTGTTTGTCCTTACTTGCCATCCAAATACTGTTTAGAGCATATGCAAAAATCTGCTACATGGCTGCCAAATTCATCTTGGCAGCAGAGTCACTGCTGTTCCTGCTACTGAAAGGCAGCAGGGGGTTTGCTTGGGATGCCTCATTCACTTGTTTGGATGCTTCCAGGGAGGAAGGGTGATGACAGGGCAAAATGACACATGTGTTCCCCAGCCAGACTTCTACACCACCTTTGTCCATGCTCCAGTGGGATTTACTTTGCCTGGTGTTTGACCATCCAAAAAAGAAGGCAGGAAAGTGGTGGTGGAGGCTGGAGAGGTGTCAGTCCTAGGAACGTGACTGAAACCTCAACAGATGATGGCTCTATGCCTTGGCTGCAGACCAGAAGCCAGCCCAGGTTGGGGTCAAGAAGTTCATCACTACCCTGCGTTACAGCCCCAGTCAGTCAATTAAGGATCTCCCTTCACAGGGGGACAGTGGTCCCAGCAGAGCCCCTGGATGGAGTAGCATGCCCACAGTGGGATGTCTCTGCAGCCAGGCTGGCACCGCACGTGAGCCGTGATTCCCACAGCGTGGCAGCACTGGACTGTTGATACAGCCTTGGGACCTTGGGCACTGCTTCCAACCGTGTGAGTTGTGGTCCAGGGGAAAAACATGCATCCAGGGCAGACAGGGTCGCTGCTGAGTCCTCGGAGGTGAGCATCAAATACTGGAAGAGGATTATTAGAAGCTAGAAAGCCTAAGTGTGATGGAGCCAAGGAGGCTTGTGAGACTGAGCAAGATGTGACAGCACAGTGAGCAGTACTGCAGCACAAACCAGGCACCCAGCCCCACTCCTGGGTGGAAGGACAGGGGCAAGGCAAACCCCTTCCCTCCTGCTCTCAAATCCTGTGGCTGCTTCCTACACAGAGGTTCTGCACAGGTACCCCAGAACTTTGCTGACTTTAACTTGTAGGGATGGCAGATGGTTGGGCAGGCCAGGCTGTGCAGGACATGTGCTTCTTGGACACCATCACTGCAATGCCCCTGGCTCCCACAGCTGTCCAGAAGAGCCCCGACTTCCCAGCAGTCATGGGGCTGTGCTTCCGCAGCACCCACACAGCAGCTGGGGGTTTTCCGTGTAAGCAACTGGCTCATTGTTTCACTTTTGCCATTTGTTTGCCTTTCAGAAGGTTTTTCTTTTGTTCCTCCCCTGACCTAATCTGGAATTGGGGTTTTCCAGACCCAGGGGCAGGGTGGCACAGGTCAGCTCCCTGTCCCAGCTGTGCTACCTGGGGAAGGACCTGAAAGCCAGGCACCAAGGTCCAGCTTTCCTTGTACCAGTGGTGAGCAGCGGTGGTGCTCAACTCCTGAGGACTTCAGATGTGCTTTTTGGAGCCCTGCTGGATTGCAAAAAACATGAAATGGTCCCTGGACAGAGGAGGAGGAGCTGGCCCTGGACCCAGCCTTGAGGTGGTCATAGGTGGCTACAGCTTTCAAGGACACCCCCAGTTTGAAACTGGGCTGGTTCCATTTTTGCTGAGTGCATGTGGTTCTCTAAAATTACTAAATGCTGTCTTTTTCCTTTGTTTTTCTTCCTCTAAATCTGATGTTTTCATTGCAGTGGACCAGCACTTACCAGTTAAAAGTCTGACCAAATACTTTGCATGAGCAAACACAGTGGCACCAGCAAATCTAAGTAATGCCACCTATCTAGGGCACACTGGGAACAACATTTGGGGTTTTGAGGCTCTCCATTTTTAAGTTTAGCGAAAGGCCAGCCAAGCATGGAATGACTTAAGCCAATGTTGTCATAAAACTCATCATCTGCTGTAGGACAGGAGAAGAGAAAGCCTGCCAGTCTGCAGCCTGTTCTCTTGAAGGAAAATACTTTGTTTGAGAATATGCACAAAGAGAGGAGGATCCAGTTCACCAGGGCTCATATTTAACTGGGTAGATCAAAGTCTGCACTATTTGCTTTAGGTCTGTTGATTTGGGTTTTGACCACCTCCTCCTCCACAATGAAAAGTCCAAGGGGATTTTGTATTCTCCTGGGCTTTCTGCAGAACAGGGCTCTTTGCACCAGAGCTTCTAAGTGAAGCTTGGCACACAAGCTACTGAAACTATGGGAGCTGCAAAAGGCAGAGCCGACCCTGCAGCAGGCGACCCCAGCCCCCACTCCTGTTTCAAACAGGAAAGCCAGGCCCTGGCTCTAGCATCAGCAGAGATGGAGGCAAGAGGATTCCCTATTACATTTTGCTGGCTGATGCTCCAGCTTTCTCTTTCTCTGCTAATGCTCCAGCTAAACTGGAGCCCAGCACTTTCCGGCTGCCCATGCCAAGCACAGCTCAGGTGAAGGGCGATTGAAACCTAAGACTGAAACCTAAGATGTCTCGGGGCACAAGGGTAAGCAAGAAGCGCTACAGTGGTTCAAGACTGCACTCCACAGAGCTAAGAAAGGCACTACTGCCTCCCTGGCTATGTGGCTAAGCCTCTGCAGAGCTTCCAGCATTTTCTGTAATTGGGAGAAAACAGCAGCAATCTCCAAGGGACCAGTCAAGGAGAGGAAAAAATAGCATGCAGTATTTTTGGTTTTCCCCTATGCTACAGCGCAGCCTTGAGAAGAGGAGGAAAGGGCAGGGAGAGGCATCCAAGGCAAAGAAAGGACTGGACAAAGGGCAGGTGTAGGAGCTGTGCCAGTGGGCTTGCTCATGCTGTGCCAGCCTGCAGTGAGGCCACATGGTGGGCCTGGACAGGGACACCGCACCGCAGACTTCAAAGTGACACGAATTGCTTTAATTCCCTACAACAAAAACCAAGCATGGCATGGTGTGTCCTAGTAATGGTGTCCAATGGAGAGCTCTTGCCAGCTGGATCAGCAGCAGGAGCTTGCCTACGCCAAAGGTGATGTGAAGAGGAGACAGCAGCCCTTTGGGGGACCGACCATGCTGCTTCTCCCTGGATGGCTGCAAAGGGCAGCTTGATTTACTTTTGCTGGAAGGGAACAAAGCCCAGTGCCCACACATGCTGCAGCACACGTTGCCCCAGCCTCACCATGGGCACTGGGGCCTTTGCCACTGAACCACACAACTCTGACAGTTCAGTGCCTGACTGCTTTCACAAAATATATGATTTGGGGGTTTTTAGCCCTCTTTTACATCTGTAAACTTCTAATGAGAGCTCAAGTCCAGCTTCTGAAGCAAGATAATGCAGACCATTTTTTCTTCTTTGAAGCTCCATCCAAAAAAGCCATATTTAAGCAATACCATGCCATGGGGTCTCACAGAAAAAGCTGAAGGAGTTTACTGAAAGCAGTTGACTGGAGGCTGAAGTGGTCAGCAGTGACAGGGATGAGATATATCTGCCTTTTCCCAGCAAAAGCCTTACAGATAAAAAAATTTGGTAGTGAAAACGTTGCCACAATTCCTTGGCGCTGTGGGATGTGCTGTAGGTCTTCAAAACAAAACTGCCTCAAGGCAAAATAGGCAAAGTGAACTTTTCCTATGTCTTGGGAGGGCTGGCTGTTCATATAATGGAAACAGGAAGTCTTCAAGCAGCAAAGGTGCAGCAGGAACCATGCTCAGGATGGGGAAGCACACATTTCTCATGGTTCTCCCTCAGGGGATGCTGCCTGGAGCCACAACCCTTTTTCTACCCAGCCCTATAGGTGCCTCTGCTTTCAGATTTTTCACTAAGCGTTGCTATAGGAACTTAATTGCTTCTGTTCATCCAGGTCTGAGCAGCTTCCTGCTCCCACTCCTCCTCTCCCAGGGCTGGCAGCGTCAGGGCTCTGAGGACAGTGGAGGATGCTCAGGTACAGCAGGAGTGGGGTCGTTCAGCTCAGCTAATTAGTGCTGCTATTTCTGTCTCTGGCCTTTTCTCGGTTCGTATCCATCTGGGGCTCTTTCAGTCATTATAGTGCTTTCCACCCTCTTGTTTTTTTCCTCTCTCCTCCTCTGTCTTCCAGATTTTTGCCACTGTTTCACGTTGCTGTCCAAGTTATTTGTCTCTTCTCTCTTGCTCTGGTCGTGGGAACATTAGTAATGTTTTTCTGCAGAGCAGGGTGGCTTAGAGACTGCCTCGCAGACCTGACAGCCATCCTAGTGCTGCTGGCAAAGCCTGGAGCAGCTCAGGCAGCCCATGGGAAACGATCCTGTTTATGGTTCATCACTATCTGATCTACCCACTGCTTCTCGCTCCCACCTGGGCCCAACTGTGCCGCTGCCGTGCGTGGCCGTGCGCGGGGTGCAGTCCCGCTCTCTGCTCCCCACTCTCCTGCCACAGCCAACCCATATGTGGGGCGAAGGGAAGCGTGACTCACATGGGCCTCCCACCCATGAGTAACAGTGTTGGTCTATCACGTCTCAGCCAGCTGGGGCAGCTCGGAGGGAGGGCGGCTGCTTCCTTGGCAAGGCATGAAATAGGTCACTCCGTCCCCAGAACATGGGTGAAAACAGGGGACCAAGACTGCAAGACACGGCAGCAATGAGCAGCCTCACATCACATGCAGGAGCAGTACCCCATGACAGCGGCAGGGGTGGACAGGCAAGGAGGTACACAGACATGGGCTGTGGGGATTCCTGTTAAACACCATCAGTTCTTCCTTCTTCCTTGCCCAAACCTGCTCCTTTTTTCCTGGGAAATGCGCAGGGAGAGTCCAAAGCCAGTGAGGGAAGATGGGCGGAGATGGTGGGAACACAAAGCAGTTACGTGCTTCTCAGGGTGGAAAGGGGCCCAGGTTATTAAATAGCAGGCAATTTTAACATGAGTTATTAATACTAGTTGTTTGTACTGGGAAGTGGTGCCTAGGGGCTCCCATTGCACTAATCATGTAACAAAGCCATGTTCCTAACACAAATAGCTTGTGTTTCAGCCTGAAGAGAACAAGTCGTCTCCTTCCCATTACCCTCTCTTTGAAAATGCAGCTTGAAGATTACACAGTCGAGCCCGCAAAAACTGGGAAAGGAAAAAATTACATTGGGCTGCCCTACAGTGCCATCGCTTACACCCAGCCAGCCCAGTAACTCCATCAGCACTGTGGGCCCACACTGTCTGCTCTCCCCCTGTTTCATCCCTGACCGTGGCAGGCCAGGCCTTAGCATTATTGGTGATGTTTGTGTTACCCATCTTTGGGTTTGAGTGTAGTAATGCCATGCCACCTGTTTAGGGTACTGGGGGGCTGCGGGGAGTTTTTTCCTCCCTGCTGATTGATGCTGTATATCTCGGTTGTATTTTTTTCAGGCTTTGCAAACTGCAGTTCTCTCTTGGGTACATGCCCTTCTCAAGTAAGAAACCAATTTAATGAATTAAATTAATTCATTTACAGCCTTGGCACTAAAGCACAGACAAAAGGTCAACAGCATCTGCTGACTTTGGATGGTACAAGCCACGACTGCCCCTCTATTTTTTGTTTTCCTGAGAACTTGGCATTATATAGAGCTTTACCACATGGCAACACAGGTCCTCCTGTCTCCGGCTGCAGTTTTGAACATGCAGCTTTTCATTAGCCCAATCCCAAGGTCAGGCTGGAGGACCAGGAATATGACCTGGAGCCCCGGGCCTTTCCTAGCAGCACTCAGCTCTGGAAATGCTGTAACCTTGGTGCCTGACCTCACACTGCCTGGCAGCACCTTCATCTGCACCCTCAGCACAGCGAACAACCAAGGTGCTGAACACACAGGGCCCCTTGGCATCTCCGGCCCTCTTGACATTCATTGTCAAGTAGATCCAGCTGGTGGAGGAGATCCAGCTGGAAGATGAGCATGCAGGGGTTGGTTAAAGGTAGAGGTAGTGGTGCAACTCTGGTGCACAGAGCAGAGAGAGGAGCAGTCAGTCCAGGTGTGTGGGCACTCTTATGGCAGCAGGTGTGCAACGCTACTGACACTTGTTTAGCACGATGCTCTGTAGGCATGCATGTGTGCAGGACTTCACTGCATTAGCATGTAAGGAGTCCCTCACCTCCCACTACCTGCAGGTGGCTGGTAAGGCTCAGAAATGCCTCAATCAGCTCTAAGCCCCTGACAGCCATGATCTGTAGTTAGCATGGATCCTGCTACTGACTCCCCAGTCCTCCCAGGCCTGCTCATTTTCTGCTGGTCCATCATGTCTTTGTCTGAGGCTTGTTCCATCCCTGCTGCTGACCTCCTGTTGGTTGAAGTCGTGGGGAAGCCACTGTCACACACACACACCCCCAAAAGTGAGCTGATGCTGGAGCACTGCCAAACTCTGGGAGAATTTTGGACTGCAGCCCATAAGCTGAGGCACAATGGCCACCATCAACCTCCCTTTCAAACTGCAGGGTCTCCTTCACCCCTACCAGGCCACTCCCAGGGGTCTCCTGCCTCACTGGCTTCTCAGCTGGACATGCTTTAGGCTTGAGCTCTCCATTCTACCCTTTGTCCCTCCTAAACCTTAAGGCCTGTGCCAAATAACAAAAGCTTAATAACGGCTGAAGGGTGAACAACAAAACCCAACAAAACAGGACACACAAGAAAAATAAGTTAACATGAGCAAATAACAATGCAAAGCTACCTCCCCCCACCTGGGAAATGGCTCACCTATTTTGGCTGAGGAAGGACTAAGGCAGAAGCTGAGCACTGACAAGCTCAACAGAGTGGTCTGGGTCTTGCCAAGGTACCAGCAATGGAAACAAAAGGCTTTACAATGAGAACAGCTCAGACACCTTAAGACCAAGCAGCGCTACATTTTCTATACTGTTTGCCACCACTAACTCAACATCATCCATAACAACTGTACTCAACAGGAGCACTCATTAAATATGTCCAGCTTTGAAGGTAACTGCTTCTAGTTCTTTGCAGATCACGCTGTAACCCACTTGAGTGGACATCTACAGATTAACCCAGCCAGGGGATCTTCTCTTCCTCCTTGCCATGCTTCTTCATGGGTGGGCAAGCCTTTGTGAGACACCCTTGGCAAGCAAGGGATGGAAACAGCCCCCATAGAATAGCCCAGAGGTTAGCACACCTTGGCTTTGGCCTCTGAACCGACTGCTCCTTCAGCAGAGAGGTCAGTCTCTCTCCTCCTTTCAAACACTTTATCTGTGTGACACTGCATTTTCATTTATTTTTCCACCTGACACCCATCAACCATTTTTCTTTAGAGAGAAGGTAAACACCCTGCTTTGTTTTCCATTCTGTATTTAAACTGTGAATGGAGTGAAGCAACAGGCTGGGGAGCAGAAAGCAACTAGGAGTGGACAAGCGCTGATTGCAACCAGGCTTTTCAGACGTACGAAAAAATAACACCCTCCCCCAAGGAGATACTTTAGAAGCTGAAAGCTAAGAATTTAAGTACAAAGGCTTTTGTTTTTATTGACATTGTAAGAAACATTTTTTTTCTTTGTTACAAAAAAGCTAAGTGGTTCTGAAAGCAGAAGTACAGTTCATATGTACACAGTGCTACAGACCCTTCAGATCAACCTAAGGCTTGAGAAACATCAGATCATAACTGCAGGTTTATCAAATGAAGACCACTAAGGTCTGTTACAGCTGAACACTATTCCTACCGTACATAAATGTATTTACACTTTTTTTTTTTTAAAAAAAGGATTACAAGCTTTATAAAAAAAATTTAAAAATTAAAAAAAAAAAAGCAACACATTTTTTATCTTACACATCTGCAGGACTGACAACAGTAACTGTTCCATAGGAGACATTCCACCAATCCAAGGACAATAACACGTGAATACCAGAGGTTTACAAGACATTTCGGACACTATTAACAGCGGTATGTGCTATTAGCTGAATGGCAAGTACAGCCTCATCAGGAAAATTTGGCAACACATCCTGGTCCCTCTGTTTTACAAGGTCAACGCAAAATAAGGCACATACATTGCGAGAATATAAACACTGTTGTGCAGGGGGACAAGCCATTGCGGGACAGGCATGGGTGAGCCAACCAGCCATCTCAGAGGGGCGGGAGAAGCAGTGACTGAGGTGAGCAGCCAGCCAGCATCTTAATGCATGTACCATTTGGGGCCGTTCTCCAAAGAGAGAATAACATCATCTGCCGTGTGGATGCGTGGGACCATTGTACCCCCCAGCAAAGCCCATGTGGAAGCCCACTGACTTCCTTCCAAACACACCTTTCCTTCACCTGGGTTTAACTGACAGATAAACTCTTCACTGGCAACTTCCACTTTGTGGAAAGTAAAACTGCCCAGAGAAACACACACGCTTCAGGCAGGCTGGGTGTTACTGATGTGCCTAAGGCCAACAGTAACGAACATGGAAGACCCTCATAGAGCCATTAGAAGAAATGGTGATTTAGACTTAGGCTGCAATGCTTTAAAAATAGAACATTCATGATATTTTGTGCATTTTCTTGTACTCTTGGGTGAGCAGTGGGTTTCCAACAGCTATGCAAAAATCAACTGATATGCCAGGTACACAAAAGCACATTTTGACTCTGTAACTGAAGAGGAAGAGTAGAGGGGTGCTAGTAAACACATCCTACCAGTGTTGATGGCACTTTCCCCAGACTGCCACATGTTGAGAAGGAGGTTGACAAGTGAAAGCTGGTGTCCAGCGTAACAGTGCCATGCTCAGAGAGACCAGTCTACCTTATCAAAACAGAACCAAAACCCAAGATAGCTGGGCTATGATGTATTGCTACCCTCACAGGTACCAAAAAACAGGCTCTTTAGTATAAAACAGAAAAGCGTGAGAAAACACTAAAAACTGGAAAGTGACACATGAATGTAAGTGGCACATACACTTAATGGTGAAAATGATACATCATTTGAACAAACTCCCCAAGGGCACAGGGGAGTCTCTGATTATTCAGCTTTGCCAAATCAAATGGGATGCCTTTCTTGAGCATGTGGTTTCTGCCAAGACACACTGTTGGCCCAAGACAAGGGTAAGTGAGTGACGAAGGTTTGTCAAATCCAGGAAGGCAAATTAGCTACTCAAACAGTCCCTTTTAGCCTGGAGCAATATGAATGGCTCCTTCTAAGCTCTGATGGATCACATCTGTTAATAACTTCCCAGCATCAATTGCACCAGCAGATACAATTATGAACTGGAAAACTGAGTTTAAAAAATAGTTGGGGACGGTTGGGGTTTTTTTAATGTATTGGCTCCATAACAATAAAAGACTCCTCTCCCAAGCCACCTACTCCCAGGCTGGTCAAAAGTCTCCCTGTTGAAATTGTTTATAAGCATGTAATTGATGGTTTTAATAAACAGCCAGTAATTGGTTACTGAGAACCATCTGAAACATGTCCAGCACAGCCTTTCCTCATGCCTATAGTGCTGCTTCTCTGCAGGGCTGTGAGCTGTATCCTAGCGCTGCAATGCACAGCACGGCCCCTGGAGCATCCTTGCCCCTGGGGACCTGCCCAGCAGGATGCATCCCTTCTTGTCCCAGCAGCAGGGCAGGGACGATGGCTGTGTACAGGCAGAAGGTCTCTACAGGGCCTTTGGGCAATGAGAGGGCAACAGGGAGCAGCTTCCTCCTGCTGCCACAGCAAACCAGTCATTTGCCATGGTGAGCTGTGCCCAACTGCCCGTGCAGCCCAGGGACCACTGCAGGAGGGCTGTGATAGCTGATCAGGGGCAGGGAGGCTGGGAGGAGAACTGGAAAAGGGCAAAGTGCAGGACGAGCAAGTATGTGTGCATGGGAGAGGGGAAGAAAGAAATGCTGGCTAAAGATACAGAGAAAGACAGGAACTAGATCATGATAAAAGCTGTAGGATATTTACATTTGTCTTGAATTCTGACATTCCAGCTCACAGTGCAAATCTCTTGGTACATGTTGTGATAAGCCCAAATATGGCCCCTGCACCAGATTGTTCTATGTTTTCCTACTGATTTATAGCTTCATCCTCTAACTCTTAACAGCTGTTAACGTTATCTGACAGCTTTACTGAGGTTCCATTCCTACACATTTCCTCAAATGCCATGTCCTGAATCAGCTGGTATTTCACCTTGTGTTTTACAATTGAAAAAAATGCTATGGCTTTCTAGCCTACAGAAGTCACCTTCTGATTTTGACTGGGTTAAAGTTTATCTGTATTTCAAAACTGACCATGCTCCCTCTTCCAACTATATGTCTACTATAACAGCTCCTTACAGACATCAAATCCATGACTGTAAGTGCCTCCACAATTTACATCCCGTAGTAGGACTTCACTATTGGGATTTAACTGAGAAGTCTGCAAGGGCTGGAACTCTATGCAGCGTCTAGGAGTGAGTGAACTTAAGCCGTCATCTTGTGATTGTTCCCCACACCAGCCTGGTCACCCAGGAGCACAGTGTGTTCAGGGGTGCAGACATGGAGCCCAGCAGAGCCAAAAACAAGCCAGTGCTCACAGAACAAAATGCCATCCACCTCTACCAATGAGTAGCTTCACGATCACAGTGCGTTGGTTTCCATTTTTGCCAGTGTAACTGAGCCTGGGCATTGACCCGCTGGTTTGCTTTGAAACTGAATGCGCGTGGTGTCACCAAGAGAGAGAGAGAGAAAGAAGCTGGGTTGGTCTTTCTGAGCTTTGATTAGTTGCCAGACAACTCAATTGGCTAGAGCATGGTGCTAATAGCATCAAAGCTGTGGGTTTGATCCTCATACAGGCCATTCACTGAAGAGTTGGACCTGATAATAATTCCAGATCAGAATATTCTGTGATCCGTGAATACTTGCTGTTGCCCTTGTTTCTTTGCTATTTTTAATGGCAGTTTAAATCTCAATTTTGTAAAGCCTGGACACAGTGGAAAAACATTTAAGATTAGCAGATTGCTTGCAACTGCTTTGATTTATTTGGCTAGTCTGAGAACTGGGCCAGCCATTCATTTTCTACTTCTACATGACATGCCCATGATGCTTTTGAAGCTGTGTGTATCCATGGAGCTGTCTGGGCTAAAGGGGATATACGCACAATTCTTCCAGCAAATAAGAACCAGTGGCTCAGCAAATTACACCTCAACAATTTGCATGAAAAAAAAAGAATCACCCAGAATGAAATACTGCTATTTTGTTATTTCATTGTATGAAATACTTCAGAAGACCCTGATCGTATCTCCACAAATGTGGTATGCAATGAGAAGACTATAGACTACCCAAGTCACTTCATACGCCCATAATTCTGCTATCCAGCCATTTAAAAAAGAAGGTTGAAAACCAGAATACCAAATACTGCAAAAGATGAGAGTTGAACTATGAGCAGCTTTCTGGTCCTCTCCTTCCTCTGAAATAGGTCGAACATGACACAATCTCAGTATCATTATTCAAGGCAGTGACAGCTATCTCTCTGTGTGTGCAGAAAAACCTTAAGCTTTAGCTAGAGATCAAAGGGCTGATGGTTTTTACATTTCTTATTTGCTTGAACCTCCCAACTTTTTGTGCTCCAGGTCTCTGAAACGGCAGCCCAGGGATACCATGGCAGTGCATTTCTAAACTGGTTTTTCACCTCAGTATGATGTGTCCAGTGCATCCAGAGAGGATTTCATCACTGTATGCTCACTTCACATTGTGCCTGGTTATAGCTTCAAGAGGAAAAGTTGCAACAGTTTTACAAGGTCTAGCTTCGTTTGAGTAACAGAAAATTCCCAAGTCATTTCGTCAGGCCTTTCTTTACAAAAAAACCCCAAAACAAAACAAAAAAACCCATGCACTTCACACGTTTACATTGGTTTACAATTAAAAAACAAAAGAAAAAAAAAGAAGCATACAGACATTCAAAACAGGTGAGAGAGAAAAGAGAGAAAGGGAGAGAATGGGTGTAGCAATACTGATTCAAAACTGAAATGGAAGACAAGTTTCTCCCTAGAACACTTTAGGGTTTTCAGAGTCCTTATTCCATAAAAGGAATATACTTGAAACACATCCCATTTAGGTGAGATGAGATTGCTAAAATACATACACAACTAAAAAATATGAGTCTTTTTTTTTTCCATCTGTTATCTCCTAAGTGTTTTTTGTTTTTTATGTCTATTGCATAACAGCAAGAAACTTGCTTTCTTCTGCAAGTGAGGTCAACAAAGAGCTCATGTCCCCAATAGCCATGTTGGTTGTGCTTACAGGCATAGCTGGGAATGTAAGAGATGCTCGGGGAGTGGTGAGGCGTGAGGAATTGCGGGAGACATTTTGAATGATACTTGGGCTCAGGGCTCCCGAAATTAAGCTGACATGGTCCCCATCATCTATGATAGCATCAAAATCTATCTGCACACCCTCTAGACTGTTGCTGTCAATGCTGTCAACTGTGCTTGACACTTGGTTAGCCCCTGGGGAAAGAAGCTCGGATGAGTTTTCAGTTGCAGTCCCCTGCAGCAGGCAGTTGGCTTCCGAATCAAAGAAACAACCTGTTTTCAGAGCTTGGTGGCTAAAGCCCATGGATTGGTCATATAACTGACCAGAGTAATTCTGCATGTTAGAGCAGAACTGCTGTGACTGACCTTGCATTTCCATCTTAATGGTGTTTACCCTGTATGTCTGGTTGCCATCATCTATGTGTCTTTGCTGTTGGGACAGGCTGTTTCTCAAGACATTTTGCCGTCTGTTGCTGCTGTAATTAGAGCATGACAGGTAACTTTTGGCCACTGACAAACCTGAAGGCTGGCTACCAATGGTGTGAGACACCAGTGGACAACTCTGCGGCCCTTGATAGAGGCTGCCTTGTGAGGTAGGACTAACCTGCCCTAGCATCATGTGACCAGATTGATTGACTCCATGGTAATGAACGCCATCTCCGACTGGTTGGCTTTGCAAATATTCCTGTTCCATCATATTCCTGTTCTGCATCCCATTTGCCATACTGGTGGTTTGATCGCTGAATGCCATGGGATGGCTGAAATTTTGCTGGTTCTCATTCATTGGCATGTTGCTGATTCTCAGCTTCTGCCCTTGAACTGCCATGCCACAGGAATTGTCTGTCACCCCAGACATCATTGCTTGCCTGCCCATGCTGTCACTGTAAGGCTTGTTGGACTGCATGCTGAAAGAATTCCCAGCTCCGCTGACAAGAGCCATGTTTTGCTGTAAACTGTAGGAAGTGGTATTCTCCACCAGGTTCTGATAGCCATTCTGCTGGGCCATGTTGCTTCTCTCCAGGTTCTGCTGCTGAACCATCATATTGTTATACAGTCTGAAGGCCCGAGCCTGCTGCACTGCTGACCGCTGACCACACTTCAGCTTTGAAGGAGGTAAGTCAGAACTTCCCGAGCTTACTTCATTCCACTGAATAGGCAAATCGCTCTTATTTGCCTCGGGACCCGCCTGCTGACTGCTTGGTGGAGGGGCTTGGTCAAAGTTGCTGGGGTTGTTGTTTCCTGAAACTGAGCTGTGATGCATTTTGTTGCTGTCTAGGACATTGTTCAACAAGTGGTCGTACATGCCCTGGTTCTGGGAATTCAGATACTGGACCACATCATCTGGCAGGAGATCCTCATCATTCAGACTGCCACCTGCTTCCATTGTAGCAGCCTCCAGGGCGACATTCTCGCTGATGCTTGGAGGACAGGGGGAGCTGAAGCCGCGGAAGACGCCACCCTCAGAACGGGTGTAGTTCTGAAGAACAAGGTTGCGCTTTTCCATGGATGGAGGCAAAGCAGGAGGGTTAAAGCTATTAAGACTGTTGAAACGCTGGACTCTAGGGACGGAGAGGTTGTCGGAGGCCATTCTCACTGGATCACTGGCTCTCCTTGTCCCATTTCCTAAAGCTTCGTGAGAGAGAAAATGCCTCCTGCTGTAACCATTTGCCCCACCATCACTACATCTTCGAGGGGCATTCACTGGAGGCAGTGGAGATACTCCGGACTCCCTGCAGTCACCCAAGAGTGCCATCCTTGTCTTGAGGCTCATCCTCTCCATGTTAGGCAGTGGAGTTGGTGGGGGTCCACCAGTAGCTGCTGCATATTTAGCTTTCAGCCTGTATTGCTGGGCCGGGGTGAGGCTGAGAAGACTTGGCAGGTCATCACACTGGCTCGCTTCACTGGAGCGCCGGGAGGCATCTGTCGAGATGGGGTCGTAGGAGTCTGCGACGCTCACGTTCTGTGGCCTGCCCTCTGCCTGGGAGGCATCGCTGGACCTCCGGCTGGAGAAGCAAGGCGAGATTCCAGAGGACCTGCGGCTGCTCAGGTAGGCTGAACTGATTGTGCTAGTATTGCTGTCCCTCCTGTTCAGCATGTTCAACACAGTGATGTCTGTACTTGAGAGTTCATTCCTGTTTGGAAGAATAGTCATGGATCCTCCAACACTGCAGCTGCTGTTCGACTGGGTACCTGCAGATAAAATTCACAGTTAGACAAAGAGGTATTATCCAGAAACTGGTGCAGAAAACACACAGTAAAGAAGTAAGTGGAGTTTAGAGGAAGAACATCATCACAGCCAATCATAGCAGTGCTCCTTCTTGAAAGAAGTAGGGATAAAAACTGTGTCCTTAGGTTAAAAGCTAATTCAGAGACTCAAGGGTAACATTTCAGTGTGAATCCCAGCAAAAAATTTATAGCCCATAGCCACGAACTGTCATCAGCTAGTGCAGTGCTCCAGCATGCAGTGAAGCTATGCTGGCTGATGTACCAGGAGGACACATTCGTAAGGGAGCTTTTTATAGGCAAAATATAATTGAACAGGCATTTGCATGGAATGGCAAAATATACAAATTGAAGGCTACTCAAGGTCATTTCTAAGACTTCTTAAAATGTTCTAGAAATAACTCCTAACAACTGCAAAACATCTTTGCTGGTTTCCTTGTTTTGTTTTGGTTTTAAGTAAACAGGATAAATTTCTTAATTTTACATAGTTTCTTTTGATTGAATGGGTCTCAGAAAACCTGGGCTGTCACTGCTGGATGGAACACAGAAACCTACACGCATGTTGTAGGCAAAGTAGGGGCAGCAGTGACATCCATTTTGGTCATGAGCAGCTCTTTGGAGGAAAACAACTGGGGATCTTCAGAGTTCTACCTCGCCTTGCTCCCATTCATGGATATCTGCCTTTGCAGCAGTAGCATCTGTACATATGATTTCTTCTATGTGTGGGAACAGGTTATTTAAAGGGAAGCCAAACATATTTCTGCAAAGGGTGCCTTGCAAAGGCCTCAACAGAAAGACTTCCATACAATAAACTCACAGGTATTTATTTCTTCGGCCTTGCCTCAAAACAAGAGAGAATTATGATGATCTTGGGTCAAAACCTTTAACTGTAGGGAATATTTAAAATGTGATTCACAGCTCCTTTGCTAGCCCCTGTTCTATAAAACACAGGACTATGAGAGTTCTCAGAGGGTGGGTAGTAGGACTTGCAATGAGGGGATAAACTGAAAGTGATCAATTTACAAATCATTTCACAGCTGCTGAGTTTCCTAAGCTGTGTAACTCCTGCAAGAGTTGCAAGATTGAGCTAGCAATCAACAAGATTAAAGACAAAAAGTGTTATTGCTCCTGTCCTGTATATCTCACCATTTCCTATGAGAGGCGGCAAGGTCGGGGCTTTGGAAGGTGGAACGGGGTTCAGTCTTGGAAGCATTCCATTAACTTGTTTCAACCTTTCTAATTTCACTTGCTCCATCCATTTGGTCCCTGTCATACTCCTCCTGGCCTGTAAGCCAAGTGCTGTGGTGGCTGTGGAAATGGTAGAGTCCATGACTGGGGTTTCATCGATGACACTGAGGTCTCCTACACTACCACCACCGGTCAGAGTAAGCTCGATCCCATTGTTGGAATAGTTGCTGATGGGGGACTGTTCGCTGCTGCATGTAGACTGACCACCAGGGCTTGGCTGAGATGTCTGTTGGAGGGAAGTCAGAGACAAAAGAATGTGAGGATTAAGCAAACAATGTTAACCAGAGAACTCGCGCTAAATGAAGGTCTAAATGGAGCCCAAGATACAGGTATAGGAAAGTTTAGCAGTAACTGATAACAGTGATCGTTCATAAAGAGGCTTTCTAGATATTGATTTCAACTAGTGAATGGCATTGTAAAACACAAGACTAAAATTCCCTTTCACATCTTGCTGATGATATACATCTCCATAAGACACTTATCTGAGTTATTCCCATAGTTACTTCTATCACTTCAAGCCATTTGTGAGCACGTATGGATGGATACCCTACTTTGCATATGTGCTGTTCCCAACTGAAGCTGCAGCTCAGAAAAACCAAACCAGAATTCAGCCATGTTACAAAGTATTAGTTTACACTGCTAGGCTTGCAAACAAACAAACAAACAAACAAACAAGACTCCAACAACACTGGAATTTGGGTTTTTTCAATTAGACTTGTGGCTAAAGAATGTAAGCATTTTCCAGGCTTAAGTCTCATTGTTACAAGCAGTGGTTGGCATGAAATACTGGCATGTAATAAAACAGGAACAAAGCTTCAGTGAAAAAAATACTGTATCATATTATCAGCATCCCATGACCCTGGCAGCACTCAGGTCTAACTTAGACCTCCCTCATATACCTAACTTACACCACCTCTGCCCTGAATCAAGAAGGTGATGATCTACTAAATCAAATCCTTTGTTTCATTTGAATTTAAGATTTTAAGTGCAAGAATTTAAGTAGACAATACAGGCTGCTAATCTGCAGGGATATAAACATGCCACAATAGCATCTTCTTTCTTAAAAGAGAGTGTTCCCTGCTGCTCTAGAAGAACTCTTGCTGTGGGGAAACACAGGCTTGATTTACTTTTCAGACCTTTTATAAAGTGCTCGCAAAAGAATGGGAAAATTGACAAACTGACAGACAAAACAGAGGAAGACAGACAGAAGTCTCCGGACTTAATATCTCACTGTAAGGTTCTATCAGTGTGATCACAAATCAGTGGGGCATGCAGTATCATTTTGCTCCCAAGAACAGTTTCATGTAAGTATTTGACTTTTAGGGTTTCTGATGTGGTTTTGTTTTTTTGGCTTTGTTTTTTTTCTGCCACTCTGATCTTTATGTATATTTTACTGAAAAATGCTGTCTAGAATTTCTGAAATGGCAGGGACAACTCTCACTTTAAACATCAGTGAATGAAGACACAGATTCATGGCACTACTGTAGTTTCATATGCCCCTAAGGAGTCCATTTGAGATGCAATAACTATTTTATTATTTCTAACTTGAATGATGACACTCAGAATTTATGAGGCCACACTGAGCAAGTTCATTTCCAAATCCTGGCCATAGCAGATTTGGTGACAAGAATAGAAATAACAGTTATTATACGGAAGAAAGTTTGTGCTTCTGGACAATAGCTCCATGCCATATGGAAGAAGAGTAATAGTGATCAGAAGCCTGTTCTTGTAGCACATGTCAAGATCACAGTGATGTACGGTACAGACATAAGAACTGCATTATGCAGGACATATCTTTCTAGATGTGCAATACAGAAAAAAAATGGATGTCTCGTCTAGAGGGGAAAGTACAAAGACATTTCTGAAGATGTTTCACCAATATGAGCCAGATTTTTCACATGTCAAGTGTTGCAAAATGCTCACAACACATTACAACTGGGAATGTGCTTGATGGATTGCACATTACTAAATAAAGGAATGACTGAACAACAGGCAGAAGACTAAAATAAAAACATAAATAATGTTGCAATAAGAAAAACAGCAGAAAAGTTAAAATGCCCTCACCTTATTACCCACTGTCCTTAGGAAGTTAGAATAAGACATTTAAAAGCATTAGACAGAAAAGACATTGGATTAGTTGAAAACCAGAAAATATATCTTAATTCATACATGCAATGAAAAGCAAGAAATACAGAATTATTTTTTAAATATAATGTTCAATAAGAAATATTTAATACTATGTAAGCTATAGGCATTAATACCCCTCTTCCACAAATCTTCATGTTAAAGCTGTGTTCAACATGCCTTAATAATGCTACACACATTTACCTAGCAAAGCAAAAGAGGTTTTGTTCCTTTGTAAACTAAGGTAGTTATCACTAAAGATAGCAGATGACCTCCTTTAGACTTCAGCAGGAGTTTACTCTCAGCCCTCAGAAGTTTTTGAATTCAGTATTAATACTGAACAGTTTGAGTATAAGCCTTTGGCACAACATAGCAGTAACTCATATTTCAGTGAGTAATCGCTTTGAATTGCAGCATGATTAACAGTATGAGCAGAATTTGAAGGGCTCATATTTGTAGTCCCCAAGGGCTGGATACCGATGAATCATGGACCCAGATGGGGAAGAGGATAGAGTGACTGCCTTTGACTTAACCCTTGTGAAGAGGGCAGATAGCACACGAAATTCAGGCAAATGAAAGAATTTGTGTATTTAAGGTAGCATCTCAAGAAATGGAATACAGTCCTTTCAACAGTTTAATGCAATACGTTAAGGCAAACCAGAGAAAAGACCTGCAGACTATTAACCCAACTTGATTTAGTTAAACTTGAATTAGGTAAACTTGAGTAATTATGAGATAAACATAAGAGGTCACATCACAACAGAGATGATATATTATTAGAAGGTGCCCATCTGCTGTTTAAGAAAGTCAATTCATCCTGCTTCAGTTTGATCCATGACCCAAAAGCCTCAAGCCCCTAAAATCTGATTGCTTCCCCAGGTTGTCCAAAAATTATCATCATCAATATCATCATTTTAGTCATTTGGACTTGTTGTGGTTTGGTTTTTTTCTTATTCTGGCTTTCAGCCTGCAAGATTCAGATTCACCATCTTTCTTCTGGAAACAGCAGAGTGTAAAAAATGTTTTTTTAACAATGAAAACTCTGATTTTCTTATCCTATGCTTATTCCAGAAGATGGAGCTTTATAAGAGAAACAATTATTGCGACAGTTGCCAGCACCGCACTTATTCCATATTACACACACTAGATGTAATCTTTTTATTTGCTATTTCTTCGGCTTTAAAAACAGTTTACAATGTAAACATAGAAGAAAACCTCACAAAACCAAACCTTGTGAGCTAGAGTTTACAGACTTGAGCATTTCATAAAGGGACTATTAATTGGTTGCAGGAAGAAAAAGGACAAAGGGAGTGGCACGGTGTATTGCATACCATTGGTTTTTCTGACTTGACTGCTTTCACTTGGAGGCATTCTTCACGCTTTGAGGTAGTGTTGCTGAGGTCCTTCTGCTCACCAATTGCACCCTGAGTCTGATGGCCTGGTGACCGGGTCTGAGAGTGGCTGCCTGGGTCTCTTGGTGGCGGAGGCCTCGGGTGGATATCTCCCCGCTGCTTCTTGGTGACGTGTGCCTCCGGGCCATGCACGGTCTTCACGTGTTTCCGGAGAGAGCTGGGGTCTGTGTAGCGCTTTGTGCAGCCCGGTATCTTGCAAACATATGGTTTCTGACAAGGTACAAAAACCACTTAAATTAGATTTAATTCCATGTGGGACTCCTGAAGAACTCCTTGGAGCTGGTGTCACAGTTATACCTTTCACAGTCAATTTGTTACCTGACTTACGGTCTCTACAGCAACTGAATCATAGAATGATTTGGGTGGAAGGGGCTTTAAAGATTATCTAATTACCCACTCCCCTCCCATCATGGGCAGGGACACCTTCCACCAGACCAGGTTGCTCAAAGCCACATTCAAACCTGACCTTGAACACTGCCAGGGATGGGGCATCCACAGCTTCTCTGGGCAACCTCTGCCAGTGCCTCACTACCCTCACAGTAAATAATTTCTTCCTTATAACTAATCTAAATCTACCCTCTTCCAGTTTAAAGCCATTACCCCTTGTCCTATCAAATTGTGACTGCACCTAGTCAAGCCCATTAGTTCCCCTTGGTTCAGAAGGTAGCAATTAATGCTGCATAATTGACTGAGGGGGCAGAGTCTCTCATGGTACCAACTGGCACAGCTTTCACTTATCTTAGCAGAAGAGTCAACACAGCTACGGCAATTTATGAAGACTGGTTTAATTTTCAATCCTGTCTCTTGCCCTCAGCAGTGCTCCCAGTACGCCTAGTACCTACTACTCGACACTGAGAGGCAAACAACCCCCTTCAAAAGATGCTGGGCCACTTGTTCAGGCGAATTAACTGAGGAAGCATTTTTTTCTGGCTACTTCAGATCACCAGTATGATGTCAAAGCGTAAGATACAGTGCCATGAGCATTTTCATGTTGCAGCAATATATGCACTAGTACTATTACTGCTACTAGCATAACTCATCACTCTTTTTTTTTAGAAATCACTTTATCTGTGAATTTCTATAGTTCACTAAGCAATGTAAAATAAAGTAAATTCACTGCCTTATAATTTAACAAAGCCTTTGTTCTTGTATTATGAGGGGATTAGAAAGAAGAGTTGAGCACTTCCTAAATCCTTTAATTGCCTCAGGAAGCAAAGTATTGTTCACTCACTTTTATTATTGAATTGTTTCCAAGGAACTACTATTTTAAAAGGGCTTTTTTTATACTAGCCTTCAAAAAATAGAAAGACACCCTCACACAGAGTTTCTCACAGGGGTTCTCTGTCTCCTTACACATGGCACTATGAGCCCTTTGACAAATACAGCTTCTTCATAGCTGTCTAAGGCCTGAGCCTGCTTCCACTGACATCACTGGGAAAAAACCTCCCATTTACTTAAATAGGAGCAAAAATGAGCAATTTAAACACGATGTTGAGCTACTGAGGCAGGTTTTCTCAAGCTGCTATGGAAGTACAAGTCACTTAGCTCTCTTCTGCATGAGTAAGGCTTATCTTCTATCAAGATATGTCAGCTGCTTTTAAAGCTCTCTGTAGGTTACCTACTTAAAACCAAAATGGCACGGCAAGCAAGTGCTGAATTTGGTCTGTGCCCTTCATGGTATTCACATCACTCCACCAGTATACCTTGCCCTAGAAGATTAGCCTGTTTTGGTGTGAAGTAATGGTGAAGGAAACATTTCATTTGCCCCTGTGGCTGCACCTGCCAGAAATGATGTGCCACATAAAACTTCTCTGGTTGACTTACTGTTAGACACAAAATTCTGATTTTAACACGGGGCAGGTCCCATCGTTAAGTATGAGAAGGTCTAACTCATCAGCTAGGCAACATACAGATTGTTTCAGACAGTGAATGAAAAAAGAAAGCTCAGGCAGCTATTGGCAAGACTTGGTGAACTTCCTTCTACCTTGGTGACCATTCACAAAATCACTGCAGGGCTTCAGTGCCATTATTAGTTGGGCTGCTGAAAACACACACGGCAAGGATAAGGAAACTCAGAGATGTGCAATGCCCTCTGCTTCCCTTGTGACTGAAGAGATGCTGCAGTGACCAGGGACTGGAAGAAGATGAATGCTCCCTGGAGATCTGCCAGCCCTAGTGAGTGCCTGCAACAGATGTGACACACTGCCAGAGAAAGATACGAGCTGTGTGGAAATGGATATAGCTGCTATGGTATGTCCCACCCTTCCAGGTTTGGGCTAGAGGTGAAGGAGTATAGGGACATGTCAAGGAGGAGAGAGTGGACTCTGAGATGTGACATTGAGATGATGTGACTCTGTGCAACTTGAAATGGGGCAATAAGACATAGACAACGTAAGAAGATGGTGTGATTCCTGAAATAGGAGGCAGCAGTAACAAGAAACACAGTAACAATGAGATGTTACACTGAGAGTTTGGGAAACAGCTGTGACTGCCACAGCTGGTTTCCTTGAGAAAGGTCATATTTCCTCTGCTGCATCCCTAGTCCATGAGGTCTGTTCAGGATGGGAAGAAAGACTGAAAGAGGCCAGAGAAAAAGGAAAAGGCATAACTCAGAACTTAAAAAGGCAACCCATGATTTCAAATGCAGAGACTGTGGCTGTCTGCAGCACCCCTAAGTATGCTGGGGAAGCTGCATCCTAGCAGATGCCTGGTGCCAACACAGGCATAGGGATGGCTCCAGGCACTCAACGAGCCCTTCCCACTCCAGAGGGAAAAATGATCCCAGCTCTACAGGGAAAACAGGACCTGTCCCTCGTTATTGCATGTGTTTCCATTAGATTCCCTCATTCAGAACTCTCCTACACGTAATAAAACGCCAGGTCTGTATGACATACTCTGCTGGTAAGAGCCATCCAGAACTTACATTCCTTTCAGGTTGTTGAGGACTGCTGTGCCTGTCCTCTCTAATACCTTGCTATGACCACACTGTAAGTCTGTTCAACAATGAATTACATTAATCTTTTGAAGCTGTGCTTACTTACCTCATTGGAATGAGTCCTGTTTTGGTGCTTGGCCCTGTCAGATGCATTGGAGAAAGCTTTGTTGCAGCCTTCATGTTCGCACACATATGGTTTCTCTCCAGTGTGAGATCTCAAGTGTGTTTTCAAGTTTTCTAGTCTGGAGTAGGCCTTTGTACAACCTTCAAACTGAAGACAAGAAGTAAGTCTGGTTTAGTTTTAATCTTTGGACTTGCAGGAAACAGTAAAAGTGGACTTAAAAAAGCTTAGAAATTTTCCAAGCCTTCATAACCTTGTCCAATGTAGTTTTGATTTGGAGGGTTTTAATTTTACCCAGGCAAACTCCACCACAGCTCAAGTTAAAATGCTTTCGGCATTATGTAAATCTTCTCTTACAGGAGAGCACAGTATTTGTGTCCTTCAACTAAGACCAAAATCCATTGCAAAGCCATCAGGAAGCTGGTGGCCAGAAGTAATATCCAGTTCTGTAACAGAAAGTGCTTTTAAATAATTAAGCAAACTGAGCCCTGTTTAATAATGCCTTTTGGGGCTTCTTTGTACTTTCAACTTGAGGAAGCGGGTCAAATCATCCAGGGAATCCCTCTCCTCAAGCTTCTGTGATCTGGTTGTGCTGGATAACAAAGCAGACATAGCAATCTCTTCTCCATAAGTGTCTGACAGGCAAGAGCTCAGGGAATGCAGCACTTGTCCTGCTCTGTTTGCTCTCTGCACAGCCCCAGCTTCCCTGTACCAGCCTGGAGCTCAGGCCCCTTTACTCACAGTGCATTTGTGTGGCTTTTCCCCTGTATGTCTCCTCATGTGGACCACCAGCATATATTGGGCTTTGAAAGGTTTCTGCTCCCGGGAACAGTCCAGCCATCGGCACACAAACTCCTTCTTCTCACCGTGTATGTGGTCATTGTTGATGTGCTGTTCAGGTAGAACAGAGATTAAAGCTTAACAGAAATACAACATCAGCTGCAGCCATATTGTAATTTCGCACTGGAAGAGCACCAGAGACTGAGGTGTGAACCAGATCCTTGTGGTACTGAAAGAGCAAGATCATCTTCATTCCCAAGTAACCACAGGGTTCAAATTATAGATCCTACTGGTAGTCCACTAAGGCCCATGAATTTATTTCTGAGGCTTTGGATCAGGCCTCAGGGATACAAGTAGATAAATGGATAATCTCATGCACGGCTCCACTTGTGTGGTTCACATTGGATACTGCTTTTGCAGAGCAGGAAAGCATTACTGAAGTGCTGCTCAACATAAACAAGGTTTACAAAATCAGGCCTTTAGAAACATATCCTCCAACTTGACAAATCAACAGAACTGCTAAACCAAGTTTCCACTTCAAATTTTAACTCACTCCCTGTTATCCATATTTTCTTTCAGTAAATGTATTTGGTTCAGTAAATGTACAGGTCATGGCGGGGAAAATAAACCCCTACACACTGTGAAAAGAAACTCTTGAGTACTGGAGCATACATCAAGCCAGTTTTTGCCATTGCCAAGTCTGGCTCTGTCTGAATGTGTGTGGGAGTGACAGCTGCCCCAGCCCTGCTGACTCACGGCAAGTCTTGCTGTGGTCAGTGTCATCCACGTGAGTGTACCCAGAAGCAGGACGGGGCTGTGTACCTTGTACTCTTCCACAAAAGTAGCTTTCTCTGTTTCTTTCACTAAAATCTAGTTCAGAAAAGCATTTAAAAATGGATTTAATTCTCTCTGTGTTTGAGTGGAAACAGGCAGGTGAAGCAGGGCCAGCCTCAAAATTGGTTTGGTTTTTTTTAAAGGTTTAACTGTTTGAATTTTTTTGCACAGCTTTAGAAAACAACAGAAAAGAAAACTATACACAGACTTTAGAAGTTTTTTCTAGTAAGAGCTACCTGACTCATCCTCCCAGACTCTCTTGGAGAAACAATTCCACACTGCTGTATTTCCGTCATTGTGCCACTAGATGGCTGCATTACTCAGCGAATGACATTATTCCCACTAAGGTACCACCAAAAAATCTTTCCAGTTTTTATTTGCTCACAGGACACGGATGAAATCTCTATCTGTTCCAGAATGGGCTCACAGAAAATGCCAGCCATACAGAAACTCATTAGTTCATACTGGAATACAAAGAAGATAATCCCAATCTTTTCTAAAGTCTTGAAATCAATCAGAAAGCCACATAAAATCATGTATGTTCAAAATTATGCACCATCGCCATGGGAAACAGACATCCACTGCCTATAAAAGATGACAGCTCTTTTTCTGAAACTTTATTGCCATTTCTTAAAAGTTGTTATGGGGCACAGGATGCATGAACAGAGCAGAGGTGCTGGGCAACATACAACTTGTAATCTGCAAGAGTTTATGTTTCTGGTGCAGGTCTGTAGCCATTCATAATACACACACCTGTGCCAGATGCATACACATGCCCTGCTCTGTGAAATGACATCAAAAGGGTACAATGAGGGTAATGTATGCTCCTTCTTGAAAGAGAAAGAAGTAACAGGACAAAATTCAGTGCATTCAAGTAATTAATGGCCAAATCTCTCTGTAAACTTTACAGACTGTGTGTTATGTTAAACCTACACAGCCACGAGGGGGATGAAACTTGAGTGTGTGACACAGGCTTTCCATTTGATACAAAAACCTCAAGGCTGGATCAATCACTTCACAACAGCACCTCCTTTTACCTCCTGCTGTGTGGACACTCAGGCACCACGGAGACTCTTTCAGAGAAAATCTCCATAGGACAGTTTTTTCTCTTTGTCCCTGCAAATGACAAAGCTCCCTGCACTCCAGACCTCTAGCCTTTAACAGCATGAGCATCCTCTAAAACTGACCTTTCTCATGGGCCTGAAAGTCCTTTCCTCACTCTCTCCCTAGCGCAGGCTCACTGCAGCACCTGAAAAAGCTTGCCGAAAGTGGTGACTTGATCATTTGCCTCTCTCCATCACTGGCTTACCTGTCAAATATCTTGTGATCATCTTCTGGTCTCTCACAACTGTGGCCCTCCATGCACATTTGCCCTGCTCTCTTATCCTATCAATCCTTTCCTAGACTCTCTGATCTTCCTACAATCAAACCCGTCTTTGTGCTGGTTTCCCTCATTGCTCTGATGCTCCAAGGGGCCCCTGAGAGCTCACCTGCAAATCCATCTCATTCTCATTCAAACCCTCTGAGGATCCTCACTTTTAAGGAAAGCCTGATAGAAATGAGCCTGTGATCTGCTAATCTGCTAATTTATTTGGTTCACAGGTGAGCTGCTTAATTGCTTTTTGCAGAGGGCTGATATTTTAGCAGATGTACAAACATGTCCAAATACTGAAAGGCTGGTCTGGAGAAAGACACTTGCTAGACGTAGAATCAGCACCAGCAGTGCTCTCAGGTAAGGAGATTCACAGTGTTTGTAATACTGAGATTCAAACACCCTCACCTGCTCAAGTTATGATGTGAAAACTCGTCAGTCATCTGCTATGGACATACAGGCAGAACTACACAAATACAAACCAGGAACTAAATCTACACTGGGATTTTTTACCATTTGGCAGAAAGAATGTGCAATTTTTGCTACACATTTAAGGAAGAAGGAGGTCTCACTGTGCAAACAACACCATTTAGAAAAATTCAGAAGTTTGTGAACTCTGGCATTCAGGCTCTTTGACTCAGATAATTACCTTTGGATTTTACACGGTGTTTTTGGCTCCCTGGTCTCTATTATGAGAGGAAATGAACAGTTTTGAGCTTGTAAAACAAAGAACAGTCAGGAATAAGAGTATTATGCAAAGCAGAAGCTTTGGTACAGTACAATAAGGATTTATAGGGCTTCAATTTATAATCTGTTTGTAACCTTATTACACCCATGAAATGTCACATTCCAGGGACTAGATCAGAAGGATTTTTTTTTTTCCTGGTGAAATTGAATTTTGATGCAGTTTCAGGGTGTGAAAAGGCTTTTCTTTTAATTTTGTAGGCCCAAACCTGCAAGTTTTACTTATGTCTGTAATCCTTATTACAGTAAATAGGCTCATGAAAGCCAATGATATTACTCCCTAGTGTCGGGTTTGCTACCATAAGGCTCTGAAGCACCAGCTCTGTATTATTAAGAATTTCTGACCTGAAAAAAAAAGCCCCCATTAAAAGCTGGAATTCTACAAGCTATCTCCCATTGCACACAGCTCCAAAAAGCTGCTGAACAGGGGTCATTTGCAGAATACCAGTCACTTTCATGCTACTTCAATGCTCATTACCAAACCTCTGTTTGTCCTGGCTCATTTTCTTTTCTTTAAAATTGTTGTTATCATCCAGTTCCAAAATACCCTAAAATAAACAGAGGGAACTGACCTAAATACTGATTTTGGTCTCAGAATGACCTGCCTTTGAAGGAGGAAGCTCTGAGATGGATTTCAATTCCAGAGCATAAAACCCCACCAGATTAATTGAAATCAAGGATGAAGTTTGCCTGTCATCTCTACTGGGCAAGCTCAAAAACCACAGGTAATGGGAAACTCAATCCATAGTATCCTGGAAGCATAGATGCTTACATGGTAAGAAATACTACTGAAAAAGGAAACGCCCTAAATCATGCATGTTCCCATATAATCCATACCCACCACGTGTTACTTCATATTGTAGCAGATGAGGTGAGGTGACACTGGAGGTAGGATCTGCAATAATCTTAGTGTTCCATTTCCCTCCTCCACGAGGGTTTTTAGAAAAAAGGAGAATCTACACATGTCCTAGCTGACTGCATGGTACCTATTAGCTATTCAATACATAAACAAAGGCCAAATGTGCTCTCACAGTAGTCAAACAGCAGGAGGAAAAGCTTCTCCATACCAGTGGAAAAAGTTATGAATATCAGAAAAAGAATGTCACTGCAACTGGGATTGCATCTGAAAGCAAAGTGCTATTGGGTGGCAAGAGCAGAATACTCTGGGAGAGTCTCATGTTTCTGTTTTCTATCCTAGACATACTACCCTAGAGTGGAGGAGAAAACTGGGAAGAGACCATGCTGTATTGGTATAATGTGGTAAGTTAGTGGCAGAGTGGGAGGCATATCACCATTGCCAAAATTAGATTTCAGTTATACAATGACAATTTCAGACTTCTATCTTCTCACAGTTATTTCCCTGTATTTTAAAAAATTAAAAAGGAGGTGCTAAATGACTTCTCACTAGATTTCACCACCGACATCAAGCAGAGGCAGTGTTTAAACCATCTTGTAGCACAAATCTCCCTCTGTACTGTACTGCCACAAAAAGTCCCTCAAACCAACAGAGGGACTTTGCTGACTTTGAGAGAAGGGTGAAGAGGCATCGCAGTGCAACAGCTGCTAAACACAGCTCATCCCACAGCTGCACAAGAGAGCTGTGGAGCCCACAGGCTGCAGAGAGGAAAAGTGCAGAGGCTATGTCTGGCAGTACCAGACTGGCTAGCTCTGAAGCTGCTTTGGAAGGGGATTAGCTGTCCCTGACCCGCAAGTCCTGCAGGGAACACTTTTATTTCTGTGTCTTGCATAGGGAACATAGATTTGTCCTTAAGCGCACATACAGTTAGAAACAGGTTCCTGGTCATCAGGCCCATCCCCTCGCTATGGCAAGCCCCACCATACATAATCCTGGTCACGAACAGAGCTTCATCTTCTCAGTACGGTGGTGATCAGCTCCCTCTGCTCCCAGTGGAAGGCGCGTCTAGGAACTCACTCTTCTGCGGGTTAGCAAATAATTTCTAGCTTCGATTTATTCACAGCCAATTTATATTCATTTGTTCTTGTGCCAAACACTATCCTTTAGCTTAAACAGCTCTGCTTCCCTGCAGAGTGTTTAGTTCTCTCCCTTCCCCACCCTAACTAACTGGCAGGCAGCATTCTCCTCTCTGTCTTCATTTGCTGGATTAAATAAACTAGTTCCTTCTGGTCTTCTCTACAATGACCAAGTCTTCATTCCCCACTTAACCTGCTTTGGCTTGAGGTGGGGAAGTCTCTAAGTCGTGTTTGTCATTTTGTTCCCAGGTTCCTCACTGCCACTTTAAGGACTGTATTAGTCTATCAGTGGCTCTCTCAGCCTCTACACCTGCTCTAGTACAACTTCAACCTTCTTGACCAGAATAATGTGAAGTACACCAGAGCTCACGAGACTTGGTGTAACAGAATCCAAACTTCCCTGTCACCACTTAGGTGTAAGTACAGATCTCTCATTCACTTTAGACTTGAGACTATTACCAAAGCCTCTGAGTACCTCATAGCATGTGAATGTACCTCTCTTAACAACAAACTTCAGAAAAGAGTATCCTCTAGATGGCCACAGTAGAGGCAGAGACTTAAGGCCCAAGAGATCTAAAGGCCACATTCATAGAAGTATTTAGATCTCTGACTCCTACTAAAAGTAGTCCCTTGTTCATGAGTGGTGTGCATACTTCTGAGGTTCTTGACCTACTCAGCTTCCTGAGATAGCAAAGTGACTGCAAAAAGAGTATCACTGTTCAGAGTAGTGACAGGGCAGAATTTAAGCAAGTCCCCAAGCTTGCCTGCTCCCCAGGGATGCAATATGCAACTCATCACTGCTCCTTGTTACCATTTTAGGTAGTCAGGCAACTGAGAGATGACATCAGACAGGCCTCCCTACCATCTCATTAACATCTTGATAAAGGTTGACTCCATGATCCACAGCCAGATGAACAGACAAAAGCATTGTAAAAAAGTCGGGATAAAAAGGAGGTCCTGGTGAGCCAGGAAATCTTCTGTGACAATAGAAATCTCAGTGTGAGGAGGAAAAAATGCATCTCTGTGGAGTGGAATCGCCAGCAGACTTCTCGGACACATTCCAGTCACTGCAACTGAGTCTCTCTCTAACCTCTGTGACTCTCTGTTAGAATAATGCATGCATTTTAATTTCCTCTTATCTGATGGAAAATAGGTACAGATCCCTCTGTCCTTTCCTTACTAAAGATCACTTGCAGGCATAACGAGGCTAAACAGCCCCAAGAAACCAATGTCTCCTCCCTGCTGCTCAAGTTGAGAGTACACTTTTGACCCTGTGTCCTTAGGGTGGCATAAGTACTTAAGCCATTTTTAGTTCCTGAGATGGAAGAAGCACTTAAGCTGCTTTAAGCCCTTATGGTGGCATAAATGCTTAAGCTGGTTGCAGTTCCTAAAGCCAAGTCGCAGCTATAGCTATACATGAAGAACTCTGCACTTCCACATAGTCACATGCCTGTGAAGAAGCTCAGATAACTATCTCCAATCCTGCTTCCTTTCTTTTGGATGCATTTATTGTTATTCAATTAGAGTTCTTGCAGCTGTCTTTCACACTTTATGGAAGATTTAAGAAATGCTGTTGTGACAGATCTCTGCTAACGCTGATTAGCAACATGACAATTTATACAATTTGCTGATCTGGCCCAAAGAAGGTCAGTGTCTCCAGTCTTGACACCTTTGCTGAAATGGAATACACTCAGTTAAGATCAGCTGGATCTTAAAAGCACTGCACATCAATATCCTCTGTGTATAATGAATACACTAAATTGTCTGTCTGTGCACTGCACTCCTCATCTCACAGTGTTTGATCTTGTCACTCAATCTCTACACTTAATTTTCAATATTTTCTACTATTAACAAATGAAGCCCCTTGCTCCCCCCCTAGATATGGTCATGACTGTAAACCTAAATGAAGACTAGTGACATGCCACATTTCATAAGCAGATATTTTTGGGTTACATGTGAGAGGAATGTGACTTTTTAACAGTTGTAGCGGTTTAAAACTAGCCAGCAACTACCTACCATATTCATTCCCACCAGCTCCTGCCAGCAGGATGGGGTGAATTGGAAAAAGGTAAAATCCATGGGTTGAGATAAGAACAGTTTAAAATCCAAAATGGAAACTAAAATAGTACTAATAATAATAATGGTGAAAAGAGGGATAAGAACAGGGACATGAGTAATAAGCAACAGAAACAAGTGATGCACAATACCCTTGGTCCCCACCTGCTCACTGATGCCCAGCTCACCCCTGAGCAGCAATCAGTGCATCCCAGCCAACTTCCCCCAGTTTATATCCTAAGCATAATGTTCTGTGGTATGGAATAGCCCTTTGGTCAGTCTGGGTCAGCTGTTCCCAGCTGTCCACCCTCTCAGCTTCTTGTGCACCTGCTCCCTGGCAGAGCATGGGAAACTGAAAAGTCCTTGACTTAGAGTAGGCACTGCTCAGCAACTACTGAAACATTTGTATGTTATCAACCTTATTCTCACACTGAATCCAAAACATAGAATGTACCAGCTACTAGGAAGAAAATTAACTCTATCCCAGCCAAAACCATGATAAAAGCATGCACAATTATATATACTGTAAATATTTGTAACTCCAGTATGATTAAAAATGTTTAACTCATTAAGAAAAAAAATCACTACATAAATAAAGTTTCAGTTAAAAAATGGTTATTTCAAAAAGAAGTGAAGCATGTGGAAAATGGAGAAATGTAACTAACCTATTTTACAAACTTAACATTTGAACTCTGTGCCCATGACTGTTAATACTTAATTATAAGAATAAAAAGGGACTCCAGTCAGCACTCCAGCTAAATTCATGCTTGAAGTTCATTTATTACTGTGCTGTCCTGGATACCCATTTCTGTCCCTTGAGAACTGGCAATAGCAAGTCAATGAAGAAAGGGAGGGATCAAAATAAGAACCCTAAGTCAACTGAAAAATTATGATGATTTATAACTTGAGATAGCCTGTATACGTAGAAGGACAGGGATGACAGGCACAGGAGAAGGGCAGCAAGGAAACCAACATCTGGAAGAGAGGATGGAAACAGTAAGAAAGGAGCACTCTAGTGTTCGAGGGAGCATTCCCAAATAAATGACAGACTGAAGGGAATCTCAGAGATGTTGCAACAAACAGTTGGGGTCAACAGCTTTCTTGGACCAGCACAGCTGCCACTGGGAGAAGACTGGGTTTACAGTCATATTTAAAAATTCAGTAAAGATCTGAGGTTCAGTGCAACACATGGACAGACACTGTCCCTGTTTCATGTGGCATACAGGTTCAGAAGAAAGGAATGCACAAGGCCAAGAGCAATCAAACTAATAATAACTAATAAACTTTTGCATTTTGTGGAGTTTATTGTATTCCTACCTGAGCAGGAATCATCTTTTTGCCTCAAATGCTGTTTAACTAACCCATGGTGAATCAAATTACTTTTTACATATGGGACTGGAGAAGTCTTGTTCTCTAAATGTGAAACTGTACTACTAATAAACAGGAATATGCTAATTCAAAGGACACAGCTCACCAGGACTGTTTGCTTTTCACCTCTCTCTTTTAGCTGAAAACATAGGTCTGGTTATTTTTTTTCATGTCTCTTCCCTAACAACAGCAATAAAATTTCTAAATCCCCCAGTTAAAAAAAAAGGTATTTTCTTTCTGCTTCTCCTTTTGTTCTCTTGCAGTAAATCCTTCGTTGCCTATCAATAGGTTAAACATATCCAACTTGTATGTTTAAATGCTAAAGACAGAGAAGTCCCCACGGATATGTCAATCATTGGCTCTTGTACAAAGAAAATACTGTATTTTGCTCAGAAGAGCTTTCTGTGGCAATTTAAACACAGTGAGACAGACACAATATCCTGGAGAGAGGAAAACCTGCCTTATTACATTCCTGACCCAAGAGAAAGGATCTGCCCTTAGGACATAAAGAGAATCAGTGGGGGGAAAAAAAAGAGAAAAGTTATCTAATCCTAAAAATAAAGACAGTGGTTCATAATACAGCATGACCTTCTTTTAATCTCTGATATAGTAGTTATCCAGTATGGATGTGATAGAATACCAACAGGGCAAACACAGCTTGCTCGTCAGTCTGGGAACCAACTCCCTCAGCCTGTCTCTGTTTCCAGGTTTTGGACAGCTTCTTGGTAGGCTCTGGGATATTCTGTGGAGTGAATGGAACTTATGGGATATTGCAGAGATTCTTTCCCAATAAGATCACATCTTGTTCTTGTTTCATTTAATATACATATATTCACGTATACAGTACAGTTAAGTCTGTTAGCAGCAAAATGCAGCTCCATCAAGGGCAATGTTTTATAGCTCTCCCTTGACTTCCTGTGTCAGAGCATGTAGCTATAAAGCAATGGGCAGAAACTGCATCTTTGTATGCTAAACCTGAAAATCTAATAAATGAGATTCTGCTAGGACATCAACATAAATGTTGTGGACATTAATCATGCCAGTTTTACAGTAGTAGGAAAGGTGCTTTGATGACTCTCAGGTTTGTTTCTTCTCTGATGTTCTCTTCCAATACTCTCAAAAATCAAGTGCCTTGTTTTTCTTCAAACTTGCATTCTTGTATTACCAGCTGGGACGCTAATAGGAGAAGCTGGTATGGTACAGGAATTTCAGCTTTCTTTACTCTTTTCTTTTTTCCAGCTATAGAGAAGAAATTTTTCAGTGCATGCTGCCATGATAACTGGGCTTTACCATCTCCTCCAGCAGTGATCCTCTGTATCACATTTGCCTTAGTTCAAGGAAGGTATCATAGCTTCCCCATTTTAGCAATGTTACAAAAAAAAAAAAAGCTCCACTTCTCTCTTCAACCACCTGCCCAATCTGTGACCTGCCCAAGGACAGGCTAATTGCATTTTTTTGAGGAGGCTGCAGCAGAGAAGGAACTGATAGCGGAAACCACAAGCCAAATGCTCAAGTCAGTTGCTCTCAAACAGGCATGTTTTGGTTAAATCTCTGCTCTGCAAGGAGGAGCCCTACTCCCCTGAGAACTGCTAAAGCAGGGAAAGATGCAAAAGGGTTACATGAGGATGACAAGTTCTTGGGGCACTGGGATGAAGGAGCCTGTAGGGCTGAAGTGCCCCTGCAGTGCTCCTCGAAGGAGCCAACCACAAGCTGAGCACTGCTGGTGTTTCTCCCAACCACCTTCTCCTACCTGCCTGCTGTCTGCAGTGCTTCCCAGCTCTCCGGCTGCCTCCGCCACAGCACTCCCTGCACAGCCCCTGCAGGGTGTGTTACACGCTCCACACCACTGCATGGGTGCTGGCAAACTCTTCTCCCAACTTCCACTTGCTCCAGGACCTTTCTTGGTGTAAACTGTGTGTGTTTGAACACACAGGCTGAGAGGTGCTCTGAGCATCCGAACTGCTGTGCTAACTGCACAATAGCCTTTTGCTGTAGGGTTTTTCCTTTTTAAAAGGCAACATCACAGTTAGAACTCCATTACGACTTTCAACCTCACCAAGACTTCACCAATGCACAGAATTCACTTTTACAAAAATAATCTTATATATATATATATATATATATGTGTGTGTGTGGAGATCACTTCTACTTTGTTTTTTTAATGATCTTCACATTTAGGTCCCCCAATTACACCTACATTTCACCTGTCTTCTATGTAAAGGTCATATGAAAAAAATATAGGGTAATTTGGTGCCTACAGCATAAACCAAGAGACCAAAGACACAGTAGCAAGGAGAAAAAAGCAGAGGAAGATAAAAGACAGGTGAAGTGTGTACCAGTGATAGAGAATTCAAACTTGGCTTGAAAGACTGGGGCTGGAAGAAGAAAGTTCATAAAGGCCATTTGCTGAAGGGTTTAAGACCCACTGCTGACTACGTGATGAAACTGTGATGTTGGTCTTCACAGTGCAACAGCAAAAGAAGGTGGTCTTCTCCCAAATCCTATACCCTAGCCCTGCACTGATGATCTTCAGCCTATTCTGCCTGCTTTTCTCTCATTCTTTTTCATCACACATGCACCCAAGCTCTCCCCACAGGCTTTCTGAGAGGTGGCTACAGGCAGGGATTCTACAGCTTGAGTTGCAGGAAGGACTCCTGCCTTCAGTCAACAGCTCTCCGGCATGATTGCGAGGAGGTGCAATGCCTGTTCAAGTAATAAGCTCACAAGAGAGGAAATTCACATTGCAAAGAGCTCCACATTCCCCTCAAATCCATTAGACATTCCTCTCTCAAACTAGTCAAAGCAGTAGTGCAGAAACAGGGGAGAGGTCTTCCTACAGCTGGATGGAGAGGAGGTAAAGACTGGCCAAACATCTGCCCTTCACTGGGTCTAAGACTGCCAGCGAATGTTGCCTAGAAAACGTACTGTCTGATATCTTCTAGGAGTGGCTAAATGTGGAAGGAGAGAAAACCACCTGAGGCTCAACTTCAAAATTTTCTGCTTCATGACCTTTGCATTTAAGGATAAAAATTGATTTTACGTGCAACTGCTGGAGAATTTCCAGGAAAACCATGTTAAAAATCTCCCTCTCAGGCAGTACCCAAGGCGAGCAATGGCTTATTCTTTACGAATCTGATCTCACATACAGCTGTGTACAATCTTTAACAAAAACATAAAAGACTTACCTTAAAAAAAAATTGAAAAACTTGAACAGCTCGACACTTAGCACTGCTACAGATGTTAGTGTAACACACTTAAAAGCAAATATTCTATTTCTGGATTTTTCTCACTGGCAAAGACAGTGGCAGAGGACTCCTGCCAGCACACGTGAGAAGGAAGTAATCATAAAGAGGCATTACTATAAGGTATTTCATCTTATTTGCAAATAGTATGAAGAATGAAAATACTGTTCCTGCTTTTGACAGAAGCACACCAGCACACACGAGGCAGAACTAAATACTTTGGATGGTTTCACACATTTCTGCAGAAGACAAAAAAACTATAGGCCTCCTTCCTGCCACCATAACTCATTTGACTTCAATGGAAATCAGACCTGCTGTATATATTAAACCTGAAATTAACTGTTCTCCCCCCCTATTATTTGGCTTTGATAAATTCCAGCCATTGCTCCTGGCCAAGATGCACAGATCCTGGTTCTGTGAGTCTGTTCTGCTGACACGAGCTCTTATGGCAGCCTGGAGCCCATTAAATTCCATTGGGTCCAAACACACAGCTCTCTGCAGGAGTGGGGCTTTAGCAACTCTTACAGTTAGCTATTGAGCTGTGGGTTCAAACCATGCTAAAAGTAATAATATTCTCTTTTGACATAGGACATGTTCACAAGAAAATAAAACTGGAAGAGATTCTTAATCTTTACATTCCGCAGCACAGACCAGAGTGGTAGAGCCAAGAAATAAAAGTTCAAGAGTAAAGATACCTAGAGAAGAAAAAAAAAAGGAAGAAAAAAAGTACCCAGCAAAATATCCCAACAACTGGTGCATCAAATGAATGTATAAAGACAGAGCTGTTTTATAAAAATTGGAAGGCTGTAATGACAAAAATCTGTTAAAATTTACACTGCCTTTCAGTGCATGGGTTTGGAAATACATTGGAACCAGTTTAGAATCAACAGGCTCTTCGAGTTAAAATGTAACTGTATATTACAGCAGTTTTATACGATTTTTTATTAGAAGAGACAAACTGCTTAATCCCATGAACCAACTTAGAAACCTATTAAAGGCTATAGCAAGAGAAAATAAGGAAAAGCTAAAAAGTAGCATTTTAACAAGATTTTGAATTCTTCCATACTCCAAGGGTGGTACAATGGGTCATCTATCTATGCAGAAAGATTAGCAAAATACTTGATCCCTCACAAAAAAGTTAAACCACTGCCTCTTTTACTGAAAATCCTTTGTTCCTAAAGGGGATAAAAAGCAAGGTAAAAGTCAGATATTTAAATGGGATCTGCTTTTCAGGGTGCATTAAGCATATGGGCACTAGCACTAAGCATGTAGACTGGACTTGCTGAAAAACATGCACCTCCTTTAGTTTAACCTTGGACCAGATTTTGTAAAGCCATGCACTTTCTTCTACTTTTAATACTTTATTAATAATTACAGTACTGCTAACACTGATCCACTTAAAATGAAAGAAAATATATTCCTCAGCAGGATCTTCCTGTGTAAATCAATCAGTAAATCTTTCTAATTTTTTGTAAAGAGAGCCCTTATGCTTACCACATGGACACATACAAATTGTTCATATGATAAAAATACCAATGCTTTGTCTGCAGAAAGATACTATTGAATAATAGCTTTTTTTTCCAATAAATGCACTTAGTGTCTCCTTATACATAAACTATGAAAGCTGCAGTTCAAATTAGAGATAATGCCTGATCCGTGTTTAGCAATGAAAGGCACTAAAAACCCTTAAAAAAACTGGGAATATGGTGACTTAAAAACACAAAACACTTTTCACAGAACTACAAAGAAAAATGCTGGCAGATAAGCAATGCCAAAAACTTTACTAGGCAATAAATGTTTTAATGTATTTCATCACAGATGAGATCCTGACAGAATTAATCCAGCTTCAGTATCTGACAGAAGCAGCAGTGTGTTAGAGCCACGACATCACAACTGGACTGGAGGAAGTAATTTGGGCTCTTCCTCCTAACACCTCCAAGAAACATCTAACAAGCTTCAGCACATGCAGCAGTTTATTGCTTCTCTAAGACCCCCCTTGGGTTTTTTTTTTCCTGACATCCACTTAGAATTTCCCTCCTGTATCCATGCTAGGCTTGGTCATCCCTGTCACATCCTAGCAAACTCAGGGCTAGCAAAGGTCTCTGTCCCATTTTAGAGGTTAGTCACACTTGATATTTCAGGCAGCGGCAGCAGCATTATCTTTTTTCATCCTTTTTTTGCCATGAGGTAATATTTTTCTATCCTCTCATACATGCCGTAAACAGTCCTGCATTGTATCTGAAGACGTATGTTTGAGCTGCTGCAATGAAAACTGTGCAGGACTTCTTATTAGAACATGGGAGTATCACCTAACACACTTAGAAAAGAGCCATGGCCAATTTTTTTCTGCCCCTACGTTCCACACACTAACTTTAATTTACTTCCAGTGAACTTACAAGGGCTTTTGGTAACTAAAAATCAATCCTAAATAGTCTGGTTTATCTCAAAGATTCCTATCTTCTCCTATATACCACTGTGGCACCATCTGAGTGGGACAGACTTGTGCTGGCAGTCAACCACAGAAATCTGCAGCAGCAAACCAGAGATAGTCTGGTATCTCTGTAACTCTTCCTCATCCAAAAACTTATCAGAACTGGAGCCTGGCACCTTCAGAATATCATATAAAACACACTTCTTTGTTCAGACTTTTTTTACTAACCATAAGTGTTGGAATCCCCTTGGCAATTAATTTCCTGGCTGGTAATCCCTTGGCTCTGATCCATGTGGAGAGAGTGGCTGCACTGGAGGGAGGCGTGCAAGGCACATGCTCCAACTTGGCAAAATGAAGTGGTCTCTTGATTTAAATGACAGTGGCCAAGACTGAAAACTTTGTACTTGCCCTGCATAATGGAGTAGGCTAAGCTCACCGTTAAACACTCTTTTAAAGCTGAGTATAAATAAGGCAAATGGCAGAGTTTTCTTGGTTATCTGAGGCAATATTACAAATAATATAGGCACAATAAAGAAATGTAAACACTACCTCAATGGTAGTGAGATAGAGAAATTGTACAATACATTGTTTGATAATTAGCACTGGTAACAGTTTAAAGGATAAAGCCTTCACTTCACTTTAAAAAAACTTACACTAACAAAAACAACAAAATCACTGCATATCCACAGCGTATTAAGATTCTCTACTCTCAGCTCTTGTACAGAGGTACAGAACTCCTGTGGTAATCCTGCCTGATGTTGGTAACTGGCAAAACACTCTGCAATGAACAGAACAGAGCTACAGGAATGCCTCTCCCTAGCAGCCAGGCCAGGTGGGCTTGATCAGTTCTGACATACATATGTTGTTTAAGGTATTCTGAAACAAAGGGACAGAGAAGCTCCTATAAGTAGCCAAACTCTCAAAAAATTTTTTTCACTGAGTTTCCTTTAGTTTTAGACAAAGGCTTTCACAGGAGAAAGAAAGTTGGTACCATGCTCACATGTGCTGTAAAGAGTGAGATATTATCTTTTTAATTAATTCAGCCTAAAGTAATGCAGTTCTAAGTGATGTGCTCCAATCCTGGATTCCTCAAATTAGGAAGCATAAGAGCTAAATAAACAAGGGAAAAACACTTGTCCTTCATGCTACAGAATCCTAAAATAATACACCACAACCCTCCCTCCTGCGACCTATACTGGACTTCCCTGGATGCATTCAAGGTGTGTTGCCCTTATCTGGCAGGAATCACTGCCGACGTAAGGTGCTAACCAGAAGGTTAGCAGACAGGACAGACTTATCTGTACTGTGCTTCTCTCTGAAAATTTAGTGAGTGCCTACCTGCTGCTGTGCTGCTGCTGTTCTTTCTTTTTGTGCTTTCTTGGCACATGTAGGAGAGGATAAAAGCCTAATGGGTGCGAGTGTCAGCACAATATAAATTGCTGCAAGGAAAAACTTGATGCATGGCTTGGGATCTGAAAGAAGAATGTCCACCATTGTTTGTGATTATGGATCACATCACAATCTAATAGCAATTTTTATTTAATCAATAATTTCCATGCTGAACAGACAGCCCTGTTACAGAGAATCGACAAGCAAGTACTGATAGCGACAAGGCTTGTTATTAATCTTTACCCTGCCAACATTTCAACCAAACTACTGTAAAAAAGCACCACCAAGATGGATTTAGAAATAGGTCTTTTTTTTTCTGTCTCTTTTCTTTCTATTTTTCTTTCTCTCTCTCTCTCTTTCTTTATCCCTTTCTTCCTTTTGCTTTTCTTTTCTTTTTAGCTACACAGTCCCATTACCCTTCTCCCTTTTCAGGTACGTAATGTTTCATACACTTTATATTCTAAGTTTATTTGAAAAACCTGGGGCTTGAATTGCACAAAAAGGCAATTCATATTAAGCAATTTCACAAATCAGTGGGACCTAGCCCAGTGCTGAGTGTTAACCATTATAGGCTAATAAATCATACTTTCTCTTTGAGATGTCAATCGCCAAAGTGCTTTGTAAAAATGTTGGCATCTGTAATTCAGCGAAGCCTTTTCATCTTGAAATAAGATGCTCCAGACTGATAACAAGAATAATCCTCTCTTGATCAAAAAAAAAATCTGCATTTTACCAATTAAAGCTGCTGCCAGAAGCCAAACGGAGCAGCACTGAGACTCCACTGTAGTTTATCTCTGCTAAACACAAGGAGGGATACAGTTGGAGCTTTGTTTCATTTTCAGCCTGACTACTTTATCTCACAAAGAACTGCAGCATCTCAGCCCTGCGATACACATAAGAATGGTATATGCAGACCTTATACCTACAGTGCAAGCCACCAGAGGACCCACTCCTGACAAAACCACCACCCATTCATTTTATAGATTAGGTACTCGACACCGTGAAGAAAAGTCATGCTCACACTAAAGTTTAAGCACAGGAAAACACTAGATTTGTTTCCCCATGATAAAAGGCTCATCTGCTTTTCTTTTTCTTTCTATCAAGAGGTTACACAAGCAGCAGAGACTGCAAAAATGAATCCATGCAGCCCAGCCCTCTCAAAACCAAATGCAGAAACTTCACTCATGCCTGTATTTAACTTGCCTGTCTCTGCCTCCATTTGTACATGCTGATCTGCCTTCTGTCTCAGAAAAAGCACCTCCTCATGCATCTGAGCCAGCACTCACAGATTTCTATTCTTCCCAGGATTGGTTTACTATGGGTAGTTTTTTAGGCAGAATATGGGTGACAAAAGCAGTGCAGAGACATACCACACCAAACACTTCAAGACAGATCTTCCACTGGCTCACTAATAACACAGGCTATGTAACATCAAATCACTTAACAGCAACAAGGCATGAAAAAGCTGCACAGAAAGAACAGCTCTGTGCAGGTGAATCTGCTTTGTCCTGGCCCTTTGGTCAGGACTGAAAGGTACCTGAAGTCCATGCACAAGCCCAGCCCTCCTTGCAGCTCTGAGGCAGCAAAATAAAGGCAGGCAGGGACTTCCCTTTCCTCTCTTCTCTGTGACAGCCCAACAGGAGTCAGGAGCTGAAGAGTCAACTCAGTTTGCAGCTTTACTCTTGCCTATGAGTTTGTCACTTAGTCAGCATGGGCTCCCCTGGGACTTGGCTGGCAGCTTTTTATCCTACATTTCTCCCCAACACTGGAAGTCACCTATAAAATATCAGTAACTTGGAAGAATTCACCAGCTGAACTCTCAGGCATACTTACTCTCAAGTAAGTATGTATATCCACGAACTATCTGAACAGTGCTGTGTGATTAAAAGCACGGACCAAAGTCAAACAGCACAGCCCTTTCCACCCAAGTGCCCACTTATTACAGGTAGAGTGGGTAGAGTAACTTCCCAGGGCACAGGGGGTGCACTGCTTGTCCCTACCTACAACAGTGAAAAACAAGTGTTATTTAAAGGACATGTCATAATTTAGCAGCCCTTTTCAGGGATACCAATTCAAAGACAATGACTTTGGCAACTCATTCGAACAGAAGCCATAGCAGCAGCAGACTAACAACAAGTTTTCCTAATGCTGTGAAATAAATGCTAATTACAGAGGAATTAAAATTAAAAAATGATTACATTTCTCTCTATAAATCCCCTCTTAATACTTCACAGATTAGGGTGGATTTATTTTGTTGTAAACCTTTCTCTATCAAAAAAGAAATCCCCACGTTATTTTTTTTTCCCCTTCTCCTCTGTGATTCATCAAAAGCCAGACTCTAGGCAGGGAGACTGCTGATGCACTTGTGTAGTGGAGTGCTTAAGAGGACCTGAGCCAAAGCACAGCTGGCCTTTGGGTCAAGCCCAGAGTGAATATGATCTCTTCACAAGGCAGCACTGATGACTTTTAACACTGCTGGGAGGCAAAGGGCATCACGGTGGCTGACGCAGAACAAGGATGTGCTGAGAAGCACAAGCAGGGGCCATGCCAGAGCCTGGGGGCTACTGAGGCTCCAGAACAGCAGTGAGGTCCATCTGTGGTTACTTAACCTTAAAACCCAACAGCACTTACATGGATACCTTTGATGGGGGGTTAAAGACTTGCTTAATTTAAACAAGCCTGTGTTAGGTACCCAGACAGAAACCAAGAGAGAATGAACATGCTCTCAAGGGCACAGATCTGCTTACCAGCTTTGCTATGCCATCTAATAAATTGCTGGCCTATAAACACTTCAATGATTCTGGCACAATTCAAAAGGATGGGTTCAGCAGCTTATAATACATCTCAGTAAGGTGGTGTCTTAATTAGAACTCAGCCTTTAAACAGATAATGAGGAAGAGATTTCAAAATCTAAAAACTTCTGTACAGATGTTTCTTATTATGATTTGCTATAATCTCTTCTTCCTTTCTCTCCTTCTTCTTCCTTTCTCTTGCACCCCCACAGCTACAAAACTCAAATATATTGAGGGGATGGACAAACTGGAAAAAAAGCCTTCCCATGGCACTTGCTTGTCACTGAAACAACTCCCTGCCTTCTCCAAGCTGTCCCAGCTTTCAGCCCAAGCCTTGGGCTTGTCTCACTTCAAGAAGTGATTTCTTTTGTCCACAGCACTGCTTCTCCAAGTATGAGCTAGGGTCCAGACTCCAGTGAGTAAAAAATAAAACAAGATGAAACAGAATAAAACCACCAACAAAACCCCCTTTGCTGTTGTACGTAAAACATTCCCCTTTTGTCAGGAAAAAAATGATTACTGTAATGGATTTCATGTTCTTATCTAGTCCTTACTCTTTTCAATTTAAAGGAAACATTCCTGAACCTTTCAGGGCAGTAACTGTCATTGCCATGCACAATGAGCCTGCAAATGGGCTGAGGCTTCTCTGTGTTACTGTGCTAGAGCCAAATAAAACTATAATGAAAACGCACCGAAAACTGCCTCTGCAAAGAAGAATTAAAAATTACGTAAATCCGTGAACATACTTCAAGAAGCATGCAAACCGGGATGTGTGATTACACCCCTCTGGGATTGTAAGGGACTTGCTTCACAAAGCTGGGACTTCACCTACACCACGGCCAGTTTGCACGCACACCTGCAGGACTCAGAGAAAAGAAACCACTAATACATGAAGGATAATCTGTTTGTTGAGCCAGAGGTGAGCAATTGCCTCCATAGTGTGGATGCCTACTCACACAGCTGCACCCGGCACCCGCTTGGCTTTGGGGCTCTTTGCTTGCAAGGCAGTTTCTCCTCTTGCAAATGGTGGGCAATGTGCAACTCTCAGGGTCACTAACAGGTCTGCTGTGCTGTAGCTGATACTCAGGGGAACTGCTTTAATCTTTATCCTCCTATTGCAGTTGGATCTTTGTTTAGAGAAGAGCGGTGAACGTTTCTCCAGTCCTTACCTATGGCTCTCCTGCAGGAGAGGAGCTGAGGAAGAAACCATAGGCTAAAGACAGCACGGTAGCAGAGGAAATGAGACTTTCAAATCTATTGACTTTGAGTGTCCTTATTTCTGGAAATCCATAATCAGCCACTGTAAAGAGGGCTAATCCTTCAGAGTGGTGTGTTCCCCACCTCCTGATGATCTTAAGTGTTTGAGGTGCACAGGATTGATTAAGACACCTCACAGACACTGTAAAACCTGAGCAGAGGCTGGCTGTGGGCACAGTTTGGGTTTTATGTAGGTCTCCATGGATTGCCGGCCAAATTCTGTTGGTCAGGGTTGAACCCACCCTTTTCTGTAGGAGCAGAGTGCAAGAACATCAAGAAACTCTAATCTCAAAATTGCATGTAATGGTTCTTTCGGGTACCCTCAGTGCGCTGCAATGCCTTGGGAACACGTGGGTACCTGAAAAACAAAAGAAGCTGCCCTCTGGTGCAAGAAGGGAGCCACATGGACCAGTACAATCCCCAGGGATTGCCGGAGGAGTGCTCCAGTCACTAGGGCTTTGCAAACAGGCAGGAAGACCTCAGCAAATGGAATCCTGAATATAAGCCACTGCTGTCAGTTCGGGGTTTTTTGATCTCATCTAATCAAATGTAACAACAATGAGAGAATTTTATTGCTGTACAATTAAGGAGAAAACACTAACAAAAAAAATAGCTCTACAGTTCTTCAAGCATGTTTTTGAATAAAAAATCATTGTCATCAAGGCTACGCAGCAAGGGGGATGAGAAACAGGCAGTGCTGCGTTTTTCTGATTGCCATTGTATTAATATTTAACAATAAATTAAGTCATTTCCTTGAAGCATAATTTTCTTAAACAAACTTTTATCTTTAGTGTCTAACCCTTTTGCAATATTTTATTCTTAAACTGATTTCTGGGGGAAAAAAAAGACAAACTGCAACAAAAAGCAGATTTATAAATATATACAATATCTTATTAGCTTCTAGGCGCTCACATACTTAAAACAAACTTGAGCTCAGCTAAGCCCAATTATAATATCTCACTGGGCAGAGAAATTAATTAAACAGCTGAATGATAAAGACCCCAGCAGCAAACTGAGGCTTTAAAATAAATAAGATCTTTTTTAAATTTTTTGAGGATAAGAAAAAAGGGAAAGAAAGAAATCTATATAACACACATTTCAAACAGTAATGTAACCAGCCTTTTCAGCAGTGCAATGCACTGTAAATAAGACTACCTGGTGGGTGAATGCAGTGGCAGCTCTAACGTGGCTCACCAACTTTGTGTCTTGCTAATGTGCAACACACGCACCCCTTTTGCATCAACTTCAAATAACCCTGGGATCTCAGCAGTGCAGCTCAGCGACAACCAGAACAAGGGCAGAACTTGTCAGGATTTAAGAGCTTTCAGCAAAACCCTTCAATTGCAGCCGGTACCCTATTCCATAGAAGGATATCAATTATAGATAGTGACTTGCTTTAGCAGTGCAGTCGGTACTGTCAGACGCTAGATAGACAACCATGAAGAATCATGAATCTTTCTATTAACTGTAAGGCGGGGGGGAGAGGAAGGATGGATAGGTGTTATAAATAAGGCAGAGCGTCTGATGGTTTAACACCTTGCCTTTTGGTGTATGCATCATGAAAATTTAACTGTGCTGAATTCTAAGTGGCACATATCACTTGGAAATAAGAGCACCCATGCCAAAATCATTTCAGTGTCAGACCCTTCTGGGTGGGTCAATAATGATTCTTTAAGGTAGCCTTTCAGTTATTTATTCATAGCAGCTCAGGTTCTGTTCATAAATTCAGTCAGGAAACATTGGGATCTAAGAACACTCACTGGCAGCCACATTTTACACTAATAACTGCAGGACTTTGCTACAGAAATGCAGAAAAATGACATCAAATGCTGACTACTGTGCCCAGCGTTGCAATTTCTGCTCTAAAGCTATATCACATATTTAGACACAGATTTTGTTTGCATTTACCACTTCATACATGCTATATAACACATCACTTTGTAATGCTGATTCACCTACAGTTGATTTCAAAGTAAATCACATCTCGTAATTCCCCAAAAGATCACAAACCTATCCTTATGTGACAGAAAGACCAGAATATACACAAACTCATATTTACCTTGTTCAAAACACATGCATATGTGCTTGTGTATACACCCTGTACACAGTGGGAGTAATGACATCTATACCATGAACTGTGTGCACTGTGTATTGTGGACAAGCTTTTCAAAGCTCTGCTCAACCTGGCATGACTAGAATTCATGTAGAGTTACCTAACCCTCCAGGAAACAAAACAAACAACTAGAAACATACTTCCATCTCTTCCCGTAACACTGCAGCTCCTCTAAAATTTCAGTGCGCTGGGAAGCAAGGCTTGGATAACAATCTGTCCTGTGCCATCGGACATTCTGGGTCTGATCTCTTACTATTCTGCATGGTTACAACTGTACAGAAAGATGGCAGATGTTATCTGGATGAGTCTTGCTAGGGCAATTTAAGCCTTCACTACCTTCGTCTATGCCAGTTGCCCCTGTCTTGGTGATTACTACCCCACAGCAGAATCAACAAAACAGGATGGTTATCTATACTTTTGACATCCTGTCCAGCATCTTACTTCCAAACCTTCAAGCTCTTCAAGCTCAGCTGGAGCAGCTCAGGCTCTGCTGAGTCTGCCAGTGGGTTGGGGATCACCAGGAGAGCAGCAGCACGTGCAGCCAGGAGAGGCATTGTGGCACCACTCTGCTGCCAGATCTGAAGGTTAACAGCATGAACCTATCTCCAGTCCTACCTGCACACGAGAAGGCTCGGGTAGCTCCAGACAGCACGAACAGCCCAATGTACGTGGGCCCGGAAGTGCAGGGTGGAAGACCTCGTGCCTGTATCAGGTGCATCCCTTCTCATGTGTTTGAGCAGCGTCTGGCACCGGGAGGCTTTGGGCTTGGCGAGGCCTCCAGCTGGTACTGCAGTGTCAGTGCTGCTGAGCCAAGCGTGTGCATAGGCCCTGAGACACACCCTGCCTGTGCCTGGTTCAGGCACACACGTGCACATGCCACACACAGCACTCAGAACTGCTGACGCCGATTTAAGCGCAGCTACATCAATTTGTATCTACTTGGATTTGCCCACAGTATTTGGATAGGAGGCATACATGAGCCACACCACTTTTTCAACTAAGATTTTCAAGGACCTAATGCTCAGGGATGGAACACTTTCTGCCAGTGACGCACCGCAGCAAACCCAGGGCTGCCCTCCCATGAAGCCCTACCGAGACCAGACTTCATTTCCCTAGTTGCTGCAGAGCTACATCAGAGGGCTGAGGCAATCAAGGGCAGACAAAATGTGCACAAGGCAGACTGGGGTGAGCGGCCAGGCTTTCAAACAGAGTACGATGTCTAAAGCCCTTTGCAATTCTGGGCAGAAATAACTCGCTCAAGTCCCCACAGCAGGACTCTGCCAGAGCAGCAAAAGAAATCACAAACCATGGCCCCATCACTGAATCCCGCTGACTCTTACAGCATGATTTGTGCTACTTAAATGTGATGGCTGCCATGATGAATTTATTATCTTCAGGGTATGGAGTCAAGTCTTGTACCCTGTAATCCTAAATACCATCATAACACACCTGAATCCTGAGCCCTGCCAAAAAGAACTCCCTGTGTCATCAAAAAACTTTTTATATTCCTTTTCTATGCCTAGTGAAACCTGTTTCAGATGTTGCCATTGTTCAGAAGCATAAGAAATACACTTTTTTCAGTCTTGCTGTTGACCATTACAATGCAGGCAGATTTGCTATAAAAATCCCACCAAACCCAACAAATTAATTTTAAAAAACTCCAGAACAACTAAACTACCACCCTGTCAATAAAATCCATTTTAAAATACAAAACATGAGCTATTAGCTAAAATTCTCAGTGGATTTCCATTAAATTTTACACCTGAAACATCAAAAAAAATTTTTTTCTTTTTTTTCATTGCTAAGGATACCTTTATTCTGAATTTCTCTTTTATTTCATATTTTTTTTGTGTATATTATTTATCATCATTACTGGGATCATTTTTGAATACTGAAGTGTTTGCCAGGCATCACAAAGCTTCAGCCTTACAATTACTAGCAAATATAAAGACTGTGCCTATGCAGAGCCCCAGATGATGTCAGTTGGTCTGTTTGCACAGAATCAATTCAAAGACCAACATTTGATCTTTTAATTTAAATGTGTCAAACCACTTGCAGCAGCCATTTGTATGGCGTTTCCCAAAAAGGTACTGTGACATCAAAACAGTTTCTCCTCACATTTCATTTTGGCCCATTAAAATGCTAGGGAATTATGTGTGCAAAATGTCTCTAAAGAATTCTTGGAAAAACGTCACATTTTGGACATTATTTTAGTTTTTGATAGTCTTTCATTTATCATTGTTGTAGTTACTGCTGCTGCTACTACCTAATAATAACAATAACTTGAAAATACATCTTGATTAATAACTGCAACACCAAGAGGTTCTCACACTCCAGCAAGTGAAAGCTGACATTGTTTTACTAAAGTCAGCTTTGCAGGATCAGTTTACCACTTTGCATAGTGTTTGGAAAGATATGGTGGGTTTGTTTTTATTTATTCCGGGTGAAAAAGTAGATTTTTCAACTAGCTATTTCAGTAGCACTAGCCATATTTTGCAATAGATTTTGCATGATCTCCAGTAAAGCATTAAACAGTTTTCTACACTAAATACAATTCTGTCACACAGCTCATTTGCTGAAGATGTTCCTCTCTACTCTGTACTTGGAATTAATTTTTTTTTCAGAGTATTCAATATGTTCTATGTTGCCAGTAAATAAGAGAGGTGCTACTAGTTAAGGAGGTTAGAACTGCGGGGGGATTGTACTTGGCAGGTTGTATTCGGAATTTTGATTGCTCACTTTCTATCTTACAATACTACCAAACAGTACAAATTGTTCATTTTGGAGAGGTGGCAGAGAGGAATAAAAAATAAGGAAGATGAAATTAATATTTGGTGTAACACAGAAAAGATTATACAGTTTGCTTTTGCTAAAAGGACTGAAGTAACTCATGTTACTAGCCAAATAATCCCTTTCAATTTATACATAACAGTAAATTGATAGCAAAACCTCCCTTAGGGAACGGAAAAAATTCCCCTCACCCATTTCTACTGTTATAGCCCCTTTGGGGAGAAAAAAATCAAACTTGGCTAAAGGTTAATAATCATTCATGTCCAGCTTACTATTACTCAATAACTATCAAAGTCTCTAACTCAAAATAGCGTTTGCTGGCTTACAGGATCAGAGCCATTACAATCTCTGTTGAAGACTTTATTGAATTTTACACTAAGCTTTAGCTGACTGAACAGGTCAAGCACTGTGGCTTCGAGTTTTCTTTATTCTCAGAAACTCATAAACCCCTCTCCAGTTTGCAGCTCTGTTAGCTAAGAAACTTGACTCAGCACAGGGTCAGAGAACCTGACCCCCATGAAAAAGGTCACGTAGTTTTAAAACCTAGTTCCTGAATACCATTAACTTACATGCACTAGCTGTTCCTGCGTGTCAAACTCCCGGGAACAGCCTTCCCAGTGGCAGTTTGTCTCATAGACCACTTCAGGCTCCTGTTTGCTTTCATCTTTGTCCCCTTCCTCTTTTACCAGGGTCATTCCTTCTGGCTGTTCCTGGAGAGAGAAAAAAAAACAGGGGTGAGAAGAAGAGAGAGGAAATTCTGAAACGGAGGAGGAAGAAAAGTGAATTACTTCAGCATTAAAAGAAAGATGATGGGTGGGTGTGTGTGGAGGAGGTGGGGGAGGGAGGATTATTTTACTCTCACTTCACTATGCTACTCCATTCTACAAAATACAGAAGCCCAAAACAGGCCTGATAAGCCAGAATCCATTTGCAAACTATACATGTAAAATAAATTTTTCTTTCCCAGAAGTACTCAATGCAGAGAATGTCTAAGAAAAATTCCCCTTACATTTCAATTAAAAATAAATCATAATGGCCTGTCTTTCCTCACATTTTATTTAAACAGCTTGTTATTTGTGCACCTGGCTTTCATGATTCAGTGGCACCACTAATGTGAAAGGCACTATTCGATATAGTTGAATTAATTGGAATTTAATTTTAGTACTAGGATTGGACACAAACTGGATCACCAGTAATCTAGTGTGTTTTCACTGTTAAAACAGTAACAGGTTTGCATGCTAAAACCTTTCCAAGAGCAGACTGGTAATTTTTTGAACTACTTGTTAGCCTGTTCTTGCCCATAACATGTGCATGAAAGGGATGAGCAGGGGAAGAAAGTATTTCATTTTGGGGTTAGATTTTCCACCTCCAGTTCATCAGAGTGCCTCATCCTCCCCATCTTGTTATTTGCTGAGGGTAAGAGTCAGATGTTAGTGTAAACATTTGGTTCAGATTATGCACTCCTGCTATTTTTCCATTTCAAACCTGTTGGAAGGATTTAGGCAGACCTCTGCTTTGTTTTCATGGATTCACTCACAAGACTGAGGCTCTGATTCTCATCTCCCCTGAGTCACTGTAAATCAAGAGTCACTCTACTAAAACCAGTGGCAGTGGGTATAGAAAGCACAGCAAACGAGACTGGAGCCCGACACTAGGGCCTGGTGCAGTACAGTGCTAAGACCCAGTAAAAGTCAAGGTGGCCTTAAGTATTTTTGCTGAACAGAAGACATGTCCTTAATAAAGACCTGAATGTCTCTTGCTCACTTTTCCACAGTCAACATAGGGCTGAGCATGCTCTGACTGGTCAGAGGTGCCTCTCCATCAGCTTCCTTCCTCTCTGCCATCATCCTGCCACTGACCCTGCACCCCAGAAGCTCTTCCCATTTAGCCCTGGCTACTGCAAGCGGAGGCTGCCCGTATGTTCAGTACACAAAGTGCCAGGAGTCTGACACATATGTGCCACAGGCAAGGTGCATTTTCCCTCCAGCAGCAAGAGGGAAGGCTCATGACTGGAACCTGGCTGCCATACCTGCATGCTTCCTGCTCCCGGGCTGGGGAGGTCCTCGTCAGGCTTTATCTTGGAGCGCTTGTTGTGCATGGGATCTCCTGTGCTGCTCACTGCAGATTCGCTTGTGGGTTTATTCTGCTGCAGGCAGGACGGGTTTTTTTTTTCCCCAGAAGAAGACAAAATTAGACTGTGATAAATATGTGGCTCCAAACAAAAACATGCAGCATCTGCTCAGCAACTTTGTATGGAGAAGCTGCACTGTTAATTATATTGGATATATGAATACATTGTTCTTCCATTATATAGCACATTAACTCATGGAAGAGCTGCACTGCTCGGTCTTGTAGCGGAGCAGGGAAGGAGTGAGAAGGGGAGCATTTGATGAAATCACTTGCTACAAACCAATGCTGGTTTTGTCAGAGCAGTGAGAGGTAGGAAGAACTTGATTTTCCACATAATGACAACTTTGGAAAGGCAAAATCACGGCATGCTCAAATAAACACAAGAGAAACATTTATTTTTTTAAACACTTGAAAGAAAGCTTTCACATTTAATATCTGCACACAAGATCTCAGCTCCCTCACTATGTTTCCCATTATAATGTGTGGATAGGAAGAAAAACTGAACACTAGTGTGAGACTCAGCCAAGAAATCCTAGATGAAGTCCTGGATTCTCACAAGTTAATAGCAAAATAGCTGGCATAAACAGGCCAGAATCTTGTTTTTCTCTTGTTGTGCTCGACTGAACACCATTATCTACACCTGCAAATGGATCTTGTAGGAATCCAGAGATCTTTTAGAGATATCTGAACTTGCAGGGACCCCACAAAAAATCAATATGTTTTCTACAGCAGTATGTTCTTCCTCTACATTTGTAAAAGCTAGCCAGGAGATAAACAGCTTCCAGACTGATAAATAACCTATCCCAGGTCACCTAGAAACAAACAGCACTAGTTAATAACAGGCAAATCACACACTCTGATAAACTCCACATTAGGGGCCTGATTCACTGCTGCTAATCCTCAGCTTTTGACAATATACCTTACTGAAATAATTAATTCAAACTCAGTAAGTCCAGTTTTGCACAAATCAGAGAAAAAAACCTTCAAACCTCTTCACTATCTTTGAGTTACTCTCCTGCTCACAGAATTACTCACTTTGAGTTGCTCACAGCTGTACCAGGAGGGCAGAATACGACCCTGTCTATCCTACGGTCAGCCTAATTTGAAGGTGAAGCTGCTAATCTTTGAAACATTGGTGTTCTGATGTGTTTTGCCCCTTTTCTTACTCCCCACCTCTACTAAGTTCCTGTGTAAGATCGAGGAGAGGCAGTTTGGAAGGAGAAGCTGCTGCAGCACACTAGAATATTTATGAGGACTAAAAAGCACACTACCAATCAGGAACTACACCAACACTCCTGTGATGCATAACGAATTGACTGCAAACACTGGAGCTACAAGAAAACTGTTATCGAAGGGTCTCAGTGACAGTGCTGATTAATTGCCATGGAGACAATGTCATTTATTTAATTTTTAAATTAATGGGGTGTAAAGGTTTCTTTTGTTGCCTCTCACCTGTGTGGACTCAGAAGGTCCAGAGCTGACCTGGACAGGGTTCAGGACACTGGGGATGCCGGGGATAGGTCTCTGGGTAGGAAAAGTTGGAGCAGGATGGATGAGTGGAGGGCTGTGTCCAAAGGCTGAACCTAGGGTTTGCTGACGACTTATAATTTGCTGATGCATTTGCTGGAGGGATACTGGTGTAGGAGGGTATGTGAAACTCAGAGCAGGGCTGAATTTGGGAGAAAAAGGAGGGAAGAGGGAGGAAAAAGATGAGGATCATTACGGTAAGGAACCATACAGATTAAACCTTCAAATATATTTCATATATTTAAACTACTTGAAGCCAGACTTTCCCCTCCCCCTCATGTCCTTCTTCATGCCCCAAAGGATGATAAATCCTGATTTTAAATCCAGAGTTGCCCTGGATTTACTAGTGAGTACAAAAATTATACCATAACAAAACATAACATTTTTTCCTAACCTCTACCAGGAAACCACGGAAAGCTGACCGAAATAAAATTCAGAAAAACTGAAATAAAAGGCAGGCAGTTCAATAACAGCTATTTATTGCAATAACAAACTTTATATAAAGAAAAAGAATGGGTGCCTACATGCTTTATAGTACTTTTATTGATAATGCAGTTCCCCAATGTTCTTGTGTATGAAGCAGTTCCTTTAATCTTGGTTCATGCTACGCTCTTTCATATGTCTCTAGATCTTATTACAAGAGGAGAGAAAATCAATTGGTTAAATGTGTTCTGAACACCATGCTTGTCATATCACTCATTTGTTTGCAAAGATGGAAAGCTCAGTTCATCCAGAATGTCACCTAAAGAATTTCCATCAGTGCCGTTTGGTTACAGAAATTGATGGATTAACCTTTCCCCTCTGAAATTGGTGATCAATGACTTCCAATGCAGAAATATTCCAATGGGAAAGCACTCCTCCTTCTTCCAGTTAAACAACAATAAATGTCTATTAAGCCCATTATGCATGCTAATACCTGTCATCACTTCATTACTTCACCGTATTTCTCAGACCACAGTGACTTAGGAGGAAATTACACTGCCATCTAAGGACCTATTTTGTGGGTAGTGCAAAAGCATTCTTTGTGTCACACTTGAGAAATAAATGGTGTGGAACTAAATCTTCACACACAGGAATAAGAGATCCTCCTGTGAATATTTGCCAATAAATTCCAATCATAAAGAAAAAAAAAAAAAAAGGAAAAAAAAGAAAAAGAAAAAGAATAGTCATTGATTAAAAAAAAATACACTGAACTACCAGAGTTCAAAAGAGCCATAGGAATTTAAAATATTTGGTCTTAAAAGAGAGGGGTGTGGGCATTATACCTTCCAAGAGTCAAGGCTTCTTCTAATGTCAAATTTATCCAAATTAACAGTTTGGAGTCTTAATTGCTGCTGCTGTTAAGTGCATTAACTGAAAATACTGTGATACAAAGAGCCAAAATAATTTCAACCATTTTAAGTAATAATTCTACAAAAATTCCGTGTTCTTTAATATGACTATACATTTTGTCTGTTTGACTACAATCCATAAAAAGACAGCTTCAATGTGATTACATTACTATTATTCCTAGTGAGAACTCTGCATTACAATAGTTTGCCCATTTAGAACAGAATATCATTAAGAATACCCTGGGAGAATTTTACTGGTCTTTGAGGAACTCTCTTTTCACTCTGCATTGTATTCTTTTTAATAAAGGGAGGCAGAAACATAGTGAAAACAGTAATTGTTCACAGCAAGAGTTAGGAAGAAATCAGTAATAATATTCAGTTATTGAAGCTCTATAGTCCCTGCTAGTGTTCCTGTAAGCAACCATGAATGATTACAGCATGACTTAGCTAAGGTAGCCACTATGGATGATTAATAGGACATTAATCAAAAGATGCATATCAGGCTCAGAATTTGTTCACAAGCTTTCTTCTAATAGCTGATTTCATGTTCACTGAGCTCTATGCCAGTTTGTTCAATTTATTCTTCAGTGTACAAGCCATTCATCAAAGAACATAATGATTTAACACCCCTTTTCCTTTTTAGTGAACAAACATTACTAAGTGTAACTACTCTGGTCTGTTCATTAAAAAACACACAATTACACTGCCATACATGAGGCTGAAAAAAAGCCTCCTTGCTATACCCTGGTGCTTTTTGCTTCCACACATACATCACGAGTTCACCTCATACACTTCAAGCACTAGACGGCACCATCCTGAAGATGCTGTCAAATTCACCAAGATCAACAAACACAACACAAACAGTTTGGGCGAGGTGTTTTATTTCTCTGTGAGTGGTTAAAGCCTAGGACACTTTCACCCTTCAGATGAGTTGGTTTAAAAGAAAAAAATAAGTGGACTGATTTCATTGGCAGTTCCAAGCACATGGCAGCCTTGGAAATACAGGATGGGGTTTGGGTTTTTTGACTTTTTTTTCCATTTGACCATGCACAACACTACCTAGCTTTACAAGTCTATGTTCAAAACTTTAGTAATATTCTTTAGACACCAATATTTTTGGTAATATTCTTTCTTTTTACATGGTAAAAAGACAGTTGTATGACTCAAGCAGTGCAGTGCCTAAATATTAAGTAAGTATACTTGCTATTCCCCTCCCTACATGAATTAAAATGGCCTCCACCAAAAGGAGAGATTTTACCTCATAGAGATGTCCTCATTATCTACACCTGTCCTAACACTGTACAAGCAGTATCCAGAAAGTGGATGCTAAGCCAGGCATTGGCAAAATTATAGAGTGCAATAGAGGAGATAGACATCATCTCAGCTGGAGGCTCTTACTGGGAAACAGTGATAGCAGCAGCAGATGTATTAAGACACAGCTGGATAGATGTGCTAGGGGAAGGAGGAATCGTTTTTCTTTAGTATCTGTCTTTTATCCTGGGCGCATCAGCAAGGGTTGAGTCTAAGGGACTAGGATTTTCCTATGGAGCCTGACAACCCGCACTTCATTCCCTCCACCTCCAAACTTCAAACATCTCAGAATGAAATGAAAAGGTGATTGTGGGGGAGCAAAGGAATAGCCAGCACAGCTAAGGGGAGTAACTCAGAAATGGAGACAATGGTTCAGCCATCAGGGTGACTTCTTAAATAGCTCATATAGCTGCCTTCATATAACAATTCTCTCCAGCTGTTTCTGGAGAGCTCCTCATAAGGCAAGTTGACCTGGCTGGGTTTAATGTCGCTTGCATGCGAGATGCTGTCACTGGGCAGCCTGGAGGATTTTTCTGATTTGAACAGATCAGAAGGTTCTGAAGAGAACAGAAGGTGGTAGGTCTTTCTCTGCCTTTCAGAAACCATACAATAAAGTTAATGTTGAGGGCCAAAAAGAAGAAAAGTAAATCAAAGCTCTCAACATTGCTGGCATGGCATGCTCTACTGGGAAGGAAAGGCCTGGATTCCTGCTCTCCTTCCCAAAGTTTTTCACTGCACTTTGTTCAGCAGCCGTATGTCCTCCTGCTGGCCCTATCAAGCTCACACTGCCTCCGAACCTGGCAGCCAGCACCAGCAGGAAGGGGGGCACCAACTGGCTTTGTCCAGTTCTTCCAATCATGTCTGCTTAGAAATATGCACCGAGATGGCAGCAGTGTCACTCAGGAACCACCTAAAATTTACGCCCAAAAGCAGTAAACAAGACCTGAAAGTAGTAATTCTGAGACTCCGGAACTACTAAAGCCAATAACTAGGTTTTTCAAAAGCAGTGAGTAGTTCCAGAGGCCTCATTTTGAGTCATGTTTCTTTTAAGACAGTTTTAAGAGGCTGCATTTCAGACAAGGAGAGCGCAAGACTTCCAAAATCCAGATGCCAGAAGAACGCGAGATTCCTGCCCCAATTGTTCATGTTTTCCAAAACACCAGTCGCTTCCAAAAAATCTTGGATTCACAGAAATGTAAATGAACTATGAATCTTTTCCTTCCATCTACCTACTGAGAAATGAAAATTTACACCACTGCAGGGAACTTCATTTGTATTTCTGTTATTTCCTTTTCTATTTTGAAACAAAATAGAAAAGGAAAAGAAGATGAAAGCATGTATGGCCACTAAAAATTACACACCAGTTATGTTTTTAGTTGTTGAGTTTTATGAGGAATAAGGGTTAGAAGAAACATGTAATATTTCTGCTTGAGCATTCAATAACTCATATACGCTGACAGAAAAGCCCATCAGTGATATCATTTATTTTATCATACTGTGGGCTTCTGTGACTGTCTGTCAGTCTGTCTGTCTCTCTTTCCTTTCTACTCATCTGCAAAGTCTCAAACTCCCTTCACTGGAGGTAAACCAGGGCAGTGAACTACATTGCAACTACATGAGCACACCGAATTTTAAAGAACAGACTTCAAGAAGAAGAAAAACAGACGTTATAATCAAAACCAAACTTTGTGGCTACTTTGTGGCTGTCCTGCTAACAAGGTCATCCAGTTTCTGGTCACAGCTGCAGAATTTACCACAAAACATCTGTGAATTAAAGTCAGGAAAAAATCCTTTTTTCCTATACATTGCATAGGTGTGCCTAAGGAGGCAAAAATGCTGAGGAGATTCCAATTTTGTGAACATTGCAAGGATTGTTTCATTTTATCACAACAATTTTCTTGTCTTCCCAAAAATTCTGAAGGTACCCTCTTTGTATTACAAACACAAAGTTCTGCAAGATCTGATGCATGGGAGTCTTGCAAAAGTATCTCAGTGCTTTCCCCTTTCTAGTTCTGCTTTGCAAGGTTTTAGGACAAGAGCTTCCCAAGCATGTAAATGAGGGAGCATTTAATGAAAGTGATAGGGGAACAACTTGAAAGAGAGTAAAAAGAAAGCATTTGTGGACTTTGGGAATAGCTGCAGACATAGCCAGCAGGTTCACATGTGACTAGATGACTAGACAAATCCAAAGACAACAGGTCCATAAAGAAAGACCAAAGGGAACAAGCAAGAGTGTATGCTTTGGGGTCGCTAAACTAAAGAACATTGATGATGGGAGACCACTAAGAGAACGAAAGTTAGAAAGCAGGGGCATTCATGTGCTTCTTAAATAGCATCCCCTGTCTGCACTGTCAGAGACACACTATCTAGAGTAACACCTCTAGCTTGACCCAGTGGGTTATTTCTCATGTTTTTAAATTTTTTTTCTGTAATTTTTAAATTTCAAAAAGATAAATTTGTTTCTTTGGGGTGTCTTTATTTATTCACATAGAACCATATTATGTTTACCATATTAAAAAGCTTCTTTCCTACCCTCTATCTTAAATCTTTCCCATGTCAATTGAAGACCAGCACTTTGTTATTCTATGCAGCATCCATTATCTGCCTCCCCCTTCCCAGACTCTTCCTCTCTTTTCTTCTCTAAATATCTGAAATTATTTCTATACCTTCTTCCTGTCCAGTCTGGAAAAAACAGGTAAAGTCTATTTCAACTCATCCATGTAATTTTTCAGACTTCAGACCCTTTTCTTTGCTTGTCCTTGTAGTACCCCAACAACACAGAACAGGTCATAGGAGAGGAACATTGGCCACACTGACACACACTGTCTCCATCTAGATCATGAGGCAGGAGAGGGCTTGGGGTCCTTTGGCCTTTGAAAGGTCTTTGATTTCTGGGTGGTGCATTCACAGTCCTAACACTCGCTTCATGAGGGAGGGTGCAACCAGCACTGCAAGAGGACAGGCAGACCCTTCCTGACTTGTGGAAAAGCTTTGGCACTCCCTGTTTGCTCTATAGCCTCCATCATTTGTGCTTGCCATCAGGGACTTACACTAAACAGACCAAATGATACAAATCGCTCCAAAAAGGACCCCAGTTCAAGAAAGGGATAAGTAATTTGTAGGTGGACTGGCTTCATGTTCAATAAAGCTGATCATCACATACTAGGATAACACCTAGTATGCTCAAGTAGGTACAGATGTCACCACTTTGTCTCATTATCCCTTAAGAGTTGCATGAAGCCTGTGGACAAGGGAAACCAAGAAGCTAGGATTAGTAGAAAACTACTAATGTTGGACGAATAGATTTCAATGATGTTTTTATCCTTTACTTAGACTAGGCCAGGATTTCACCTTTAGTTTTTCATTTAGATATTCAAAGTCCTTATAAATTGTTTATAAAAGTTATTAAGAGGCAAACAAGCACCTTTACTGTTTTACAAATGGACTCAGCTACTGTTCAGGAAAGCGCCCTAATAACACTTAAATACTTCTGAAGAGGGACTGACTTCATCAAGTCCCTAAGTGCTGTCCTAAAGCCCAGGTCCTACAGACACAGTAAGCTCAACTGAAGTAAGTCATAATACAAGTCATAAGTTAACAGTGATCAAGTACTGCTTTTCACATGCTCAGATGCTTTTTTTAAAAATAAAAACTAATATAAGAACCAGCTTCATTCATCCCATGATAAACTGCCACATAGGAGCCACTGTTCAAAACACAGGACATATGTAAGCGTGGCTGGGAGCTGAGCCATGGGTGCTGAGGGGATCTGCATAAGCTGACTTCATGCACAGAAGTTTTCATATTATCTTTTGATGGAACAGTGTACATGTATAAGATGCAGCCAGGAACACTGCATAGTCAGATGTGAAAAGCTGTGGACAGTCAGCAGCACAGACTCATAGTCAGACCCCAGCAGAGGTGTAGGAGAAAACAAGCCACATGAGTTCTCCTTAGACAGGATCCAGAAGATAAGAAGCAACCAGTAACATTATGTAAGAAAACCATCTCCTATTGTTTGAGTTGGCAGAAACAGGAATTGTGTACGTTCATTGTAAACACGCAGCAGTGAGTAAAAAGAAGTTTCCAACTCTGTCCTCTACTTCCCCTGATGGAAACAACCTGCAAGAGTGAATGTTGACAAATTGCTCAGGACACACGAGTGACAAAGCACTTGGCAACCTTGCAGCCTTGAAGAGATTAGTGAAACTCTGACTTTTTCAAGTGTCTTAGACACAAAACAAAAACCAAATGGTATTACAGGAAGAGAGACTTTAAAATGCACTTCTGTTTGGAGCAATTTACCCACAATATTTGTAATATTTTTAGTAATAAAAAATTGTGCTTTAAATTCTGTTCCTCTCCCTTAATTTTTTAACTGACAACACTGAGCTTTGAGTAGGCAATGTAGACAAGTCATCAGTAGTTTTTACAGCTTGTTACTCAAGTACAGGGGAAAACAATTTCAAACTTTGACTATGAAACCAGACATAGTATGATCTTAAATGCAGGTATGAGACTCGAAATCCTTTGAAAAAAAATTTCAAAAATTACTAGGTTTCACAAATATCCCTCTGCATTTATAATGTTGACATGTTGCATTAAAAATCACTAACTTAGAGATAAGTCATCCAAATGAATTTGTAAAAACACATATCCTGCATCTAATAAAAGCTCAGCATGTATTGTACTAGGTTTTCCAGTTTTCATCAGATAATAGTCATCACTGTACAATCGTATTTAATTCACATACATCATTGCCTCTTTTTTTATTTTTTTACTTTTCTATTACCAGTTTAAAATTAACAGTCTGTGGTTTGTACTTCCTCTTCAGCTTACCTTATTATCTATTCTGTTTTATCTGCCAGGCTAGGTGAAATTTTTCTTCATGAATACATTGCCATATGCCAGAGTAAAATGGCATAGTTTCACTGAGAGCAATGGGACCACACTGATTAACCTTATGTGCTCAGACAGCACCATCAGCTTTGTCCTTCTCACTGGATTATTCCTGTGAAGGAATCCTTAGTATCCTAACTGGACTTTGTATTAATGGTACCTTGCATAATTTATCTGTGCTCCCTCCATGCAAGCTTATGACACTTCTAGCAAACATAATTTTGAATTAAATTCATGGCTAAGCACTTTCGGGCTTCTAAAACTGGTATAATTTATTACATTCAAAGTGCTAACTAATACTTGCTTTTAGGGTTTGAAAATGAAGTAACAAAGTGCTCAACTCCAGCACACTTGTCTTAGCTTGAGAACTTTCCTGGAACTAATACTGCTCTGGGTTCAATGACTATAAACTCTTTAAGTAACACTGAGCCAGTCTGGAGCAAGTTGCTTCAAATGGACTTTTAATTACAAGACCTGTGACATACACATTTACTGGCATATATACATAATCACATTCGTATATAGGTGCATCTGTATGTGTAAATGTGCATGCAATATGTGCCTGCACAGTCTGCATTCTTTATGTTGCTCAGCTCCTTAGATTTTACACTTTCCAAAGGCAGAAATCTTGCCACTCGTGTTTCTGGTGAGAAACATCCACCACTTTCTAATGCAAGATGTAGGTGACCTCCAAAACAATCTCCCTGAATGTCACCCCCCTATAATCTATATGAGCTTTCTGCAGGAGGCTAGCTGCATGATTATATTTCCACAGAGCCTGATATAGATGCAACTTTCTGTAATACTGATGAATTTCACTTTTTATTCACTTTGTGGCACTTCCCTGTCATTCATACTTCTTGAAAGCAGCTATGAAATGAAGCTATTATGGCAGGATAGAGCATTATATTCCCTTCTTTAGATTATCACAGTACAAGACCATGGAGAATAAAGCCCTGTACTGCACACATGTGAAGGTCTAGTTATAGACCTGTTTCAGTGGGGTTACACTAGGACCGAATTTGACTCAGTCTGAACTGAAACAAAGCCTTCATTTACAACGTATTGCATGCAATTAATTAGAAAGCTTTTAATGCAAGAAAGGCTTTCAGTCAGTCAGCTTTGCATCTAACTTAGGCAGATCCCAGTAAGAGTGATAATAAAACAACAAAACACCTATAATGCTGACATAATCAATGAACTCTTTATCCTACACATCCTATCATAACGAGCTTCTTGCAAAACATTGTTGTGAATGCATTTTGTTCTACCTGTGCTACTCTAAACATGTCCTTTTTAATTTCATTAACCAGCATTTGATTGTGTCCTTTTACACAGATAAAATTACAGAAATACACAACCTTAAAACTTACAGTCTAAAACACAAATCAAAGGTAAGAATTAAGTAGTTGGATTTAAGTAAAGGTTAGATGAAAATTCTCAGATGAGGTCTTCTGTTTTGGATGCAATTGTCAGCAATCTGGGCATGGAGTTGAGAAATGAAAAAATTCTATCTGCATATGTGACAAAATTATTTTGAGCAGCATGGTGAAAGCTAAGTGGTTATCTTTAGAGCCCAGTATGCTAGATGAATGAGCAATACTGAGAGCAAGATGCATATCGATACTGAAAGGGAGTCAGAGCTACTCATACACTGGTTCTAAATTAACTGAGACAAATGACAAGAAGCACTTGCTTGTCTCAATGCAGAATTCAATGAAGGAATGAAAATTTGATCAACATGAAGCTATGGCAAAAACATGTTAAAACAATTGGCTGGGGAAAAAACACAGAAAATCATGGTGCATTTAAATTGTTGGTCCTCCCCTGGAATATTATTGCATGTAGTAGAAGGAGACTTTCAGACAGTATCAGCAGAAAAGACAATGCAAGAACTCTAAAGAGCAGACTGAAAACAACATCAGAAAGGAGATGAATAAAAGGAGATATAATAAGTATATATAAAATATTGAATAAAGAAGGAGGATTGAGAACATGAGGGCTTCCTGTCTTATAACTATGAGATATTCTGTTAAATTCAAAAACTGGATAATTTAAACCTGATAAAAGGATACTCTTTCCTTTTTTTTTTTAATAGAGTGTATAATTAGACTGTTGCACTCTCTGCTAAAGATACTTTCACTTTTCTCTGTTGATAACTTTATACTTCGTTTGGATATCTTAACTCTATTTTTATTTGTCTCTTTATCTTCTCTTTGTGTTTGCAAAGGAAAACTGGAGAAATTAATACCTAATTACTTGTCTCTAGATACAACGCAGTATGGAGGCAGGGCAGGGAGGAGGGCACTGACTCATTATACAACAAGCATTCTATACAAGGAGCTTATATGAGATGAGAAAGTAATTGAGAATCCAATACCTGCTTGCGGAAACACAACTCTTGTATTCCTCAATGATGTTAATCCACTGCTGTCTAAGCTCACCCGACAAACCTGGCTATCCCTTCTAGTGCTCTTTGTGAAAGTATCCTTGCCACCATTCCTTGATGCTTCAGATCAGCCCAGAGCAAAGTGACAGGGGCCAGAACAACCAGGGTCTGGCTGTAATTAACCACACTATGTTAATTGCTCCTTCGTGTTCTGATACTATCAGGGAAGCAGGGCAGCACATGGGGAGAAAAAAAAAAGTGCTGCTGTGCTTTCTGAGCTTCTTTCAAACCTTCAAGGAAATCCCAAAACACTCTTGTGCTCACATGAAACTGAATTTTCACAGGTTATGAGATGGCTAAGTTATATTCACAGTTTTATCTGCCTAGACCCAAAGAAAGTCTCTTGTAATAAGTGGAACTACTGACTTAAACACGTTGGATCTGACAGGGAATTTGGCTCATTTTCTGAAAAGTGACTTTGTAATTTTGGTATCACAGCATTGCCAAGGGAGTAAAGGTTCTGAATTTCAAATCTCATAGAACATGAAGTCCCAACCTCCTGTGTTTATTAAAGACCAGTTAATCTTTTGTAAAGGTTTTGAATCAGTACTCTTAATATCATGGGAAGTGATTACCCCCTCTATACTCACTCTAGACCATGCTGTCTCTCAAAAAGAAGTGCTACTGAAGTGCGAAGTCTAATAATTGTCACAGGTAGCAGATATAACATTAAGTACATCTTGACAAAAGATTAATAGCAGGGGTGCTGCACTGCAGGACTGAGGCAGGTAACCAAATGAGTAAATGTCAAATGAAGGATTATCCTCATTTGATGCTATTTCACACATCTCCTTTCTGCATAATCTCTCCCAGTTGAGACCTAAACCAGGTGTTTTCAAATGCACGAAGTAGAAGCTCTACCTGGTGTGCTAAAGGAGATCCACTATTAGCTGTCAGCAGGAGTGTCATCTCCTTTTCAAGTACTCAGCCAGTAGTCAGGATACAGCACTACACTGCCAGCTGACAAAGGCAAAGCATCCGCCAAGCCGAGCTCTCTCTGGATTATGCTAAACTACTAGTATTTATTATTCAAACTACAGTAGTATCCATGTCAAAGACCAGAGCCCTCCTGTGCTTAGCCTTGTAAAAACAGAGACCAAAATGTGGCTCTTTTCACCTGATTTCATCCTCAATGTCCCATGGTGCTCATATAGAGGATCCAATGCTGAAAAGCTGTGCAAAGCACAGGATGTAATCTTTCAGCTAAGGATAGCTCTTTTTTTCAGCCAACACAAAGACCCGTGAGGTCCTGGAGACACTTTCTTAACACAAGTAGTACTTTTGCAAAAATGGGTGTAAAAGAGCATTGAACCCACAAGATTAAACATACCAGAACGAAACCTGCCCATATCTTCATGTGCTGACTCATCAGCTTTTAGTTATGTGACAGCACACCCCTTCTCCCCTCCGCATGATTCAGCGCGCAAGATACACAGTAGCCTTCAGCAAGAGGCCCTCTGGTATTTTTCTTCTCTGTGGCCAGAGGAATGCCCATAGGCCTTCCTCCCATTGTATTTAAACCATCAGTGAATAAATAATTACTGACACCCTCCTGAGCTTCTCCACTGTGCTCATCACTGTATAATCTAATTGCTTCACAAAACATTAATGCTTTCAACCTCCCTCTGAGGTGAAGGGGAAGGATTCATTTTGAACAGGAACATGAATCAAAGAAAAGATGGAGGCAAAAACTGTAACTCATTGCGGTTGCCCAATTTCAGGCAAGAATATCTGGGCTAGTTAACATGACACAGCAGATGAAATGTTCAAAACAGCTCTCAGTATCTTCAAGCCATGGCTGTGAGCAATTTGACTCCTCAGCAGAATTAAGAGTGGTAGGCTGGGACTCCAGAAGACAAACTGTATGAGTCTGGTGGTCACTTCTGACTTGTTCAGTTTGCCCAGCATCAGTCTGGGATTGTGGTGCAAGAGCACAGTCCGCCCTGCAGGCAGCAAACAACCAGGTACGAGGCTCCCTCCTCTTTTAGGCTGCCTGGAACAGGTGAGGCAGTGTCCTGTGGCTCTCACTGATCCACAGAGGATGTTCAGACTGTGCATTGAAGAAGACAGGGGACCTACAAATACTGTGCAACACTGAAGTTAAAGATGGCATCAGAACACAATCACAAGGGGGCAGTACCTTCATTCTCCGAATGACTGGCTTCTGCATGCTTTATTCTGCAGCCTTTTCTCTCTTGTGCTGCAAGTCTATGTTGTGTTATATAAAGGCATTTTGTGCCAACTTGCTTAGCCTGTACAGTTTCCAGGTTGACTCCTGTCTCCTCTAAAGACTGCTTTCTGTTTCACAAAACTGTTATGGCTGGACAGACAGCTGAGCCTCCACAGGCTTCCCAAGGAGGTACCAGAGCTGCAGCTGCAGGGGAAGGTCCTCCTTCCTCTCTGTGGGCCCCAGACTGGAACATGCTGAGAGCTTAGTTTATTTAACACATGCTAATAGAAACATCTTAAGGGCTTATCACTTGGCTGAATAGGACAATTTCACAAGAACAGCAAAGATCACATCTACATCATCTAGGCAACATTCCTGGCAGTAAAAGGTAAGCAATAGTTGACTTCTAGCTTGTACAGAAAAATCTCTTCTTCCCTAACTTCATTTTGATCAATTAATAGCCTTGCTGATGCTTTTTGGAAATATTCAGCATTAGACAGGTATTTGCCATGAAAAATGCTGCCAAGTGTAAAATATTTGGACTAAGTTAAAAGTGACTGGAAACAGTATCTAAGAGTAGAAGGATTATGTAATATTAAGTATAGTTAATGCTACTGACACTACTACTATCTAAAGTAGAACTCCTTCCTGTCTTGCAATTCCATCTAGTGGCTTACTGAATCATACAATTTTCTTGCAGCAACTCCTATGTTGTTAACGTGCAAGTTTCCAGAAGCTGGGATTTTACACCAGGAAATGTTTTTTTCTAGACTTTGATCACTTGCAGACAGGATATTAATGGGATGAACCTATGGTTTTATTCAATACAACAGTTCTTGTGCTGAATGCATTATTTGCAAGACAGTGAATAAAAAATTAGGCTTTACTGATAGTCCCGTTGCTATTTAGTCTTGGAATTTATTCAGGCAATGAAATGTGGTTTGGGTTTAATACCTTACATCACCGTTTATTTTGTTTTAACTGTTTTATAGACAGGTTCACATGGGAGAAGTTAAAGGGCACCAACAGAGGTGAGTTGCAAAGCAGGGAGAAGAGATCTCACTTTCCTTCCTTTTGACTGAGAAGAAAGGAGGTGTACATTTCCAACTTTGCATGCTGAATAGACATACTCTTATCAAAATGAAAAAAAAAATCTTTATTCAGAATCATGTGAAATTTTGTATTATACATTCCTGGGAAGTAAGACCAGGAAGGGCTGAAAGCTTTGGTCAACCATAGGTTCAGTCATACAAGCATTGCTTTCTTCAGTGACACCAGTTCACAAGACTCACTGTGAAGACTCCCTAGCATCCTTACTCAGTCTTTGTCCACAACTCCCTCCAGTTCCACAAGAGTCTTCAACAAAGCTATTTATCTGGCTCCACCTTTGCTTTGGAAGAGTAAAAGGAGAGAAGACTGCAGAAACTACGCCAACTTTCATGTGCTATTTGCTTTACCAAAGTTACAAGCTATGGGAAAGGAGTTTAGTTATTAAGTGCCATCCCATCTTAATGACAGTGCAGACAGCACACCTCCATACAGTACAAGTATTTGACAGATGTGGTCCAACTGCTGCCAGCCACTGACATAAATCATATTCCTCATTAAGGAGCTTTGTAATTGGGACCGTGGTTCCTTTGACCACAAAGTTGTACTGCAGAGCTATGACACTGTACCTGTGAAATACTACACACTACTCAAGTACATCAGAGCTACGAAGCATGACTACTTAAAAGTGCTTAAAAAGGAAAACACAGCACCTACACTAAAACCAATATTTACAGTGCTGTCACTCTCAGAGCTTGTCAGGCTCATTGTTTCTAACACACCAGTTGCATGCCCCATTTTCTCCAAGAGTGAAAATCCCCATAGCCGGGTTTTGAAGCTGTAAATGTGTCATTTTTGCCAGAGAGGCATTTCATAGATTCCACAGAATATTCTGAGTTGGAAGGGACCCACAAGGCTCATCAAATCTGACTCTTTAAGTGAATGGCCCATACAGGGGATCAAACTCAAGACCTTGGTAGTATTTTTGAGCCTTGCCTAAAATGGGTGTCCCATCTCAAGTAACTGCTGTAGAGACTTGCTCCTTTCCCCCACTGAAAATTGAAGGTGGAAGCTATTGTTAAGGACAGGGCCCAGAAGCACTCTTTCAGGCTTATAAATGCAAATCCAACATTTTCTGACACTTTGGAGAGGTGGGAGATTTTTTTTTAGAATACTAAAGGACCTTTTCTCAGTTAACATACAGCCATGCCACAAATACAAGAATGCTCTGCAGTTGCATTTCCATTTTTCTGCTGCATCTCTTAATTTTCTTCCACTCCCTTTTTTCTTTTTACATTATTCTTTTTGTTCCCTCTCCTTGTGCCATATTTCCTTCCCTCTTCTGTACAACTTCTGTCCACCTCTTCATTTGCTACTCTGTTCTTCTGCCTGCAGAACAACCATTTCTGACTGTTTTCTTGCATACACAAGTGAAAATCATAGCATTTCTGATGATACTGGATGATGACAGTACTTCCTTGGTTAAAAAAAAACCCCAAAAACAAAAAAAACCAAACAAACCAACAAACAAACAAACAAACAAACAAACAAACAAACAAAAACCCCAAAAAGATAATTTAGCCACAGAATATCTAATCTTTCAACACATGAAAAAAAATAAAATTGGAGATGAACACCCAGAACTTCAAGCCAAACATTTTCATTGAACAGTACCATATTTCTCTTCTTTACTTTCTGATGATTGCAATGTAGGAAAACATTTCACTGTCCATCACATCTACGGCCAGAAGAACCCAAGTGACTTAATTCACAAACCTATCCTAGAGTTTCTTCTCTTAGAACATATTCCTGGACACACAAACACACATTGTTCCTGCTGGTCAGATGAAATATTACTTGCGCCAGACAATAATAGGCCAAAAAGTCCATTGTGGTTACCTTTCCAAGCAAGAAAAAAATATTTTGCACATAGTCAAAAAAAAAAAATCCCACAAGTTACTTAAAGATGTGAGTAGATGCTCACATTTGGTGTGTGTGACACACAAATGAGAATATACAATTCAGGTAGAAAATACAATTCTTACCTTATTGCACTTGCAGATAAGTGGCCATAAGAACCACTGGCTGACGAACTGCTACGAGAATTATTGAGAATTGTGACCAAGGAATTTGGAGATGTCCGTATCATGGTCTGAAGGTCAAAGCTGTGATCAGACAGGGGGGATATGGACAATGTGCGCTTTCGGCTCGGTCTAGCTGACAACCTCGGACTCGGAAACCTGGCACCTGTTACGTAAACACAAATAATTATCTACCAGGGTGCTTCACTGGATTTATTTGTTATCAGTGATGGGTAGAGGGAGACACCAGCACACTGTGACAAGCCCACTCTCTTCATTTCTGATCTACTGGCTACGATTGAGGAAAATTAGAAAGAAAAATCTTTCTTCCTATGGCTTACCTCAGGGGAGCTCTGTTTATTAATGTGCAAGCAAAATGATAAATTGCTAAACAAAAGGAAAAGACTTTCATGAGTTATCCCTCTCATTTCTGGTGATTTATGAATCTGATGGTTTCTTAGACATTCACATCATTAATTCAATCATGAGCAATGAGAGAGCGGTTCAGATCTGGGATACCAGCAAGCCCAAACTCACAACACTTTAATACATACAGCCAAACCTACACGTCAAATACAGTATAGAAATGAAGAGGCAGCTTTTCCTTTGTTGACTGTAATTCTGCCAGGTTGATATTTGATGCAAAACTAAAAATCAAGACTAAAATAAACACTAAAAGGGCCAGCTCTATCAGCAGAATTCAAATTGACATTCCAAGCATAAGACTGAGAAACAGTAGGATTTATTTGAATTTGTCCAAGATCCCATGATATTCTTTTGTTGGGGTGTATAGGGGTGTACAACTGCTAAATTTCTTTAAAACTGGAGATAAGGCTTTTCAAAGCAGCAAAGTGAAGGCAAACATACAGATATCACTTAAATAAATACATATTACATTTCTAAATTTTATGTCCTGTTCTGAAAATTTCTACCTCTTCTGATCTATTTTACCACGTCATTCCAACTCTCTGCAGTCCTGACAGAAGACATATCACCTTAAATTTATTCCCTTTATTTAATTATTTTCTATCTTGGTTGAGAGCAAGGAGAGAATTAGCTTCCCCACTGTGTACTGAACAATTTCCTCTAACAGTACTGCTGCTTCTACCTTTTTAATCCCTTTAACCTGTAGTAAAGGACTGAATCCTAATGATCCTGACAGCCAGGGTCATGCAGGTCTTGGGTTTGATGCCTACTTTACAGCTACTTCTCCTAGAGTCCCTGACATTCTCTGTAACTTGCTAATAATTCACAGTTGGCCACAAGCATCCAGTATAGGTCTGCCTTTCCTAACGTCTTTGTATCCAGGACCCTTTTCTTGCAGGGTATTTAAGTTTACACGTCTAACATTAACCAGGAGAAGAGCTCAAATGACTCTAATTAGACGCAGCTCCAGATCAGAGCTGGATTAGAATCTGCTATGCTTTCCTTACACACCTGAGTGGGTTTCCCTTCTCTCTGTGCATGCTAGCCAAGATTTTAATATGGTATCAAGGACTGCCATTTTATTGCCGTTGTGACTGTGTGATCAGATCTCCATTTATAACCCTTATCTTCTTTGGCATCTGGGTAATACAGAATTTTGTTCTTCCTGCTCTGTCTCCAGAATCAGCCTTAGTCCATGCAGCTCCAATCTTTCAATGAATATTCACAAGCTCTTGATTCATTGTTTAAAATTTAGGTATAGCTATTTATTTATTTATTCATAAAACCTACCACATGCTATTTTATGTAATCTGTTTTATCTCCTTTTTAGGAGCTTGCTATTGTACCATGTCTGATACTTCATTAGTCCTGTGCTTCATGTCTTTCAAAGGCAGAGATTTTTCACTTGTGCTAAAGTAAGAAACAACAATGATCAGCATCTATAAGAAACTGCAATATATCCAACAAAGAAATACAATATACGTGTCATGGTAAAACAAAAATAGTATTAATTTGCACTTGCATCTTTCATCCACAACTCTTCTCTGCTGACTGTTCAGCCGGAATGAATTAAAACAATGCCTCTGAAGTTAGTGCTTGTAATGTAATTTACCCCAGATGAGGATACAATTTCAAGTGCTTTATCATGGTTTTACAAGGGCATAGCTAAGTACAGGCATTATACTCCCTGCAGTGCCCTGCACATTCTCAAAAACTGCAAAGACTTCCCTCCTCCTCTTCCTTGCCCTTTCTAAACTGAACCTCTCTCCTTTACCCCTTCCTAAGTCAAGCTATGGTTCTTGCATGTCTGCCCACTGCTCGTTTCACCTTCCCCTCGCCTGCCAGCTGCTGTTAGGGCATCCCTGTGTCCGCTCTGGATGCACCAGATCTGTGCCCAGCAATGGAGAAAGACACTCATCAGCTGTGAGGGGCAGAGCCCGGGCTTCAGCCATGCATACAGGATTCCTCTTTTCCTCCAGGCAGCACCTGGGTCAGGCCTGATAAAGCTCTGGGAATTCAGCAGTCCCCTCCATCTACCTGGGACAGGAACAACCTCCTAAGGGCCAACAGTATCCTGCAAAAAGGAAACATTTCTGCTTCACAGAGGGAGCCAAAAGCTGAGATCAGGCAAGAGCTCTACGGAGTCTGACCACAGGAGACAGGGATTCAGTTCATGGGGGACCAAAACTAAAAATAAAATTAAATGGAATTCTTTCTTTTTCAGATATTCAAGGTTTAATTAGGTCTCACATGCTTAAAAAGTCTTAAGCATGAGCAGGCCATTCGTTACAGGACATTTGCTTAACCATTCATTTAGCATAACATGAGTTTTAGTTAGTATGCTACTATGAAAAGGAAGAGGTCACAATTTGTCCATGCCTCTAAATACTAAACCAAACTTTCCAGTCTTGCCCAGCATTTATTTTGAAAACAAACACTTCAATATTTATTTAGCAATTTGAGATGATCATCTGCTCACAGTATTCTACCACTGAAATATTACATTCCCTACTCAATAATGCTTTAAAATCAGAAAATGAAGGAGCACTGATTCACTAAAAATCCATTTACTTCTGTGGAAGTGCTGATAAAAAAATATCAGCTTTGGCAAAGCATGCAAATGGAAGCTGACAGTGAAGATTTGCTTAGAAATGTCACCTTTTTGGAGTACACGTAATAGAAATAAAAAGTCAGTAGTTGACAGTAAAGACTTGAGTGTGCCAACAAAAAATCCAGCAGATGTCAGAAGAAAAGATCTTATTCTGAGGTGGAGATCAGTTCTAAAATAACAGATATCTATCTCCATCATAAATTTCAAAAATTGAATATGCCATCCAGCAAATTTGCCCATGAATTTGATTTCTGAGTTGAAGTTTTTAGCATTGCTTAATCATTTATAAGGCAATCTTCAGACATGTATCATTTATTCCATCCCTTTAAATCAAACTTCATCAAACCTGTTTTATTCCCTCCCCTTAAATCAAACTTCTTTGAACATGTCTCAGGCACTAGTTTCTATTGCAAGCTGAAAACATGGGACATTTAGGGTGAGGGAGGTTTAAAGTCGAACCTTTTTTCTTTCTTTCTTTTCCTTCTGGCTTCTGTTTACAGATATGTAAAAACTTTGTTTTCACTTTATGAAAGTTTATCATAAATTTTGTCTTAGTTTTCAAAATGGTAAATCTGTCATCAGTATGAGAGAAGAAGGAACAGCTCTGATACTCCACCCTCATTCTCCAACTGTGCTTGACAAACAGAAACCAAACCCAGACCAAAGCTTCTCACTCTGGCTTAACTCTTTGGACTGGTGTGGTGTTTGGGTCTGGCTGAGATGGCATTCATTTTTTCCCACTGCAGCCCTCACAGTGCTCTGCTTTGCATTGGTAGCTGGAAAGGAGTTTTGGCTGCTGCTGAGCAGTGCTAGCACAGCATCAGCACTGTCTTCCAACATTCCCCCCCATCAGTAGGCTGGAAGTGGCAAGATCCTGGGAGGGAATACAACCAGGCCAGCTGACTCAAACTGACCAAAGGGGTATTCCACACCATATGATGTCAGCTCAGATATAAAGGCTAAGAAAAGGAGTGGGTGAGGAAGCATTCGTTATTTACGTTTGCCTTCCGGAGCAAGCCCTCCGCATGCTGGAGTCCTGCTTCCCGGGAAGTGGATGGACACTGCTTGCTGGTGGGAAGCAGAGAATAAAAATTTTTGTTTTCTCTTTGCTTCTACACGTGCAGTCTTTCACTTTTGCTTGAATAAACCGCATTATCTCAACTTACGCATTGTTTTCCATCTAATTTTCTCTTCCATGTCCAGCTGAGAAGAGGGAGTGATAGAGCAGTTTGGTGGGCATCCAGGCATCCAGCCAAGGTCAACGCACCACAGTTGGCCAAACTCTTTAGGCCAGCTGGGTTACTATCAGTGTCTCTAATGCCAAACGGAGTAGGTCAATGCCAAATACCTTTGAAAAAGAGAAACCTCCTATTCTGAATGAGGATAGATAAAAGTTAATCAGAGTGAGGATATTAATAATCTGGAATCTTGAAACCCCAGGGAACATGCTTGTGTTCCACTGTTAAGAGAGTAGAACATCTTCCCCAAGTGGACAATGCAGCTATCAAACCCAAAAGACAGTGATTTTTTAAACTGTTTTAGTGCTTAAAGACAGTTTTGGCATATGATACCTTTACAGCCACAACAAGCAATTTCAGTTGTTGCTGCTGTGGTACTGTCAATACCTTCCACATCTACTCCACTCCTATTTTGATGCTATACTTAAAGGTAACAAATCTGACCTTTTTAGAACAAGCAAGAAGATGACAAGGCTTGCTCAGGGTCTCTGGCCAATGAAACTATAGAAAAGCTTTATAGCAGCAGAGAAAATTTTGGTCCAGTTTTCATGCCACTCAGGACACGATGAAGAAGAATTACAATTAAGCAGGCATAATCTTGGCCTTACTCTTCTGCAATGTATTAGACAGTTCATGGACAGTGAAGTTCAGAGCTTCAAGAAGTCTACTGCTCTTTGGGTAAGATTTAACCTCTGATTAACAATTCTCCCACTCCTATCCCCATCTGAAATCAGTTTTCCAGCACCACAGAGCAAAACAGAAGTCCCCAGCCTGCACAAACTGCATGTAATACACTTTGGAACTCAGTGCATGCTGGTGTTGGAATTATTATTTGCACTACAGCAGGGGGTAGAGATTCCAAATTTCTGTGCTAGATGCTGTATAAGCACACAATTAGGAGACAGATGTGCTTCACAAAAGAAGAACAATGTCTTGCTTGTATCCATTTGGTTGTTGTGTGGGATAAATGAGCAGCAGCCTTTCAGTCAGTTGAGTCAACTTGCTCAGAATCTGACAGCAGATAATGAGGGACACTACTCTTGTGTCTTCTGTTTCCTTTGACAAGACTGGGCAAAGGCGAAAGACTACTTTTAATATCACCATACAAATCCTTAAGAAGAAAGATCCAAACAAATGGCATTGCTTCACACTGATTGCCGTACTTTGTTATTAAATGCATACATGGGCATTCTTACTGGGTTTTTTTTTAAAGTCTTAATTTCAGCTTCCTGCTAATTGTTTTGTTCTCGTTTCTAATCTAAAAATCTGACAGAGAAGAAAGGGGTTTTCTTTAGCATGATGAATGATAGGACCTTCAGATTCCTACTTAATGACAATTAATTTACTGTATACCCATGCAAGTTAAGATAGTTTTAATTAGTTTTTGCAAAGTAAAAGGGTAACTTCATACTCTATTTAGATAAAAGCAGCTATTGCCTGACTAAACACATTCTCATCAAATACTGAAGGTGAGCTGAGTGACCTTACCAGGATTCACTCTTATTGTAATTCTCTATTTACTGTTTAAAAATAACCCATTTGCATAATAGTGCTACACAATTTTGTCTCTAACTCTGAAATAATGCCTAATTGAAAAGTTGCTGGTATAATTAATCTCAAATGTGTGATCTTAATTTTTAAAAACAAACAAAAAATTAAAGTGTGCATTTCAAATGTATCATAGAGCTGGTGAACACAAATATCCTTATTAAAGATGGTGTTTAAGTATCTTTATGAATGGGCTGAAATTATGGGCAAAGGTCAAAACATTTCCTCTTAAGTAAGAAGTGATAACATTTTTGGGATGCAAAAGCTGCAATTCTGTGTACATTACAGCATACACAATCTCTACTAACACACGATGTTCCTTCTGCAAATGCCATTATTTGTGTGAGTACTGCAATGTCTTCTGTTTTTCTTAAGTTTTCTGGCATATATATGGGTATCTACCCTTCTAGAAGGCGGAATAAACCCATTTGATCAAATCTGCATCCAAGTATGTGGTTTGGTACTGCTACTTACATGCATTCAGACACTCTCTCACAGTAGGAACCAAAACCCTTGAAAATTTAAAATATCCCTGCTCACTGCAAGGGAAGATGGACTAGATGACCTTTGAAATTTCCTTCCAACCCAAACTATTCTAGGATGCTATGATCTTTTTCAGTGAAGCCATGCCCATTCATACAAGCTGGGGATTTGCCCTTGCAACTGGAACACAGCAGCAAATTTACGTTACCTGAACCACAAATAACAAGAGTTTCCATTCTGCAAGATATTATTGATAGGCATTCAATGCTTTAGCAGTGTGCCTCATCTCTCCCTGTTCCTCTCAAAATCCAGATCAGGAATTATCATATTCTTAAGCTTTCAAGTACTGAAGTCTGCATATTAATCTCTGGTTTAAGTCCAGACTACTTGTATGAGTTTATTGTGTTTCTGCAGTGGGCTCAAGGTATGTTACTGTAAATTTTATATGCATGCTACCAGTGCAGTGAGACTGGTAATACAAAATGAATTTAAAAAATCCTTCATTAGCAAGGAAACAAAATAAAAATAACTTTCCTTCCCAGTTTCACAACTATCTGTCTTGTCTGATTCTTGAAAAATTATTGGTCAGTCAACCACTTCACACTCCAAGGCATGTGTTCTGCAGGGCTAGCTATATATATTCCTATATTCCCATGTGTTCCAGAGGTAAACCTCCCAACACCTACACTCCTTGAGATCACCAACTATGATGGGCAGCCAACAGCAGGAAGAAGAAATTGCATGTAAACAAAAAGTTTAAAATTCTACAGGAAAACAAGGTGGGCTAATAGTATTGTGTTGGTCTGTACCACCAAGCTGAAGTCAACATCACCACCTTTTCTTGACACCATTTTTTGCTGCCTTCATTGGAAGGAACAAAGTACATCCTGAAAAGCATGTAAGCATCTATGATTAGAGGGGAATGCTCTGCAAAATCCCTTCTCATTGATCAAAAGAAGCAGTAGCAAGCGGTTTGGAATGGGGTCCTCTCTTTTCTTCCTTCAACAGAGAAACAGAGACAGATAGAGGACTGAAAGATGCTGCGTGGATAAAGAAGGCTCTTAATATTATGGAAAACTAAGTCAGGATCCTTGAGAATTCAGCGAACTCCTTCACTTTAGAAGTGGTCTCTGGTCTATTGGTCTATGATACACAACTTGTAAGCACAGCTAGCACTCCCTAAAAGGTGCAGGGCATGCTCTCCTAACAGAAAAACAGATGTAAATTTTCGGTTTAACAGAGAGCTCATCAGGGAAATACTCACCCTAACGATGAAAGTGAGTTACTGATTGCAACCAGAAAAGGACATTTTCAAAAGCACTCAAGCCCTGCTAGAACTAAAATTTATAACCTGTTTTCAGGAGCAGCCCTGCTCCTTGCTCTACTTTCTTTCATAGTTTACTTTTAGGCTTGACATAACCCTTGTGCATTTGGCAATCAATTCTCTGGCCCTCCAACCTCATGAGCAGGCTTACGTTGACTCCCACTTCTCTATCAGCACGGAGGCCTTTTGGGTCAGACCGTGAACAACCCATGTGGTTCCCTTTGTAGGACTGTCGATATTTCTAGAAAATATCACTCACTATCCATGGCATGAAGATATTCCATATGAAGAGCCCCAGCTCCTGCAGTGGCAGCTGAAGGAATGATGTCTGCGTACGGGCTGCGCTGGCCTGCCAACAGAGCCATCTGATGATAATATTCAGCTGGACTGACGCCAGCATGTGGAGCTAAAAAAAACAACATAAAAGTACCGTTAATGACGTAAGATAAACAAGATGGAAAGTTTTATCACATTGCCGGCTTCTCTGGCCATTAAAACAGCTTATTTTTTTAATGTAATGCAATGTCTGCAGTATGCCACCACTGATCAATATATTTCAACCAATGGTACTGTAAAGACACCATTCAAAAAAGCCAGCAAGACATAAAATATTAATGATCTTGGTGATCTCATATTTTTGTATTTATTATTAAGTGACTCAAAAAGTGACAGGCTCACAGCAATGGAAACTAGTATGATTTATTTAGTGACATAAAAAAGCAGGAAAACCTTCCTAGCATTTTATTCCCATTTACCTCATTCCTGGCCCAAAGGAATCCATCTCTAAGGTAACAACGTGGCTGAACTTCCATAAGCATTCAAGTATCTGGAGTCTTTGCTTAGGGGACTATAAGACCCTCCCTCACCATGTCCCTCTGTGTCTATGCTTAGGAGCAAACAGGGGTAAAGTATGATTCCAGGACAAATAATATGTCCATGAACAACACAGGGTCAGTTTTTTAGGACCACACACTGAAGTCAATAAATGTGACCATCCCATCCTTCAAAGTTAATGTATAACTATACTTGACACACAAGCCCATTTGCAGAGTCAAAACCAGAGACTGGATAGACTCTACATCCCATCGGTGAGGTTATCATGATACAGTCCTCTGATAATGACTTGTATTAGCTGTTCTCTCATGTAAAAATGAGAGCTTCCTGTTCCCCTCCAATTTTCAAGCAGGGCTTCAGCTAATGGGCAACTCTGGACAAATACAAAAATTGGCATCACTCTAAGATCATCTCCTCTCAGCAGGCTTCAGATGCTACTGGAGGTAGAGGGTCATTTCATGAGCTTGTGTAAGAAGTACTCATAAAGTAAGCTGGGCTCCTTGTCCTTGATACTGACCCTGACTTGCCATGAAACCTGAGGTGAACAGCCCTTCTCTCTGGTCTCTCCCTGTCGCACTTGCCAAACAGTTTACACTCTGGTCACCACAAGATGGTATGCAAGCTTGCCTAAACCACTTTGGGTTCCATAGTTTAATGGGCTGCACACCAACCTGGTACACCAGATTATTTTTATATTCTTTCATATCACTCAGTGAGATTTTTCTTTAATCTCAGCAGCTGAATCTTGAATGAAAACAAAATTTTAGGATGAAATTCTCTGAATATTGTTACCTACACAGCACTACTAAAAAGATAATTTATATTTTCATTAGAGAATCAGATCCTAAATGCAAACCTTAGAAACAAAGAATCAAGATGTACACTTTTTATGTTCCAAACATAAACAAAGCATTGAAATTTGGAGAAAAGTTTATTCAGCAACAGATTGTCTTTATTACTACCAAATACAATGAAAGAATGTGCTTTTGATGTTAAAATGCTAAATATATAAGGAAGAGTTCTGAAAAATAGAAGTACATCAAACAGGAATAGGAATGGCATAAAAAATGAGCTGAGATAAATTAAAGGTTGCTAGTGTTTTTTCCAAATTACAAATTGATTTCACAATTAATTATAATCTTTCCACTTTCTGTGAAATGGTAAAGAAATTACTCAGACCAAATTTTAAAAGATGGGTAACTCACAATGAATTACTGATTTTAAAGTTTTACAGTAGTAGGCAACCATGGTATATTTCCAGACACACTGAAAACACTTGAGCTTTCTGACATAAGTGTCTGGGTTAACTAACAATAACATTGGCTGCAAACTTTAAAATTAACTGCTGCAGAAAACATAGTGAACACATAATTGCATTACTAAATGTTCCATATGCCAGGAAATGCTCTGGTGCTCTTTAAAGATCATTCCTTACTACCTCCCTCAAACATAAAAAATTAGCCTACTAAATGATGTATTGCATGAAGGGTAAATGAAGGGTAAACGGGAAGGCGTGCAGCCCTGAATTTTTTCCTGTTTATTCCTGGGTAGCTTCAGCTTTGTTCCCGTTTTTCTACAAGTGGAGGCATTTATTTCTGCACCATAGGCACTGCTGAGCTTTATTTGAGCACTCTCCTCTACACACACCAACAACTTCATCCTTACCCCTGCTCCGAACCCTCGGAGGAGTCCTCAGCCACCCCTGAGCCACCAAATCTGCTGGGTAAGGTGAAGTGACAAGAGTTATGTTCCAGATAGTTCTGGCAGCTGGCCATCCCCAGATCTGTGAGTTGACAGACTGAGCCCAACAGTACACTGATCTAATTATCTAACTGTCCTAAAGCAATTAGGGTGGCAAGAGAAATCTCGCTATGGCTTTCAGAAGAGCAATAACAACTTCCAAGTTTTCATAGTTCAAATGCTGTATGACTTAAGCTATGGTGTCCATTATGTTATTAGTACGTTATGTGTATGTACCTCTTTAAACCACAGAAGTGTTCTATTTGCATTCTAGCAGTGCTCAAGCCATGATTTAGATTATCTGATGCCAGGAACCCACATCCAAAAAAGGCATTTCACTGTATACCTGATTGATCATACAACAGACTATGGATTCCAGGGAACAAACTTGCAGCTGTTCAACATGATGCTGTTTGACTGAGAGATCTTCAATGCCTCAATCAAGTTACTGTATTTTCATTGGATGCTGCACAACACCAGGGCTGTGGTAACTGGTCAAAGATGAGCTGTGAGCCTACAGGAAGTGTGAAGTAACATGTATTTGTTTAAAACCTGAAGAAAGATGCTTAAGTTAGTAAGTTTAGCATGTCCTCATGACAGATTAAGGCTGTGTATCCAGTCAGCAATCAAAGCTCAGGGGATGAGCATTAAGACAGAGCATACTCAGCTGAGCTGCCCACACCTGAGTGTCTCATGCCATCTGAAAGCCTGGGAGAATCCAAGCTACATAGGCTGGCAGGAGAAAACTGTCTGTCTGAGATAGCAGGTGGAGTTGAGGCAGGGTATTTCACAGACCTGAACTGACACCAAACACCTGCACTGCAGACAGACAAATCTTAGCACCATCATAGTTATGACGGAGCTCCAGACTCAACTGCTAACACACAAGCGTCCATTTTTTTGGGAACTGAACAGTTCCTTGAGGCTTTGCTTGATGCACTACCTACAACTCACTGGACTACAACGGCAGATCAGCACAGCAAGATCACACATTTCTATACTGTACACATCTACATTTAGGGGCCAGAATCTGAAACCAAATTCTACCCTGTGACATCTCCGGAAGGTCTCTGCCTTTCTGGAGTGTCAGTTTGGTGCTGGGTCAGATACTTGTGTACCTCAGAGAGCACTATGTGCCTACATCTTTGCAAGTGAATTCAGTGTTATACCTGAGACCAAGACTGTATACAGCTTAATGTCATAAGGTTCTGTGATAGGTGGTTTCCTTCACACCTTCCTTTGTCTGCCACTGGAACACACCTTAAGTATAAATGAAATTCTGCATGAATGTCACCTGAAGAGTATTGAAAATAGTACAGTATTGTGCACATTAGCTCCTGTGAAAAAGCCCAAATGTACATCGCGAGAGTTTTCCCAGTATATGCCATTACGTTATAGCCCTGTCAAGTTTATCCTCTATCTAAAGCTCCAGAGCTCCTGGAGTCAAAACTTGCCTTTCTGAGCATTCATATGCTTTCTTCAAAATATTTTTTTAAAAATACGTCTGCTAAAACAAAAGGGGTAGCATTAGCAAGAATTCATGCAACATCCAAAGTGCTGCTAGGGAAGCCCTATGGTGCATGCCATATACCTTGACTGACAATAGTCATTAAAATTTATTCTCATACGAATATGTGCCCATAACTAATGGATTAACTGTAAAGGTATATATTCTTATAAACGAGGATTAATTAGTTATCCGTTTGGATAGGGTGCACCGCTCATTTTTCAAATTCAGCTAAAGGCAGTTTAACTCTGATAAGTTTCTGAATACACTGGGAAGATCCTTCCCATAGTTAAAGCACCAGTTTAATTACCTTTTTCTACATAGTTAATTCTGAATATGTTATATTTTAGTTCCCTTCATCAAATGCTACAATTTTGAAAAGTCAAACTGCTTATGCTTACCCACTACTGAAAAACCTACTATTAACAAAACAGCCTTTTTTTTGCAACTCTGTTCATGGCTCACTTTGGCAAAATTCCCACTGAAATGAATAGGAAATGTGCCAGAGTAACAACAAGAGTGATCACAGGAGTTCACTTCAGCCCAAATAGCCTGGAAAGTAAAAGTCATGGTCATACCAAGACCTAAAGCAGTGATATTTCAAGTATACAGTCCACCATTTAGATTAAAAGGGACAGTCTTGATCATCAGCCACTTCTATGTAAGCATCATGTCATTTGGCTATATTGTTGGCTAGGATAAACTGAAATAATTCTACATAACTTTAATAGAACTATTGACTAAATATAACTAGTCAGTGCATGCTTTATATGATTGAAAAATACTATTTTAATTAACAATTCTTTTGTGCCTGAAGAACTCCATGGTTATACAACGACGTGCACTCATGAAGAATCTGACTCAATTCAGTGCAGATGCAATGGATTTCTTGGGAGATCAGAATTACACCCCATGTCAGCCCCACAAACAAAAGATATCACAAGATATACACCACCCTTCCAGCATAAATTTTGAATGAGGCAGCTTTTTTTTTTCCCTTCTCCCTGAAGTTTCAACATTTGTGAGACGTACAAATGAGCCATGATCGGCTGATGAAGTATTGAAACATTTATGACATAATGAATATGTCTGACAAACCTGGTGAAGCTGCTTTGAACAAGGGGGAAAAATGTTGACAAGATTAATATAACTTAAGTTGCTACAATGACAGAAAACAGGAAGCCTGTCTTAACCCACCGTCTGTTGGGCTGAGTCCACGGGCTGCCGAGATCATGGAGAGGGATGGGCTGCTGTGCAGGGACCTGATGTAGTCCATGTAGGGGTTAATGTATGGGTGAGGGGTGCTGAAGGGAGACTCTGATGTTGCAGCAGGATTTCGGTGCGGGGAAATTCTAAGGAATGGAAGCTCTGAGTATGTCGGGCTACCAGATAAGGCAGAAGGCCTGGAAGAAACAAAAGGAAGAAAAACAAAAACCAGCCAGGTTATCGATACAATAAAGAAAAATACTGTAAAGGTAACATACTTGTTTCTTGAAGAATAACAACCAGTTGTTGCACATATAGGTTGCACATGTACTAAAGTCAACTATGTGAAAAAAAAAAGGATGAGAAATTAATTCTTCTCTTTACCCACTATTAGCAACATTCTCTGACCAATTTTAACATGATTTTATATTTGTTTTAATCTTTACACACCTCAATACCCTTTCCCCAAGGAGTTAAGGAGAAAATCACTTCAATTAGTACAAAATATGCACACTGTATTTCACAGTAATTCTTACTGGAATATGAAATACATACTGAGATTCAGAATCATTTACATCTTCAAAACGTGGCTACTGAAAAAGGAGCTTTGAAAGCCACACTGCACCCACGCCCTTCATCTGCCAGCTTACTCTTTCTGAAAGTGCAAGATGGCATGTTTATATAGAAATCGTTTCAGGAGTCCCAAACTTTGTAAGTCATTAAGACAGATGGGTCCTCTGGAGCATTTTTTTTCTTGCTGTCCCTTCCCACAAAAAATGCACAAAATTTGGTGGCAGAGGAAAAAGATTGATGTATATGTGTGTTTTTAGTATGGCGCCAGCAACCAGTGTTTCTTAACAAGACCCCATTAATTAACTACCTCATTTTTGTGAAGGGAAAGCTGTGGTGCCGTCTCATGCTATGTGTGATGAACCAAGGCTGAAAGCTGAGTTCACAGCTGACAAAAGATAAATAACCGGCCGTAACCCTCCCCATCATCCCACCCTGTTGATACAACAGCGTCTGGGCTCTGCTTGGAGACCTTTCTCTCACAGCACCCCATCTCCAAAGGCACTGGAAAAAGTTCAAATTTCATCAGAAGGGGTTGGAGTGCCTGCCCTTGCCAACCTGCTCTTTGGCAAAAGACAATGATTAAGCCCGTCATGCATTTGCTGTAGTCCAACTGGCTGACCCGAACTAAATGCCTTTTTGTCCCTGTTTTTCCAATTAATTTAGCATATATACAGCACAGACACAGGCAGCAGCTGTGAGAGCAGTGAGGGCAGCCTGTCCCTTTGATGCTGTTGGCTTACAAAGAGTAATCAAACAAGAAATGTATTTTTTTTCCTTTAACATACACATATCATGATCAATGGAGGTAGTTGTCATCACCTAAAAGGCCAACAGAACATAGTCTTACATAGGAGCCAATTCTGCCCTGCCATCATCTTGGAAATGCTAGCATATGAGTGGGACAGTGATCAAAGTCATGAATTCCTAACATGACGCCAGCTTCCGTGCCACTAAATCCATGAGGGCTTGTAAAATCTGAGGAATGAAGATCTCTCCTGATATGTTTTTCTCCCTCTTTTCCCTTCCCTTTCCTATTTGACTTTTTTTGTGTTTCTCGCCCTCCTACAGCTTTCTGCAAGGTAAGCCTGTTCAGCCTTCCTGTATGAAAATACCTCCTAGTTCCTAAGTTTGTTAGAGAGCTGCATTTTGTGCTAGCAGCAGGCACCAACAGTGTAGTCACTCCTCTGGCACCCGAGCAAGTGACCCACATAAAGCTAAGTAACTCACTAGCATGCCTTCACCATATTTGAAATGCACTGAGAATGTGAAACCAGAAGCCACTTTCCACCACTGTGCAAACCAGACCCCTCCTTTCCTCAGAGAACTTTTTGTCTGCATGGTTCTAAAGTACCTTTGTTTTACAGTGGAAGTGCATCTTTTATCTTGGTGTTATGAAACCCCACCAGACATGAAACATTTGTTGTCTCCTGGTTCTGTATGAGGCCAAGTTTGGTAGGCAGGAGCTTTAAAAATCATGGTGATGTAGGAAGCAGAAATACTACAGCTGGGTATCACATTACAGAGGGAATTTCCCATCCTGGCAGTGAGGAAAATACAGTAGCTCAGCAAATTTAATACAAGAGTAACAAATAAACTGAATTTGGATGCCATTTTACAAGTGATTTTTTAAAATGGGATCCCAACTCATAGTCAGAAACACGAAGAGCATGCAGGCAAGCTGGGGCCCTGGCCTTATCTGGTGCATATTGAACAGAAAACTGTTTAAATGCTTATGCAAGAAGGCTGAAAGTCTGTATCGGCCTCAGTGATTCACTCTCCAGCTGGCCAACAGCCAAATACTGCTGCAGGAGCAAGATTAAGAGCCAGGCTGTCAGCTTCTCCCTCCAGATCCAACAAGAGCCATTCAAGGACACTAGGACTCAGCCACTCTTCTCCTCCTCAGCCCTGCCTCTTTCTCTCTCTCTCCTCCTCTGAGCTCCACAGTTTTCCTAGGACACTAGGGAAAGGACACCAACCTGGGTAACATCAATCAACAGCAGGCATATAAACCCTATTATCTGAGGCAGAAATAAGGAGTCATCAGATTCCACAAAGAATTCCCAACTCTGGACTCTGATGTTTCCTAATTTCTATCCAGCATCTGATTTTAACATGCTGCTAACTTCTGTGCTCACTTTCAGTCTGGACTTTTCTCGCTCCTCTATGTTCCCTGACTCTCCTCTCCTCCCTACAGACCCATTTTCCCTCCTGCCCTTTTCATCTGCTCTCAGTCCTATAATTTCAGTCATCCTGATTTATTCCAATAAACATCACATATACTTCCTTTCCCTCTGTGATTAAACTTTGCTGTGAACATCTTTCACAAGTATTAATGCCCTCTTTCAAACTAAAATGCAACTTTTAGAAAGGGTGCTGCCAAACACCCTTACTGTTGCTTTACAACCTCATTGTATACCAATAAATAATGACTTCTGTCCTGTAAACAGCAAACAGTACAGGCCAGGAACGGTTCTGCAGATACTTATTCAGTAACAAGCAAATCAAATTTCCAGATGTGGGTGGCAGTCCATCCCCATAATTTTTATTTCACATGTATAGAATAATAGAATGGTTTGGATTGGAAAGTACCTTTACAGGTCATCTAGTCCAACTCTGCTGCCATGAGCAGGGAAAAGAAGCTGGGCACCTTCCTTCAAACTCAGGACCCTTCAGCCCAGCATCCTGCAACCTAGCCATGCATCCTGCTTAATGGTGTTCTGCCTTGGGTCTGAGGCTATTTCATGGGATGCAATGAGGCTTCAGCATGAGATGAGGCAAGGAGATTTTCAGTAATACTGCTTGACAATTTATGGCTCACCTGTAAACTGTGGGAAGGCAGAACTTGCCCTGCATCTCCTCCTGTGCAGGGGTTTTTCTGATATACGACATATTCAGACCACTTAAGGGAAGGAGCGAAGCAGATGTGTGCTATTTTCTGAATCAGGCCGTCTGTGTCTACTTCTAGAGATCCTGCAAACTCAACTCAAATTTAATACAAAGCTGATCATATTTTCAATACATACTTGAAGCTGAAGGTCTCCAGATTTGTGTGTAAAGGAGATCCTATGGTTGTGTTTCACCACTAATTTTTATCCTGGCACATGAGGATGATTTTATTATTTTCTCAGTAAACTTGATTATATCTACAACCCTGACATAAATAAAAAAGGAACTGAGGACAGGGCTGGCTGTGAAGGCTTCTCCTTTCTTTCCAGAAGGCCTTCCTGTTCACTGCTAAGGTGCTGAAATATCATGAGTGTCACACAGCTTCCACCACACAGGACTTCCCACTCCCCACCCATAACCAACCTGCCAGCTTCTTCCTGTCCCAACTCCAATGCTCTGGGGAATCTCAACCACTCAGCCTGTGAATGGCACACACATGACAAGGCAGTGAGATCAGTGTAAGGGCAAACAGGTGTATTTTTTCCTATTAGTTATGACACTGTTTTGATGAACGTTGCAGAGGTGTCTGCACAGTCCTATAAACTTACATAGTCACACCAGTTCAGCAGCTGTGAACAGCATCAGCTGCAGGGCAAATCACAGTATGTGTGAAGCTGCTTTTTAAAAAAAATATTTTTTTTCTGACCACTGCTGAACCACAGGTGAACTATCTGTAGGATTTCAGTTATTACTCAAGAAAACTGTGTGTCATTCTGTTTTGTTGCTTACAGCTGCAATAGATGAACTCTGCACAAGAAGACTGACTAGCAGCAGGTTTGGATTTTAACCACCACAAAAACTGAATCAAATACAATTCCCTTTTCAGCCCATACAGCCTTTTTCTAACTGGTGAAGGAAGATCATGGGAATCTGAGCACTGATGAGGCAAGAATGAGCAAGTTATACATATTTCAAAATGATCTGCATGCACAGATCATTACCTAGCATTATCTTGAAAGGATCACACATTCTTTCCATCAGCAGAAAGAACTGGGATATGGAGACTCCTACCACATACTTCAGGCTGGGTTTTGTACTTAAGCATTAGTCAGTTTTACAGTGAGGAAGATCAGGCTGCCCGAATTCAAATCCTATCCCTTTCTTTGGTACTAATGGAACAGCTAACTTGTACATGTGAAATACTGCTGTCTGGCTATGACTAGAGGTTAAAGTCCCTGGGTAGGTAAGCCAGCACAGAGCTTGTTCACTGTGGGTCCCTTCAACCACCCTCTCAAGTGCCCTACTGATGGGATCAGAGGACCAGCCTGAAGTCCATGGAACTATCTTACTTGGATTCATGCATGGAATTGATTTAGGAATTGAGGAGGGGGGGATGAAAAGAGAAGAGACCCAGTTCAGGGTGCTGGGGAGCAGCAAAGGCCAGCTGCCTCCTATGAAAAGGCAAGCCAGGAGCCACGCATGGGCAATGCACTCCATGCCACCAGATATGAGTGAGTGACCAGAGCCAGGTGCTGCTAACACAGTCAACCAGCAGTCTGAGACAAGGCAAAGTAACAAACCAGGTCTGGGTTAGGCCAGTCAAGTGCAGAAGGAGACAGGGACAAAGACAGGTCAGGAGACAAGTTACGCCATGGTTCTGAGGGCTCTATCCAGAACAACTCCCTGCAGTGCAGATCCTGAGCTCAGCCAGGAGCAGGACCAGAAATGGGCAGTACTTACAACACAGGCCAGGCAGCTCAGCTAAAAAGGAATTCCTGAGTGCATGAGGTGTTGGTGGAGGTCTCAGGTGAGGCCACTCAAGACAACTACAGCCAATTAGTGGTCCCAGAGTACTTGCTCTGGAGTGCTTGAACTGTTTTAATACACGCCGAAATACCAATACAGTGCAAATTGTCCCTGTTCTTGTATCTCTTGCAACTGTGAAAACTACAGCAGGCCTCAGGGCTTACTACAACCCCCACACTTGTCACAGGCATTCTTCTATAGCAGTATTTTCTGGAAGCAGATGTAAAGCCACTCAGAACAGCCACAAAGGTCTCTGCCACAGGAAAATCTGGATTAATATTTTTGAGGTTGGTTTGGTGTTAGAGACCTGTCACAAATGGTTTCCAAATAACTTTAAGCTATGCTTGGACAAAAACCTCTTCTAAGCACAACCTATCTTAAAAAAAATCATGGTGATTTAAGCCCTTTCTGATTTTAAAGGAAACTATAACTCCGAGACTGGAAATCTTAATGCCAAGCTTTGCCCTGATAAAATTTTAAATGGCTCTTTTATGAATCTGTTGAAAAATACATTTATATTGAAAACAGCAAGTGATCCTTAACTATAACATTGTAAATATGACACTGAGCTGAGGTTACAGATGGAACAATAATCTATCTCACAGAACAAAGCTTGTCAACGAAGTGGGATGAAATATTGTAACATAACCTAATTTATTATTGCCTTTTCATCCATCTTGTTATATTATGAACGTGTCAAAGTTCAAACCTCGATATTTAATCATTTAACAGTACGTTATTCAATGCTGGAGCAAGCACTGATGGCATAACTTTCATACCAATGATATCCACACTGTTTCTCTGATACCCGTTCAATTCAGTCCTGCCTGGAGAATTGAAAAATATTAAACTCATTAAACTGCCTATAATACTTTTCTTTTATCTTTTTCTTTTTCTTCTGCAACAAACTTCTGATGTCTGCCCACAAAACATTAACACTTTTATTTGTAGTAGAACCTGGAAGACGAACAAACAAGGACTTTCTTGGTATGTAGTGACTCCTATTCTAAAGCATGTGGCTCAATTCCTTTGGTAACATCTCCCATGTTAAATTTATATTGTTTTTTTAATACCATAGTTGCTTGTACAGACTGACCCTTCAGCACCAGCAGCCAACAACTGGCTAATAAAAGGTTTTTATATTAATAAAGTTGAGCTCTGAGATATCAGTGTCAGGAGATTGAGGCCAGCACTGAGCATTTTTAAAATGCAATCCACAGTCCTTTTCTCTTTTCACTTCTAATTGAATTGGTAAACAATCAAACCCATAAATACATACTATGGGAAATCAATAATATAATTTTTAATATCTAATTTTTTTCAGAATATCCAGCTTCAAATAGGCACTCCATTCCCCTAAAATCACTCACTGCCTCAAAGCTGCTATATCACATTCTTGGACTTAGGAAAATTAAGCAAGTAATTATGAACATTTAAAGAATTATTTGAATATGTGGAAATGTCATAGCATACTTCATATAAAAGAGCTCAAGTGCAGCAAAAGAGAAAGCACTGTTAACTATATTTTCTTAATGGCAGAAAATAAGAAAAAGGAAAACATGAGCATGTTTTTTAAGTCCTAATATGAAAAACCCCTCTTGATTTCCTGCATCATTTTCCATGTGTCAACACCTAGTGAGTATTTACTCACTTTTCCTCCACACTTCACACTGGAACTGTAGTCAGCGTAGGGAAGTTGTCACAGAATCTGATTTGGTAGCAATCTTTCATTGAGTAGAAATATGTTCAAATAAATCATGAGTGGGTCCATGCCTATGTAGTTCACACATAAGAGAAGCTAGATCAGGGTTTAAGGTACACAGGCTCTGGTTTGGTTTCCATCACTTATCTGCTGTCCACCTTGTACAAGTTTGTCGTCCTCCTGATCCACTCTTTCCCCATCTTTAAAACTGTGGTAAAGCACTTGGAAAATGTTCAGTATCTACAGTGGAAAGATCAAGAGATCCTATGTTATAAATATTTTCTCACTGAGGCAAGGACAATGCCTTACAAAATGTGTGCAGTTCTGGTATGTAAACTCCTAAAATATACAAATAACCTCACTTTGGGTTAGAATAAAATGTTTCTCCCACATAAAGTTAAAAGGCATCATTGCAAAAAAAAAAAGAAGAGGACACAAATGACTGTACAAGAGATGTTCATGGTGTGGAAAATCATGCACAACAATTAGGCAATGACCGACAGCAAAAGAATATTACTCTGGTTCCCCTTTCCTTCTTTGGGAAGTGTTAACATTATGTAGTTACAGTTAAAAATTGACTACATTAATCAAGACACTAAATCCTTAGTCAGTGACTGTATTCCTATTTTTCAACTGACGGACTGCCTGAACACAGACCCAGGTTTTTTACAAACACTGTCTGCTACTTATAAGACTTCATAAATAACTCAACCATCAGCTTGTGGATTTCCTCAAGAATACTTTATGCCATGAAAAGCAATGAATAGTCATTCTGTTATTTAACATGCTGTTTACATAAGGTCAGCTGTAACACTGGTGACCTTCAGCCCACAGTAACACCTGTACCGACTACAGCAAGCAACTGCTGCTTCAGGACTTGACTTGGAGTCTTGACATGCATTCCTTAAATGTGTATGTTGATAGAGTTTTGACTGTTTAATTTTCTTTGTTATGAAAAATGCAAATAAAACTATCTACTATCTCCCAGTATTTCTCAGGTCAAGTCCAGTCTTCTTGTTCTCTTCCTCACACACTGGTAATCTCCCCACAATAACCTGCCTCTCCTTTTCCTCTTCCTTCCATCCACCCACCACTGTTGCTGCCTCCTGGCACTGCTCTGAAACACTGTCCACTTGGCCTTTGCAATACAGAGCATCCCAGTTTTCCTCTCCTTTCTCCAAATCTGTCTGAGGGTGCTGCAAAGAAATCAGTGACTGGAGGAGGATTATATGGATTTACTTCACAATTTCTTTGTTTGTACAAAGGATGCAAACATACAGAAAAGTAACCAACTATAACTACTCCCTCCAAATGCCACTTGCCCATTCTAGGCTTTTACCAGAGGTTATCTGGCAAATTTTGCAGCAGCTGTGTAAGCCTCTGAGTATCCAGCTGGTGCCCCTCCCAGGCAGCACATCTCTACCTCTGACCAGTTCATTGCCCCGTTTCAGGGAGAAAGAGCAAAGCTGTGAGACTGTAAATGGGGCAAAGGCACACAGTCCTGCTGAGGGACAAGGGATAATCCCCAGGTCGAGGAAAACAGCTGGGGCTGGAAACCCCTGAGGCCATCAGAGCTGACTCACCAGAGTTCATTTGCCAAAGAGATCTGACTGCAAGCTCTTCCTGGCAGAGCTCTTTGTATTTGCACAACACTCAGCAGAGCTCCAATCCTGCACAAAGCTGTTGGGCACTGCAGTAATGTAAACAGTAAATAAAAGTAATACTAACACGTGATTACCATTGCTTGCTTCTGCTAGAGCCTTACCGAGGTATTGCCTTATTTTGCTCAGCTTGCACTGAACCATAAATAAAGTAAGACCTCATACCTTCATAGCACTGCCCAACCTCAGTGCTGGTAAATTTTTCCTCCCTCATCTTCAGCTGGTTCCAAGTTCACTGACTTGTGGTCATTAATATATGGAGGATAATGTATCAATGTTGCATTTGATGCAGAAATCATCATCATCATGAATATAAAACAGATGCACAGGACAAGCAAGGCTGCCATGGACCTCCATACACCATTTCCTCTTCAAACTATGCTGTAGCACAAAGTACAGCAGGAAAATCTAAAAGCTCTACATCCTACTCATTATCTGTTGTTAGTAGTAACAGACTGAGCAGCGAAATTACCAACTGCCTTCCTACAGCAAACTTCTCTGCTCTGCAATTCTCTTCCGATGCTCTAGAGGTGGTCTCATTTGCTATTCAAATTTTAGCCTCCTCTAGGCTACAGGCAGAGCCTGCCATCCCATCAAGTGTTTAACCACAGAGGCACCATCACATGAGTACGTGGACACATACAAATCCGGACCACATTAATGTACCCCTTTCTTGCCTCTCTTGCCCCTCCCTCCTCATATACCTCAGAAAAAGTGGGTCAAAGGAGTGTCAGAAGCTTTCTCACACTTAATGCTGTTAAGTCAGCTAATTGAATAAACATTTGTTTAACATTTGCTCCTATTTCACTAATGCACTGTGAGAATGAGAAGAATTTTATTCCCCTTCTTCCCCGTCCTCCCCCTTCCTCAGGAGTGCCACTAGCTGTTATCGCAGTGACTAATGTGCTGTATGTGGCCATTATAGTCCTCAACTCTGAAATTACACCCAGGATGAACGATAGGCTCTGCCTGTATGCTGATTGGAGTTGGATGATGATTGATTAGAAGAAAGTCAGACTACGTAGCCATGCAAAAAGAACAGCACTAAGCCACAAGCTTAAACCCTAAAGAGCGTTGAACCAGTGGCTTCAGAGCTATTAGATGTATTCATATGAACAACATTTCTCACATCCAGGTTTGCGCATTTTATCTTTATTCTTTCAAATACTGAAATTGCTTGGATAAGAGGGTTATATATATATTTTATATATATATATATATTTATACACATTTCTAAGAGTAGCCTGAACTTTTAGGGGAAATTGAAGAGGCTTTGTGTCAAGTACAGCTAAATCCAGCCTTTCTGTATCAAACCCCTGCTAGAAAATTACTGTGCAGATGATAAGGCTGAAAGATATAATAAAAAGTGACTCTACTCAATTTACACTGCAATATTGGTATGACTGAATATTTTTCATTCAGGTGACTGATAAAATCACTAAACTGTATTGCAGATAAATAAAGGAGGCTTCTGTCAAGAATAAACACCATTAATCATGAAGTCTCACCCTCTGAGTGGCTGTGCTATGCAACTGCACAAATGCACCATCACAAGTGGCATGTGACCCATTGCCTCCTTTCTTCCCCCTGCTCCCCAGTGATACTGTCTTCTTAGGGAAGTTTTCTGTTGCCTTTACAATATTTGGAAGCCCTGGATGTCTTTTCCATTCAAATTTATACACAACTACAACTGAAATCTAAATTTTAGTGGCAATGCATTCAGCTAGAAATTGAACCCACAAGACAAAGTGAAGCCACGCAGACTGTGACTGAATTGCTGTAAATCCAGCATTATAATGAGAAGTATGTGTTCAAACTGGTAAGGATGAAGCCTTTATAATTCTAAAGTGAAACAAGTAGGAAATTTTTCCCCCAAGCCTTCTTCCCATTTTCTTCCAAACCCACATTTTCTTACTGGTTTTATTACTTCATTTCGCTATTTCCAAATAGGTGCTGAGTTTCGTTTTGAACATACAAATACAATATTTCCTAACATCATAAATCTACCTCAGTAGAATCCATGAGTCTCCTTTCAAAAAAGCAACTTACATGCTAAAAAATGGACATGTGCTGAAAGAAACTTACCCAGCAAAAGCACAGTCATACAAAAAGAAAAACAGACAACTTAGGTAACCTTTTCGTAACCTGTTTTAGAGCAAGTGATGATTCAATAGTGGCCATGTTATTAAGCCAGAATGAAGCAGTGCCCTACACACTAATGAGGTTAAAAAATGTAGTTAAGTCTTCATGTTAAAGGCACTTAGCAAGCAGCCTGCTTGGCAAAGACCAACTGTGTGTTGGAGCAGAGGACTAATCACACAGGCAGGAATCAAATCGACTGGAAGAATTAGGAGACTTGCGGCCCCGAGGAATGTAATTCATGCAGAAAAGCAGTTGTCAGAGCGAGGCCAGGGAACTGTGTGGGAAGAAAGCAAAATAAACAGCTCAACAAAGAAAACAAAGACACTCAAATAGTGGCTTTTCTAATGCTTGAGTACACTGAAACTTCAGTGGGTGCATATGACAAAAAACTCATCAAAGACGACCTCTATAAAAGCAATACACCGGTAAATAGTGAACTGGTTCAAAAACACTCAGAAAATGCCTGTAGGTCTTTAAAAAATAACCTTGAAGTCGTTATGCAGGGCAGAGAAAGTACACATACGTACATGTATGCATGACTGGGAGAAGAAGAAAAACAACCAAATGATACAAAGCTAAGAAAGTTGAAATGGTTTCAATTTTACAATCACTCCTCATTTCTCTACCATTCTCAGATGAGAAGAGGATGCAGTCTGCATGCAAAGAGTGCTCCTGCCTGTGTGCAGCAATACTCTCCGTGGAAAAAACAACATTGCTAATTAGGATCCACTCCCACAGCGTGAGGACCAAATTACTGCATCCACCAGGGGGATTGTCTGACCAGAAAGAAGAGTGTGAGGCTTGTCCTAAATCTCAAAAAACCTCATGTGCTATCCATGGGAAGTTTTTCTTGTGATGGGTATGACCCATGACAGTAAAATTAAACTTTGAAATCGATTGATATATGAATTTCACAAATACTTTGTTCTCTTGAAAAACAGTATTTTTAATTAATGTGTTATTAGTCTCATAATGTAATGGGGTTTTTTTTAAAAATAGAGAATGAAGCTTTTACCACTTTTAGTACTTTGGAACCTTTCTCCTCATCTCATTCATTCACTTAAGATTTTTCTAAACCCTCCCTACCTCAAACTCAAGAATGCTATGCTCACTATTGTTTCAGCAAATTTTAGCTTCTCTTCTTCCCTTAACTCCTTCCTCCCATTAAGGCAGGTGTTTCTTCTCCTGGAAAAGCACCTGAAAAGCTTCTCACATTACCTCAAATGAACACTGTCCTCAACATCTGTTTTGTGATGCTAAGAAACACTCTTTTTCCAAATTCAAAATCAAAACAAAACAAATCCTTTCATTTCCAGTGCCTTCTGTAAGTCACGTCCACAATATTACAAAACTGGGATCTGGGGAAGAAAGAAATCTTTTCTTTAATTCTTTTATATGATAAAATAATAACTTCACTGTTTAAAACAAAACCAAGTTGGCAACAACAAAAGAGAAATTCAGTGACTGACTATTTCTCCTATTGCACTTGCTACCCATATTTGGTTGTGAAGGGAACATTTGACTAAAATTCTAACTTTACAGGAGTACAGTCCTGACAGAAACAGTGATGTGAAGGCTCAGCATTAATCATTTCTGTTGAAGTATGGTTGGATTTGCTTCAAATCTCTGTACTATCATCAACAGACAGCCCAAAATTGATATTCACAGGGATTAGTGACTGTTACTGAACAGAGCATCAGCAAGAATTTCTCATCTAAAACTACCTGCAGCAGAAAAAAAAAATGATTACGCAAATCTACAGAAACTCCTGTATAAAATTCTACATATATATATTTCTGTATAAAACATACAGATTATTTTCTGAAATGCATCCTCCCCCCCTTCCCCTAGACAAACACATGGTTTGGGAAAGAAAAGCCATTTTGAGAGTGCACCTCAGTGACAATATCAGCTGTACAATATAGATGCAATACAGACGTATGCCGTACCCAGGACTGGAGTCAAGGGATAACCTTATGAAAACACAACTTCCAAGCTTCTCCCATCCTCCAAGCACCACCACAAACAGTAGGTGTGCAAGTCACAGATCAGCACCAACATCCATGAGGGCAGTAGGATTCACAGGTATATGAAGTACCACTTACATCAAAGGTGAATGCTGCTAAGGTACAAGGGGGGAAGAAATACATTCTGCCAACAGCCCCTTCTTGTATTTTCTCTGCCAGTGTCGAAGCTCCAGGTATGGGAGCTGGCTGAGGTGCAACCAGAGAAGATCAGGCAAACACTCAGTTCTCATGCCAGGCTGAGAAGTCTTGTCTCAGTCAGGCCAGCTTTTTGATCCCACAAGCACTGAAAGCCATTTTGCTGCTATGTAGTCCAGACTACAAGTTAGTCCTAACAAATGGTAAATATATAATGGCTGGAACACCATAGCCATCAAAAGAAACAAGAGATAAAGTCTTTGCACTGCTATTCTTGCCCTATTTGTGTGAAAAACTGGAGTTAAAAAAACATTTCCTGGGCAAAGCTGTAACTTTAAACGACCACAAGTACCAGAAATGGGTGGAAATACCATTTCTAAAGTCATTGTAGAGGGAATACATGAAAAATAAGCACTAAGGAAATTAATATTCTGGCTGCATATATTTTTCGAAAATTGAGTTTTGAAGTCTTTGAGGTAAATGCATTATCTATATGCTGGAAGCATTATAAGTTCTCTAAACAGAGTAGGTAGCTGGGGGTGTAGATGAAAAGCCTAAGGGGAACAAACTGGCCAGCTTGGAACACACCTGCACAAGCTATGCATTCACTCCCTCAGCATCTCTGCAATTCAGTCTAATCACAGGAGTAGAAACACAGTTCCCAGAAAAGGTGTCAGGATGGAAGCCTGATGTCCAAGGAACAAACATGTCCAAGGAACAAACAAAGACAGAGGCAGGCTACACAAGCTTTCTTGGTACTGTCTTGATGATATACGCTGACAGTGATCTTCCAGGGTAAAGCAGAGAACACCTTGGCCATTCAGCTCCTGCTCTCTCTGCCAAATCTGTCTACAATGTTTTTAAATGGGGCTATTTGCGTTGGTGGCCTCTATAAACTGGACTAGACTATCAATCTTTTCTTCCACGGGCCAGTGGAAAAGGCATGATAAATCTAGGCTGAATTTCAACAGGAGATACAGGACTGAAAGATGTGTATCTTTAAAGAGATAGCCACTTAAATCTGATATGTTTAGAAATTCTCCCTTATGTGAAACACTCCCTAATTTTCTGTTGATCCTTAACACCAATGGTCGCAACACCTCATAAATAATGCTTTCAAGAAGATGATAGGTTAAGTTCATTCCTTCAGAAGCTTTGTACTCCTGACTCATGGGCTGCAGGATGTTTTGCCTCTGTGTCTAACCTCCACAGAGTCTCCAGAAAATTGCCAATACGCCTATAAAGCTGACTATAAACATAGTCGTAATCTGTTGTAAATTCAGACCTACACATTTGGTGCTGGAAGGGATTAAGCTCCTGCTCTTTAATGGCAACTTCATAGGGCCCAGTTTCAATGTAAACCTTACTCTAAAATAAAGTCACAAGCCATTTCTTGGTCATGCATCCTAAAAGCAAAAATCAAACAGAATAACGTTTTTCTTTAAATTGTTTCCTCTATTAATCAATAACATCTGTCATCAATGATGGCTCAACCTGGCCCAAGGCACAGTGATAAAACACCCAATGAACACAATCCTTTTGGTAAAATTAAGGTATTGTTGGGGTTTTTTTCCTAGCATCACATAACACAGAATATACAAGGGACAGCTAGCTAGTCTCCTACATCTCAGAAGCACAGCTTCAACAGCCTATTTTTTGCTACAGATACATAAATAAATATAAGCTTATACACACACACATACATATACATATATATATATATATATATAAAGTATGTAGTGGGATGAGGAGGTGGTGGCAAAAAGGAAAACAAGGTGTTAATTTAACTTCTGTTTTTCCATCCTTTGGGAAAGAAAAAGTCTCAACTACATTCAATCCATACTCCAAGATTCTAGGACTTGATGTCTTTGTTGAGGGAGGATGGAGTCTAAGTCAGGGAAAGATTGTGTGAGAGCGTGATGAAGATGCTCTGTGTTCCTACAACACGTCCTGCTCATCATTCACATTTCTTGGAGTTTATACCTACTCTAACTTTAGGGAACTTCCAATTCGCAACACAGGAATCTCACAGGTATACTTTAAAAAAAGAAAGAAAGAAAAAAAAAAAGAAAAATCCCCACTAAGACTGTAACATTTCAGCTCTCTTTGAAGCAAGATTTAACATGAGTGGAAGAATTGTACTGAAAAAAAAGGAGTCTGTCACAGTCCAGTACCTCACAGGCTACTGCAACAAGTTTGACAGCAGCCTCTATAGAGTTGGCTTGCTTCTGGTTCACTGCACGTGAATACCACAGTCAATATCTGCTCACTCGACTAATACTGCTGACTACAGCACAAAGAACACAGGAATTTTGTCCAAGAAACCACAGGCTCAGAGCCTTTGAATGTGCACTATATTTAGAGCTTGCATTCTTTGCAGCTGATAACAGAATGAGATAATAGAAATTTCAAGCAGCAGAACTCAAGCATTGCAGCTATTCTATATATTTTTGTTTAACTGTTAAATTAAGGTAATGATCCACATGTTCTCAAAGGTTTTGCCTGTGAACATTTTTTTCTAAGCATTTTGTTAACATTTTTTCCTCTAATTTTCCATCTTCCTCAGACTCGAAGTAGCTCCTTGCATTAGTTTTAACTGCAGAGATCTAAAATTACTCAGTCCATGACAAATGTAAGCAAAGGTATTCACCCTATTATGCAGAGAGGATGCATGCACACACACACAAATATGCACACTTGTGTACACATCTGCACACAGCGGGCACCCAAGCAGCTTGAAATCATGTCTAGTTATTCCTCAGTCTACAGAAAAATGTTACACAGAACAGTGACCTGAGGCATAACTTTGCTGGCCATTCTTTTTGCTTCCATCATCTCTTAATTCACGCTGGTTTGAAAGCCCGCTTTAGGGAACACTTCTCACTAGCAGCCAAGAATTCATCCAAGGACTGTTAACTGCCCAGATGGGGTAAATCAGCTAAGCGGCAGTGCTGACAAGTGCTGATGGACACCTTGCTGCTGATAAACCTTGGAACTACTTCTCTGCAACAGCATAATCCATAAAAACCTCCTAAAGAATCCCTTTCACTGGACTGGGCTCCACCAGACAAACCTGTGCCACTCTATGTCTCAGGTGGGGATGAAGCAACTGATCCCCTCCAGACCACAGGAGGAGTGCTCCTGAGGGCTTTCCCCAACTTTTCCTCCCCCTGCATCACACCGGGAGGATGCCCTCTGAGTTGCTGCTACTCCAGAGTGCTGAAGAGAGATGGTCCTCCAGCCACCAGCCACTGGAGGAAGGTCTTGATCATTAGGGCTAGGGGCTGCTGCCATTCGAGCACTTTGCTCAAAATTAAAAAAAAAAAAAAAAACACCACCAAAAATTTGCGGGAACTTTCTACCAAGGATTTTCAACAAAACAAACCATTACATTTAACAAGTTTTTCCTTCTACATTAAAAATCTCACCAAAATTTTCCTCTTTTTTCAATTGCTGCAACTTCCCCAGACAGCCCGAAATCAAGCCAGCCGTATGAAAAGAACAAAGAGCCTCTCTTAACGCAATATTTATCTGCTGCTATTGTTTCCCCTTTATAAATCTGTAGTTCCTTGGCATTACAATTAGCTACTCCAGAGAAAATGATTATGTCACAAAGTATTATCCACCCACCACAGAAACAGATGAATGATGTGAACCAAATGTAATCTGGTGCGCTTAGAGGCAATTCTGTTGACTTTCATGTAAATGTGCTTGCTAAAAACGTGGATGAATTTTAGCAGTGAATCCTTATTTGATCTAGAACTTATTTTCCAACAGAAATTAAATAAGATAGTTTTTTCTCAATACTGCTTTTTCCTAGTAGAGAGAGCAAATCAGTGAGAAATACAGAAGAGTTGAATTGACTGTGCAGTAACTCCAGACCACCTAAACAAATGAATGTAATTGAACTTACGTAAAACAGCTACATCAAAAATATTTATCTATTTTTATCAACATTTTAACATACTTTTTTCCTTTAAAATTTTTCTCAGAACCAAAAATTTAAGAGAAACACTTATCTTTTTTCTGCAAGTCATTATATGACACCACTAATTTGCTTTCCAAACGTTTTGCAGTTTCAGATAGTTTTAAAAAACACTCTGTTTCTGAAGCTACTCTACAAGCACTACAAAGCTTACAAAGGAGAATTTATGATCTGCAAGTCTTAAGGTAAATACCACTAAACAAGAATGAACAGCTAAACAAAACACCCATTCACTATTTTCAATGATGCAAAACTATACACTGAGTGAGATATCACAGTTTTGGCCTAGACGGAGGCTTCCTATTCCCCAGCTTTGTAAAAGGCCTGGCACTGAATGAAAACTATCTGCTGAAGTTTATGTGCGGGCATCTGGCCCTGGTATTTTACTTCCATGAATACCACTAAGAAAAGAGGGATACACGCTGCTTGCAGAGCCTGCCTATCTGTGGCACATAACAAACTCTGAATAACCTTAACGAGCCACCAGACCATGCTGATTCCTTCTCGGAGACTTGCTATAAAAATCCTCCAGGCTATTAGCAGCTGCTTATTCTTCATGCTGTACTTCACTTCTAGGAACAGGTTTCTTGGGGTGTTTCCCATTTAATACGAGATTTCTCCCTGTTTACAGAAAATACTTTCAGGATGATTCTGGAAAGCTGTAACTACAGTCATCTTTTCATGTCCTCTAGAGCTTCCCAGTCTTTCTTCTTTGATGGCTCCTGGCTAAACCATAAAACCCATTCCAAGTCTTAAAGTAATTAAAGCCAATTCAATGAGTGATGTTTTTCATGCTGGGTGGGGCTCTCCTTCCCACTGTGAAAGGATCAATGAATGCTCTGACAAGCTGACAGACTCCTTGCCAAGTCTACAGCTTAGAGGTACACTGAGGTAAAGCAGCAGGTAAAAGATTTAAGAGGTTTAAACATTAAGATTTTTTTAAAAAAAAATTAGAGCTTAGAAATGAAAATCATAACGTCAGTGACAAGGCTTGGAAAATGGTAAACATCTTATCAAATGTGTGGCTAGCAGTTTCTCTCATAATCGAGGATATGTTTTAATCCTCTCACATTTGGGCATGCCCCATTTTGCTGCATGGTCCAAAACCAGAGGATGATGAAAGCTGTGTCTGGCCCTGACTTTTTCTCTTCTCTTCTCTTTTCTTTTCTTTTCTTTTCTTTTCTTTTCTTTTCTTTTCTTTTCTTTTCTTTTCTTTTCTTTTCTTTTCTTTTCTTTTCTTTTCTTTTCTTTTCCTTTCCTTTCCTTTCCTTTCCTTTCCTTTCCTTTCCTTTCCTTTCCTTTCCTTTCCTTTCCTTTCCTCCCTTGTGTAACTAGATATGAAATAACATATCTGAGAATTGGACTCCCTTTTTATCAAGCTGGAGCTGACTGCAAGCAAAACACATGCTTTGGTTTAGCACCAGAGCATTGACAAAGTTCAAAATATCTGTTCAAGGCATTCATGTTAGGCACATGCACAGTTATCCGCACGTGCATCATTTCAGGGCATAAGACTGCCAAATTCTCTAGTCTCAATCAGCAGTTAGGAAAGAAAAAGAGCTCAGAATATCATTGATCCTAGGAAGCTAAAAGACACCAGCTGCACCTTGCAACTTCCTCCTGGCAAAGGCAGCCTCCCCTGACTGTAAGCATATGGGTAGCATCACTGCACCTTCCCTTATATTTACCTGCTCACTCCTCCTTATGTGTAGTCCAGAGCTACTGTAAAATGGGATGGCAACAGAAAGAGATTGAGACTAAATGGATGCATCTTGTAATACATTCGGCCCTGAAACTTTAACCTTCCACTAGCCTCCTGCAACATATGCATTTACCACTCCGAGATGTACACAAGCCACCACCCCAGAGCCATTCCTGATATTGCCACCTGACTGTTGTCACTCTGCAGGAATGCATTCCCTCTACAGCCACAGTAACAGTGCCTGAAAATATATCACGATAGGTCACCTTAAAAAGCTGTCCAACTCAACTTTGAAATGAAGCAGATTGGGAAAAACCTATTGATGCAACTTGGTTGAAGTATGGGAAGGAATGAATAACCAAGAACAGTAGCTTCCTAAATCGCTCAATTTAAATCCATCAGTAGAATTTTGCCTCTGCCTTAGGAGTTTGGGGTTTTTTAATTAATAAATAAAAGCTCCCATCCTGGCTAAGCCAGATTTTAAAAGTTGTGGGACTATAAAGCTGGTTACACTTGCACTCTCATAAAAATAGACAAGACACCCTTATTCTTCTCCTGTTCACTGCTAACAACTCTCATTCCAAACAAAGACATAAGCAACTGGAAGTGTTAGCCAATAATAAGTTTGTGATTTAGATCTTGAAGAAAAATAGCATACTCATGGCATTAATATTAAATAAACACCCTCATTAGAGGCATGATTTTGCATCACTGCACACCAACCAGAGAAGGCATCACACCCTAACGGATGACCTAGCACATGTCAAGGACCAAAACACAGATGAGCTTCAGCTCCTCCTTTATATCATACTTTAGAAATCCATTTTGGAAATTAGCAAAGAGATGGACAAAAACAACAAAGAAAAACAAAGCAAGGAATGGGATTACTAAAGATACGCTTCTTTTGGTTTGTTTTAATCATATGATGTTTATCATATAATTTAACCTGCAAAACTGAATTACAGTTTACTGGATTTTTTTAACTTAATTTGAGGGAAAAAAAAAAAATAAAAGGAAAGCACAAGCTCCAGCCTCAATTCTGCTACTCATCCATTGCCTCTGAAGAACAACTTAAGTTTCATACATCTTCCTGAAGTATAAACTGAAGATGTATTGTAAAAAATCCAAGATAACTACACAGTCCTAACAGATTTTGGTAACACAAAGTGACACATTTCAGTACATATTCATAAGGGTTGGGGGTTATTATTGGGCTGTAATTGCAGTTGTTCTAACACCTAATAAGCCATGGCTAGAAAAACAAAGGCAGGTTAATTTGTGATTTCCTCTACTCATTCAGAGGCAAATTAAGTGTCAAACAGCTAATACAGAACATATTTCATTTTATGAGATTTTAATTTAATTCTGCACCATATCGTTGATGCCTTAATGTAGGGTGGTTTATCTAAGAGGAAGAGCAATTTATAAACCTCTTTCAATTGAAATCTTTAATGATAGGATACGATAGCATAATTACAGCAATGCCTGCCAGTCCTACTATACATAAGCATCTGTCAGCAATTCCATCATAAACATAAACCCTTATTTTAAGGGTTTATAACTCAAATTATAAAATTTGGCTCCAGGCTGAAATTTGGGATGCAACAGTTCTGACCATCACCAATTAAACTAAGAATCACATAAGAATCACACATATAAATACATATACCTTTTTAGAACTGCAAGTATGCAAGAGCCCTGTAACATCTTTAAAATTCCTGCTTTCTTTTTTCTTTTTCACTTGGCCAGTGTTCAAAATTATGTGCAGACACTGTAGGTACCATGCAGACAAGGCCCTCTTCACATTTTTTCTGCACTTGTATTATACCTAAACTAATTCCACTAAGGCTTGACAGGTTCTGGAACATATTTCTAGGACCTTGGATAACTAAAATCATACCTTTTAAAAACAAAATTATTTTTAATTTATATTACATACACACATTTGAGAATACTACAACACTGAGGATAAAACCACTCATACAATGAAGTTGTTGAAGCTGTAGGTAAACATTTGCATTCTGACTGGTGTTCTTGCCGTTTTCTCTAAGAATTCTCAAATACCTTCTTAATCCAATTCATTCTTTTTATTATTTTCTTTTTAATGGGTACTAGGACACCAGTTCAAGTAATGGCTCCAAATGATCCCAGATGATCCTAAGTGATACTCACACCAGGCTCTGTAAAACTTGCAAGAAAACCACTGCGTGCCTGCCTCACATGTATGTACATTGAAGTATTTTTCTGAAAAATGCAAAAGCATGACAAATCTTAACATCTACAAAGATGTTGAAGTCCGACCGATTTTTTTTTAAGTTGCTTAATTGCCTATTTATATTTAATTACACCAACCACAACAGCTCCAAGGGTCCACTACAGCTCATCATTTCAATGGTGACATAAACCAAATGAGCAAAAGAATCAACAGAAGTTAATGAGAAAAAAATGGCCAATACCAAGGCAATTTTGAGTTTAAAGCTTGGGCTGATATCAGAGTGTATTTCTAAAACAGCTGCCTGCAGTCATATCGCATCTGGCTAAGACCTCTCTAGCCTCTGCAGGGCCCAGCTGAATCACCACCTAATCAGGGAGCAGGGGTGCACAGCACACAGCAGGGCACCTTTCCATAAAAGGAGCATGATTTTGGGGTCAGAGAGGACTACCCCTGAATGCCAAACAAGGTATGAAACAGACATTTCCAACATCATTTGAGGCTCTTACAGAAATCTTGTCACTGAGAGCAGTGTAGACTGCTAGTCCTGATTTCCCACTGTCACCCAAAGCAGGTGACAGTGGTCTACCCAACCAAAAGCCCTGCTGCAGGCATGGGGTGCCATGCTTTGGACTCAGTTCATGGGACTGAGGCTCCAGAGAGGGCTCAGCTCAGCAAATGCAGTCACGCAGGGTCCCATACAGCAGAGATTTCCAGAAGCCTCTTCGAAGCTGCCAAGCAGTACTTGTGTCTTGGATGATGGTCCTCTGCTGATGCAGGTTAAAACTCCCAACCCCATCTGCCCAATACGGAGAGAAAGGCTAATTCCCCACTAGCTTCAGAATGAGCAGGATCATCTCCCCCAGCTCCCAAAACCAGCCATCCATGTAGAATATTGACTGTACTGCAAAATCTAGGATGACCCTGTAATGACTGTCTGAGCCTGCCACCTTCAGCTTACAACAGTATTTAGCAGCAAATTTAAGCATGTATTGGAGTGCATTTTATTATGTGGTAGATTGAGGTGTAAATGGTGATGCATCTGAGGAACCCTGAGGAATAAATCACAAATTTCTGTGCTCTCTTTCTATAAATACCCACTTTTCCTCTAATGCCCAAGAAGACTGCAACACAGATTTATTACTTACCTCCAGGCAAATTTGCTCTGAAATTACAATTCAGTAATAGAAGACTGACCCAAAAAAACCTGTTAGTAAAATATCGTGTGTGTACTTGGGCATGTAGTTAGGATTGTTAATATCAATTAATTCTGCTCACAGAGGAGGACTTGTTTTAAAACAACTTCATTTTTCTTCTGCATATATGTAATTACACAGCTGTAACTAATAGCCATAGAAAAGCAATCTGCCATCTAAACAACTAGCATTATTCTTCAAAGTATTACTTGTGCTTTTCTTCTTGTATTTTCTCAGTGTGAGAGGTGATTAGCAGATATGATTAAATGTATACATCAAGCCTTTTAGTGAAGTTCCAAGCCCTGCTTTTCAGCTCCATTTTAAATGGTATTTAGCAGTTTTCTGGACACATCTACTGGTTTATTCTGCAATGCTGATACCTGTCTCCCCATGTGGAGTAAGATAAAATTTATTTCTACAGGATTTCACCACTACCACCCTTTTCTAATGCATGTTATCACTGGTATTCATTTCTTTTATCTTTGTGTAAACCATGTGCTCTATCACATTTGCCATTTTGTTTGGGTGACATTCCCATCAATCAACCGATTGCCTATACGTGCACACAACAGGGACTAACAAAATTTACCAAAAATTTCATTATGCTTCACAGCAGTCACTAGGGAAAAAAAACCTTTTGGTTGTTTTGTAAACAAACCTTTGGGATGAAAGGAAATTTTAGCTATGAAGAATATCAAGCTTAGTACAGATTAAATACATGTTTATCTGGCTGTATTTCACAGGGCTCAGCACTTTTTAATTTAGTCTTTATAGCATGACATAATACAGAATACATGTCAGCAAAACACATAGGTAACCCTTGCCAGCTACCTATTGTAACAGGAATTTCTCAAGCATCAGCATGGGTTTTGCTTTATGAATAGATAATCTCAATGCTTTCCAAAAGTGAATCTCACACTCTGGCAAGACTGGAAAAGTGCTCCAGGTGCATGGTTTCAAGCATTGTAAAGGCTCATGTATTTGTCCATTCTTTCAGGAAGCGAGGGGGAACATTGAATACTCACACATGCAGAGGAGGAATGGGAGATGGTTCATAATGGTAGCGTCCCTCATGATGTCTCGCATCAATTGGTACAGGAGGGTGGAATGCTGGAAAGATGTGAGGCGGATCTGAAAAAACAAGTGAGGTTCCCAGATCTGAGTATCTCCAATGACTCTTTAAAAACAACATTCATAAAGACAGAAAAGCATGTGTTAACAGCACTACAACTCAGGGGTCATAATCTCCATCCGTGCTCCCATCAGTCAGGTCTGTCTGAGAGGAGAATTTGGCCCACTGTTTGCATGAATATGTATTTACTACTTTTAATATTCTCTTTTTATAGCTTAAATGGAAAGGGGTGTAAAAAAAGTCTTTAATAAATAATTATGTGCCCATATGTGAAGCATCAGATCAAAAGGACCATCAAGGCTTTCATAAGCATTCCTGATTTATTTATTTTGTATTAAAACAAGAAAAAAAAAAATCATCCCAGGACAAAAAGCCTAAGCAGAGAATACAATGCAATAAGAAAGTATACCGTCTGAGATGTACACACAATCCTACAGCAGAAAGCCAAACTGAAGTGATGTGCTGAGAAATGTAAGTACAACTAGAGTAAATCGGACAACGATGTTTGAAGGGAAATGCGACTGGGAAAGGCCATATTGAAGATGTTTAACTGCACCACACCAATGGCTGGACCTGGAGGAATGTCAGAGGGACTCATTTCATACCCTGCTCTTGAAAAGGAAGGGCGCTTTCTTTGTCCCCATGACTGGAGACCCAGGGACTCATGGCTGCAGTAAGCTCCCCTGCTCTATCTCCTCCCATGGCTTTCACAGGATGGGGGATTTTGCAGCAGTGAGAACTCCTGTTCCCCAGTGTTTCTGGAGAGCCTCAGAGACAGGCTGACAAAAGGGGGAATGCGCCCCCGACACCCCTATGGGCTCTGCCCTGAGGGGTCAGACACCAGCCTGCCTTCCCCACTGCTTCTGCAGCCAGACTGCCTCCCAGCTTCAACGGGCACAGTTCACACAGACCACAGCTCTCCTCACCAGCACACAAGTGCGATCCGTGTGCCTCAAAATGTGACCTGCTCACCACTGCCTCCCAAACACTCACAATTCAAACGAGATGTTAAGCACCTCCAGCAGCATGAAACAAACTGATACTGCACAATTGTTACCCAACTGCCACTTTGGGTGATGTCATGTGTTCATCTGTCACCAAAAGTTCAGACGTACAGATATTACGTCACGTCATGGATTTACTAAAATGTTTCTAGAAAAAAAGAAAACTTCAATCATGCACTGGCAGTAAAACTAATTCTATTCCAGTTTTAACCACCAACTCTTGAAAGTATCTTTTCTTTTTATTTCCTGCCTTTCCTATTCAGCAAAATGTAAACCTCCTCTTAGATTATATTATTTGTGAAAGTGGTTCCCTGGTTCCAACTAGAAATGGTCAGAAAAAAAAAAAAAAAGGATATTTCTTCATCATATTTGTAAGAAGTTGGTTTGCTTTATTATTGATTTTGAAGTGGGAGAAGAACAAGAGGAACAAACCTCATTGCCCTGAGGGAATACACACAGGGGATGAAGGGGAAATAATTTCTGAGAAAATATTCCCAGTATTTCAAGAAAGCCTGGAAACATCTGACACAGACTGTCCTGTTACATGGCTTGATTTTGTTAAAGGACACCAGCATGGGATTAGCCACAGCGCATTTCAGCCATTTACTGACTTAGGAACCATAAATGAAAAATAATTGTGGCTTATGATGTAAGCTGGCAGTTCAAACTCATGGTACTTTTAATTCTGGTTCTGCTGCACCAACTGGACCTTGGCATGCAATCTGTTATGAGGTTCAGTCCTCATGCCAAGCACTCACAGTCTTCAATGGAGGTAAAAAATAGGTCAGAGATGACTGGGAACACACTGTTATTGTCTGAGTGGAGGATGCTTGCTGCCACCTCCTGAAACACATTCCTCAGCAGACACCAAGGCAAAGGGGAAAAGGGGCATGGGAAGTATATTTTATCACATCTCCCTGCCTAACCTCTTCCCTGCTAAACTAGTGTTTGACTACAGCAGCATAAGCCGAAGGGAGGAGGTTTCCAAGCAGATGTCTGGCATCTTACAATACAAAGTCTGCCACCATTTTTTCAGCAAAAAGGGAAGTCACTCACACCCTCATGGATGCACAGGCAAATCCTTCTCTGCCCTATGTGTTTCCTTCAAAGAGTGAGTCTGGAGAGCACAGGTAAGACCATAGAGATTTTGCTACCCATATTCATGTCAGACAGGATGTGGTTCACCTGGCCAAAAAACATGAAATCCCACTCAAGACGCCAAGCCTCCTCACCGTCCCACCCTCATCCAGCCTAAACGCCTACCCATTGAAAGCAGTCCTAGTAATTATGTAGTGAAACACCATTTGACCCTCCTCAATGTATAATTTACTTTCCCCTATCTGAGAAACGGAAACTTACTGTTAAACAACACAAAAAAGGTATTCTCCTCTGTGGGACTTATGCAGTGCAGATCATCAACAGCTTTTATTTACACATGGGCTATAAATCTCCAAGAACATCTTTTTGAGTCTTCTCACATTAAGCTCCTTTGTATATCTTGGTTGCATCTTGTTTGTAGTTTCCATCTGGGAAACAGCCGTACTCCATCACAGCACAAGGAGCTGTCTCTGTCAGCCCTGAGCCGACCAGAGCAGAGCTGCATATCAAACCCCAACATAATTATCCATCTCACAGTTTATTATTTACACATGAGCTATACAGCTGGTGAACATCATAACTCAAGTGTATGTGTAATAAGTTACTACACTGTAGCCATCCCTTGTTGCAACCCTTAAGAAAAACCACATGATGACTTTTCCAAAGTCAGGCTAAAACTGCTGAAGCAGAATAAAGTGCCACTAAACCTGGCTACCTCCTATTTATCATACAATTTCCTGACTGATGGTTCCACAAACCATCTGCTAAGTGCTGTGTACTCTACTGTCAGCAAACTAACATGCTAAATGGGTGACAGGGAAAATAATGTACAGAACTATAGAACTAGTGGAATCAATTTTACAGATGGAAATCAAATCCTGCCATGTTTTGGTCAGCCCTCAGCACAAAAGTAGTAAATTCTACATGCTTGGGGGCCCAAGACCACTCCACTTTGAAAAGTACTGAATATTTTTATGGAAAGACTCTGAGATCAATCAGAGAGCTGCCAAAGCACCTATCGTCCAGGGCTTCACTTGGAATTCAATTGAAACAGCATAAAATGTAATTGGTCGGTGTGTATTTATATGAAAATAAGACAGTAAGAAGTTTACAAAGCAGCAACTGAGGCTGCTTTTCATATCCCACCCAGTAACTATTTCATTAAAGGCACCATCAGAATATTAACAGCACATTCTGCCACGATTATTTATACTGTAGGTAAGTAAAGAACTACCTGAGACCAGTCAGGCTAGAATTGAATGTGATCCTATCTGACTCATGGTTGTTTCTGTGAGATGCTTTACCTATCTAGAAAACCAGGGGGAAAAGTCACTGTAAAAGACAGGATACCTGCTCTATGTTTTCATTCATTCACTTAAATAGTGAGGAACAAAACTCTCACCTGTAGCAAGGAGAAATTCACCTTACCAAAATGAATCAACAAAATCTAACTTCCTATTCTGCTAAGGAAATTACTTATTATCTTCTTAAAAATTCTGGCTAAGATGCAAACTTACACAGAGTATGCCAGGCAGTTTTCTTATAGACATCCAAATGCAACTTGGGCCAATGACATCCTTGCAGAGACTCCCTGATGTAAGTGTATAGTACATAGAGAGATGCTGGTTGTGAACTTGCAGCCCTCAGATTCAACTCAGTTAGAAGTACCTGATTCTGTGCAAAAATTCCACTGTTTTCAATTGTAAGGACATACCAAAGCACTGGAAGTACATTGGAACACCTTGCTCACACATTGCTGAGTTTGGTAGCTGTTGCTGCCTTCTGAATTCTCTGCTGCCTACTACTGTAAGCTTCCTTCACATGCTCTACTGTGTCCTGCACAGCTAGCAGGGTCTCCTTAAAACAAAGTGCGAGACACAACTGCCTGAAATGCTACAAACTCATCAATTTTATCACTGTGAGATTTTCTGAAAAATATGTCAATTTATGCTGACTTTCTGTTGTGTAAAACCTGCCTTTTTATTTCTCCTTCAAGAATCATTCTTACCTTCTTAAAGAAGTGAATAGGATCATCTCTCTCCAATTACAATCATTCCCATACAGGAAAAAAGAAGACCTACTCTTATTCTCTGAAAGTCGACAACCTAAGTCTCTGCTGCAGCATCAAGGGAAAGAAACTGGGAGAAAGGACAGGTATGTATGATCCTTGATGCTGAACAGCAAACCTGAATTGAAGTCTGATGAGATGCAATTCAAGGCAAGACTTGTTGGAAAGGGGGATGATGCCAGCTGGCTCAAAGGTGCTGTGCAACACCTTGAGACAATGGCAGAGGGTTTAGGCTGCTATGAAGCTCACTGAACTTAATAATAACTTTTCTGTACCCTCTGTAGTCTCTCAAATAAGCCTTACTTAGGGGATCACTACATTTGGAAAGTTCAGCTGTGATGGTGATACTAGTAAAACACTGCCCTCAGCTAGATGACTTGCTCAAGCACCTTGTGATTCTTGCCAAATGCTTGAGGGAGACAGCTGCTGAAATGACAGGCTGCATTTTTCAGCACATCAAGAAAACATTTGTTACCGCAGAAGATGCCTGCACTGGCTTGAACTCACCCAGTGTGGCCTCGATGCCCGCACCTGTGTCGTGAGGTCAGGGCCAAGAAAACAGAGGTCCCAAGCCCAACACAGGAAGCCCTCGTTATGCTTCAGCACATTTGTCCTTAGGACAATCAGCTCACCAAATTACATGTCAGAGCTGAGCCAGGTGCAAACTTCTATCTCAGATGTAACCTCATTTGAGGTGAAATCTCCTTCCTGCTTAAATCCATTACAGTTTTGAGGACGAACTTGACAGTACCAAGCTTTCACACCAGATGTAACAGATACAGTATGATGCAAAATATAGCTTTCCTGTTAATGTCTTTTCAATATGCAGAACAGTTTTGAAGAGTTTGCCAGCAAATTTCTACACTTCCTTTGGTTCACAAGCTGATCACCAGATGAGAATTTTCTAATATTCAGCTTTGCAGAGTCCCTAAGGGCACCACTGTTTCTTCACGTACATTTGCTTCAACTGATCTGAACTTAATGGTATTGCCAAGTTTTACGGCAAGAATTAGGTTCTTAGGTGCCAAGCAAAGATCTTATTTTGGATTTCTTTTTAATTACAGCTTGCATTAGGGCTCAATAAGACCACATGTTGTCTGTGAGGGTTTTTTTAGTGCTCTTTCAATAAGGGGTGATTTATGTTTTCTATGTCTGCTTATACAGAGGCTTTAATCAGGAAAAAAAAATGACTGAGCCACAGCTACACATTAATGCATGCACTTAACTTTGTGCACTTTGAAGAGTCTCCCTATGGTGACTGGGGCTGCTGCTTCAAGCGTGGCTGGTTGCCATCTGAAGCACTGCTTGTTTGCAGGCTGATCTGCTGCTGTGCTACAGCCAGTTATCTCAGGATGCTTTTCCAGGCGTTTGTGTGCGCATGCACGCATACGCTTCCAATGTGGCAACAGTCACGTTGACATGGACACAGCTAACTCGCCATCTGACTTCGCAGAGAAGGGGATTCTAAGTAGGGAAAAGGAAAAGCCATGGCAAAGCTGGAAAAAAAGTCAAATAGTGTATAAAGCCAAAAAATAGACAGAAGGAAATTGAGGAAAAGAACTTTTAAGAGGCAACTTTTTTAGTGCTCCATTCCAGTAGCACTAAATGTTAATTGTGATAACATACAGTAGATGTAACACATTCAGAGAATAGACAATTTCCATTGGATCGCTTCCCTTCAGTGTGTCTGTGTGTATTAATGATGATCAGACTTCCCCTCTCTATCCTCTGCTGGTGCTCACAGAGCCTATGTACTGATCTTAAAAAATAAACCACAGGAGTTCCAAGCCAAACCTCACAAACAGCTCCAGCTCTTGTTACGGCTGAAAAATAATTTCTATCTTTGCAAAAACAAAAATTAAGACTTTGAAGCATCTTAAATTCCTGTCATCCATTTTAATACTTTCAGTTTGTAAACCTAAACACCTTGTGGGAACATGTTTTATTGTTAGCAGATCCACAACAACCATCATGCCAAACACTTGAGGGAGGAGCAGTTATGGTTGTGCTGGAATAAAAGTTGCTGGAACTGATTTCATCAGCTGGCACTGAGAGGTGTTTTAATATGCCAGATTTGCTGCAGGTATTGGCTAAATAACTGCTGGATTGATTTCAGTTTGAACACTTTATTATTCCTTCCAGTCAATGTAACTCTGCTGTCTAAGGAGCAGGACTGCCTTCTGGAATACTAACTAAACTTTCTCAAGTCCATTCAACAGACTCCAGTGCTCACTGCCATTTGCCCATCCAGAAATAAAATTTAAAAAAAAAAAAAAAAAGAAAGAGAAAAAAAGAGAAAAAATACAGTAAGAGACAGACTCCCAGGGTAATAAATATATGGCATGTAAAAGACACCTTGAAGAGAAAAGTCTCCAATTCTTTCAGAACATAATTTATGATTCCTCACAGCCCAGTGATTTGCAAATGACTGTTTCCACTGGGATGGATGCACTGGTAAGCAAAGAAAGAACTCCTTGTGCTGCCCTGATCAAGCAGCCATGAACTTGGCTGGTGAGTGGGGTGAGAAAAGCACTGCTGCCCCACAACCCTCTTGGGACATATATTTTTAGAGTGGGAAAGCCAAGTCACTCCATCAGCCCAGTTTTCCCAAGAACAAACAGCAGATTGGTGGAAATGCATCAGGAATATCCTGCCTTCCACCCAAGAAACACTGGCTGCTTCATCCTATAAGCAACCTTAGAAAACCTTCATGAAGAGGAGCACAACTGCATATACCCAGCATCTGTACACTGGCCCACGATCTCAGGATAAGAGGATGACAATGAGATGTCTTAGCCTTACCATCCCATTACTTGGAGGTATAATTGTTTCATCTAACACAGCTGTCTCTCGGTACAGCACAGCTCATCTTTTTCATAACCTCTGGATCGCATGCAGCATTTCTTAAAAAACTTAATAATGTGGTTTCTGCAAGAAAATGACAAATTGCCATCTGCCAGGAAGCTGACAAAAGAGATACCTCCCTCCTCTACCTCCAAAGGACCTGCAGTAAAAAAATAATTCAGCTTCTGCCTTGCAACACAGTTGCCATCTTGCTGTTCCTGCCCCTAACTTCTCGTGCCACCATGCATCGATCAGTGCAGCCTTCACCACTTCAAAATCCATCCCTAAAATTTATGAAAACCAAAATGAGCAACCATTTTTAACTCTCAAGAATCCCAGACAAGTGGTTTCACCCAGCTGCTCTGGAATGCTTCCTACCTTTGATTACACATGTGTATGAAGGATCACATCCTCAGTATTTCCTCCTCTACAAGCAGCCAGTAACTAGATCCATAACCACAATATATACAAAAATAATTTGTATCTACCTGTTCATATCCATTTCTGTAGCACACTGCACATTGCAGAGGTTGAAGGTGAGCTACAAAGTGGAAACTTGAGGAAATGAAAAGATTACAAACAAAACAAATCCTGATCCACACTGGAGAGAACTAAGAAAAAATCTCACAGCAAGGCTTTCAGCTCTAAAGAACTTCTAAGCAGAAGTTTAACATGGACTTCCTGAACAGTAGGAAGGAGGTGCTGCCACAGATCAGCTTGGTTATCCCCTAATGCTCAACACAGCTCAAAGAATGCATCTGAATGCCCTGCTATCAGCTGCACATATTAACTTAGCAATGACAAATATCTGTGAGACGCAAAGGTAAATGTGGCTAAGGAGAGGCAACAGAAAGTTGGAAACGAGGGTGGGGGGGAAAACTAGAAATATCCATATATTGCTGCTGATTCGATGTGGAACAAATAAAGGCAAGTTGGGTAATTAAACAAGCTTTGGTGACATTCTTAGAAGTTTGCAAGCAGCAGTGAGTCAGTCTGCAAACATTATTTGTTTAAACGATGGTTTGGAGACTTGTGTGCTCTTCTGTGTAGCAGAATCAAGTTTAAAAGCTATTTGAAAGGCCAAACCTCAAACAGTTGGGTATCAGTATAGCACAGTAAAAATCACTGTAGCGAAACAGATTTTCAGCAGCTGAAGGTGTGAAAGACTTGCAAGTAGGTTATACTTGGCTGCTTTGATGAGTATTTTATGGCATGATAGGAAGTAGAGAGGAAAATGTATAATTAGATCAATTATGTCTATTTTTAGATATTAAAACTGCTCAGATTCTATGGGATGCACCATCAGATGAACATTCTGAGAGACTTCTTTTTCCCTGCTGTTCAACCTGATTTTTAAAAATTTCATTCAAATATTCATAATTATTTAGCTTCTCTCTGTATCATCCTTAGCAATTACTCTCCTTCTGTGGTGTTTACATTCTTCAAGCTCTTGCAGATGAGCAGATAGTTGTTACATGTGCTGTCAGGCCACTTGATAATATACATTTATTGCAACCTTTAATCTCTCTGTCCATATTCTAAATTAATCACGGTCACTTGTTTCTGCTTTCTGTGTTTCTTCCAGCTTGGGTTGTCATCTCTGCACTCTAGGGCATCAGGTTCTCATGCAGGCTGACACTGTTTAGGAGGAGGCAGCCTTAGAAATATATAATACAAATAACCTATTTCTGCAAATTTCCCTTTCCAGCAGGGGTATGTATTTCTTACACACAGTCTCAAAACCATTATTTCATTTTTCCACTATGAGACAATGCATTCATTATGTGGCAGTGACCTTACCCACCATTTCTAGGAGACTGCTGGTGAAATGAGCACTGCTCAAGTCAAATAAAGTCAACACAAACTGGCTCTTGGTTATTACTTCTCGACATTTCTAAATACTTGACTTTAAGCTGTTTTCTTCGTCCATGTTCTCTGATCTTCCCTCAGCTTCTTAGAGAGTTTTTCCTCTGTGTTACATTTTTATGCTACTTACTTTTTGTTTCAGATCATTACTGGAGATGGAAAGCACAGTGAGTTCCCTTAATTTGCCCTATTGACATTTATTCTAAGTGCTCACTCAGCCTATTTTTGAGAATGTCATATTGTCGATATTCCAATCAATCTTAGTTACCTTTACAAGCCAAAATTTGAGGAAAGTATTTTTAACATAAAGAGCCATAGTTAAATTACATCACCTCCCTGAGCCTCAGCCTGGTCACTGTTAACACAGAGATACCCCTTCTGAGACACTCTAAATCTCTTCAGTGAAAAGTCCCAATAAAGAGCTAAAATTTCATTAATTTCCCATTATTTCTTTAATTCCTTAAAATGAGTGGCTCAATTGCCTGAAACTGCTTGTTCTTTACTAATCTCTCCTGGCTTTTTTTCATGATCTTTTATTAAGTTCATTTTTCTTTATAGACAACTTCTCTGTTTCCCACTACCCAAACACAGGATGACAGTACTAGCTTTAGCTATAACTACACTTTTTTTCTATTTTTACAATTTTTGTTAGGATTTAGGATTCCCCAATTCCTCTTCCCCACCAAAGGGCATTCTCTTTATGAGAAAGTATGGAAGTTCTTCATAAAGTCTTACCAACACTTTCATCCTCTCTCTTGTTCTCTGCATATGTAGTGGCAGGATCTGATGTACACTTCTCTTGCTTTGGGAACTAAGTGCTGCTTACCCGAAGTGGCCAACCCTTTACATCAACTACTTAACGTGGCACCGCTGCTGAAAAATGGGAAAAAGGGCACATATGTCTGAGCACACTTATTTAAAAGCACAAATCAAAAATGGACAACCTCAGCTTAACTAATACTTATGGTCCTTACACCCTGTGAGGACAGCCCTGAGTCAGCAGAGTCAACATGAGAGGTGCAGAGCAGGAGCACACAGCTGCAGAGGGCACCTGGCTGCAGAACCAGCTGCAGCATCCCCTGAGGTCTTCTGCCTGCACTGTGTCCTACTGACACCAGCATCATTGCCAGGACTCATGGGTAGGTCCAGCCTCACCAGTGAGGAAAAATACTCCCGCTAATGAGAGAAAAGGAAAATTGGAAGAACAGAGACACCCGAACAGGCAGAAGCATATAAATGCAGTAGTGGGCAAAGCAGCCCATGACATTAGGAAAGACTTTTCTGCATAGCAACAACACAGAAGCAAAGTCTTCAGAGCAGTTTCTATCTTTACATCACTTATCTACAGTGCCTACCACAACAGGGCCCTAGTGTCTGATTGAGCTTTCTGGCACTACCATAGATGAGTGTAACAGTATAGCTTTCTCCAGCCTCCAGTCCAGGCAGACCAGGAAAAAAGTTACACAATCTGACTCTGCACAGTCACATTCTTCAGCTTAGTGATTGAGGGACAAGACAGGAGAAAATGTAGAATTAGGTGGAACACAAACCCACAAATACGAGAGAAGAGGGAAAGAACTGTTCTTCTGCCCATCCAAATGGGTAAGGGGGCACTAAAGGGGAGGTTGCTTTTCATTCCTCTCTTCATCCTAGATGAGAAGCCAGGGGTGCTACAAGGAGACAAAAGGAGCCAGAAGAGAGGAAAGATGGCCAAATGAGGATGAGGCACACCATTCTGTGCCACACAGCCAAGTGACACAGGAGGTTTGAATGGCCTCAAGTGGAAAGTCACAGTAAAGAAGTGTAGTAAGGATCTGAAAGTGTTGAAACTTTAAGACCAAGGAACTCCTCAACTGAAAATTTTGTGAAATTGACAGAGGGGCAAAAGGAGAGGAGCTTTTGGTCATTGTTTGGAAAGGACACCAGGCATCACAATACGGTCCCTCATACTCTGCGCACTTCTGGCGTGTTCCCCAAGGCCAAGATGGCTGCAAACCCCTTTCTCTGACACTTGGCCAGTGCACCACCAAGGGCAGTGCCAGAGCTGCAGGATTTCAGCTCTGTGGCATGATCACGAAGATATCCCCAGCCAGTAAAAGCCCATCTTTCAGCTGTAGGTTTGCATATTACACTGCATAAGAGGTGGTGGAAAAAGTAACTTAAGATGTCTGCCTCCTGTCCACCGAGACACAATCCTCTCTTCCACGTTCCTGTGTGGAGTTCAGATGCAATCAGGCTATGGGAAAACAGGAGATTTCATTTACACTTCAGCAGAAGAAGGGAAGACAGTTTTCTTCAGTCACGCCCTCTGGCACTCTTGGACCTTTTCCAACGCATTAAGCATCAGTTTCCCGCCAGTGAAGTGTTTGATGCTCTACTAAATGCAGTGGCAGTGAGAGAGGTATAGTAACCCTCCATATGGAAAAGCCATTTGACACAAAGACTGAAGGTCAAAAGTTTAAATGTTCATGACAGAGACCACAACAGTCCTTTTCTGGTCAATAACATCAAAGGGTTTGCCAGCTCTTAATGCTACTATTGTCGCTTGTTTGGATCCTATTGAAATTCTAGCATATTTATTGCACTCCGGGAGCATAAGGACTTTTTGTTTGTTTTAATCTCTATGCTGAACCCAAGGAGTCTGAAGTGGTGTGACTCCCCTTGCTCCCAAGGAGAATGAGCAGAGAAACAATGCCAGAGGATGTAGCATTGTAGTCCCAACCAACTTGGTGCTTTCTTCCCTGCCAAAAAATATAAATGATGGATGGAAACATATGGTCTTTATTGGACAGGGCTGGAAATCTCTGCTCCTGAAGTCCCCACATGCCCAGTTTTAATTGTTCTGTGCTATGACAGGGGGTGAAAAGCACTCCTCACCATCAAGGCCTCTGTTTTGCCAGTCATTGTTGAGAAACGATTGTGCTGCAGCCGACTAACGCTCCCATCAGGCACAACTGTGGCGGAGCCAGGAGCAGCAGTGAGGTTCTCTGAGACGAACTGAAATGCCTTAACCACAGAGAGTTTCACTTCATTCAGCCCTCCTTCACTCTGAACTTCTGCTTGTGGTTAGGCAGAAACTTACTACCAGAGCTCTGCAGAGCATGTTCCAGGCATTGTATTGCCATCAATACCTCATGCCTTGCCAGGAGCAGGATCCGAGTTCATTTGTTTCTACCTTCCTCAGATTCCTGTTCCACTCCCCACAATGAGGATTAGCAGTTTAAGTTATGTTGCTGACCTCCATCTGGCTAGGCAGAAACAGATGTCTGCGCACTCGGGCACGATCTTATTTCAAAGTGGGGACTCTGGGTTACTAATGACGTTATAAAGGCAATAGCATATGTTGGCTCTCAAAAGTCCATTGTTTAATTGCGATGGTTTTAATCAAATATGAATGTACCCAAGTTTTCTCAGCTAATGAATAAATCCCCCTTTTAAATAACGACAGCAATTTTGAGCCCTCCATGAGGCAGCATCCTGAGGAATGCCTACATGAGCAGCAGTCATCACTGATGGCCTATAAGAGGCTGCAGCAACATCCGCTGCAGCCCAGTTCGTTGTTTAAACAGTTCCTAACTGCCCTTCCCAGAGGCAAGCTGCAGCCAAATTGTTTTCCTTCATTTCACAAACCAGATATGTACGGCTTATGTGAACAGCCCTAAAGTTTACTTTAGTCTCTGTTTAAATACCTTCTACCACATATTTCAAACAAACAGTTCACTTCATTAGAAAGGCAAACAGTGTAGCCACAGAATACGAGCACTTGAGGAGAACCACACCGGGCAGAGAAATCCTCTGCCCCTGTGTAAACATCGCCTGCTCTGCAGCTCCGGGCAGCATCCGCCTGCAATGCCACTTCAAAAGCCTTTTCACAAATACTTTACACGACTGTTTGCAAGTAAATGATAACTCGAAGAGATTATCTGCAGGGCTGAGAGCCTTGATGACTACCATCTACCGCTGCACAGGCAGAGAAAGAAAAGCCAAAACACTCGCTGTCAGCCCTGGTGAGTTATGAAACCATAATAAGCTCGGTGGCAAACCAGTAACATCAGCTAAACCTGTTAAACTGGAAGAACAGTGCTACTTTGGTAGCCTGCTTTGGTGTATTTGGCTACACAAAGGGCAGCAAGTTTTACCCTTAGCAATGAAAAGGTTATTGCACCTCCATCGTTTTTTAACTGAATTGTTAAACTGGAACACATCAGAGAGCTGTGCAAAAGAGTGAGAAAACTGCATAGCCAACAAATCACCAGATAAAGCACTAAGCCAATTCCTTCTGGACAGAATACACACGGCAATTCAAATGCCTCAGGAGCACACAACGTACTCTTATACCCCAGAAACAAGTACAGAAGGCGAAGGGAGAAAAAAGACAACTGGACACAGAGAAGCAATGGGAAGGCAGCCAGTGCTAGGAGGCTCCTCTCTCCTGCTCTCCCCTTCTCACACCCATGTGATTCCTGGGGACACTCACTGCTGAGCTGGGAACGCACCTTCAAGAGAGAAACAAAGCTTAGAACTGCTTTATGCCAGCTGAAGAATTTTAACCAAAATACTGTCATTAACACATTTGAGGGGAAGGAGACAAGTCAGCTTGTTACAAGTAAGGGCACTTTTCACCGTGTTCATCACTACTGTCATCATCAGAGTGATCAGAGCAAGCTACAGGGATGGCATCTCTGCATCAGTCATAAAGCACAGACCCCCAGTAAGCCCAGAATTTTCCCATAACCTTCAAAAACAAATTATCAACTATCCACATGTTCTTAAATCAATTCTCAGGTGAAAAAGAAACAACCAAAAATCTAAATATCCTTCAGAAAGTTTGTAAACAGGGAAACACTGCACCTGGCTGTACGGTGAGGGCTCACAAGCTGTGAGAGCGCTGAAGTTACTCCAACCATCATATTAAGAGGAGAGGAACAGATAACGTTTTCATTAGGGGGAAGCAAGTCCTATCAAATATGGACATGAAGGTTAGGACACCTCAGCAACTGTAGCTTTAACCCTGCAGTGACCCAAAACATACTCTTCAGTTATTTCCATTCTCAGGGCAAAATTAAGTCCCACTAAGTCAGAACTGTTTTATCATTAAGTTCAGCAGTCAGCATAGCCAGCTCCTGTGATGTTATCGTAAGTCTTATTTTTCTTTTCAGTGTTTTATTTTTTTTTAAGCTCCAGTATTTTCAGTCATGTCACTAAGTAATAATATCAGCTTTCATTTAAGAGGAAAAAAACCTCAAAAACCACACGTATGTTTCCAGCTGTTATGGTTGCAGAGAAAAGCTGGAAAATGAGAAACCACCAGGTTTCATAACTTGTGAGCAAATAAAAAGATCCAAGAAAACCATACATGAGAAGGTATGTAGGTACAGACAGGACCTTGCAGTTGGTATGTATGTGTTGTGCATGATCACATACACGAGGTTATTATTTTGAACACCTAGATACTTGGAGATGGCAGGACAGTACATCCGTGTTACAAATAGTATCTGTTGGCATTAAAATCTGTGCATTTTAACTGTGATTATCTTTAAAGTTGTTTGCAGAGGTTTTGGTCCATACCAGAATTGCTCTTCTGATTTTTTTATTTGACTATGTAGATGCTTTCTGTACACAAGTTAATTTTTGTCCTATTAAGAGTTGAGAATTCTTCTGAATTCTCCTTATATACCCAGATTATAGTCTTAAAAGATTGCTTATTAGAAGACATGAGGTAGAAAGATCCCTTCTGAGAATTTTAGTGGAAAGGCTGAATTTAGGTTTAAAGTGGAAATAAAAAAAACTAAGTTTCAGCATGAACTAAAAAAAATTACAGTCATAGCTCTTTTAGAGGCTACAATAATACAGGCAATACATTTACTACTATTATTACAATGGATAACACAAGCTGACCTAATGGAACTAACAGATCCTCTAAACCAGTTCTTGGAGAGCTGATAATACTAACCTTTAGGTGCCGGGAGTTGGGAATTTCCCAGCATACCAAGCCAGTTGACTTATTGACACTAAAAATAGGACTCCAAATGATTCTGCTCTTGTGGTTTATGTATAGTATGATTTTTTTCAAGCAACTCTGATCCATTCAGAAGGGTGAAAGAAAAATAAAAATCCATTTCTTTCAAGATGTTTATGGCCTGAGGCTTTTCTAATACAAGAAGGGGAGAAACAATTTATTTTTATTATGCCATTCCCCAATCTTCAAGTTAAACCAGACCACTTCTGCAGTTTTTTACAACATTCCAGCAAGTCCTCTGTTGCAGTTTTTTGTTCCCTAGCATGTTCAGCTAGTAGTTGAAAAACGTTTTGCCTACCGAAACAGCACATGGTTTTGTGGGGCTGGTGGATCAAGGTGCCCGAGTTAATCTAAGCTCTATCTCAGGCACCAGTCAACAAACCACAGCTTTTCTTCCAAATCCATTAAACCCTCTTGACACAAATATCCAATCTTCATGGAAGAGTCAGTTCGGAGAAAAGAAAATCACACATCCTCTGACACACAAACTCAGAGAAGAACCCTAGAAATACAGGAAAAGCATCATCGCATCTTTCTCAACAAGTGTCATTTCTGCTCTGCTCTTTACTTGAGCAGTCTGCAATTAGTTCCATTTCTTCTACTCATACTGCAGCAATAAAAATCTCATATGAGCTAAAGAGAACAACTCACATAAGCATCTTATGAATGCACTTTTAGGAGTGAAATACATAACAAGCATTCACTGAAGAAATCCAGGTCTCTATTTTAGCTCCATGAGATATCACCATGGCTTGTCTTTTCTAAGTGTTTAACTTGGGGTGACATCTCTTTGGAAAAAATGACCTCTCGCTTGATGCCCAAGCCCAGGGTCATCCTTGAGAGACTCTCAATCATGCTTGAGTTCAGCAGCCTTCTTGATAGAGGAATGTGAACAAGTGGGATCGACAACAGCCTGTGCTCCTAGATTCCTCTTGGTGACATATTCTCAGTAGTCAAAACGAGATGGCAACCCTTCACTGATGTTTACAATAATGGTGGCACAAGCTGCTTTTCAGCGCAGATGAAGAGCACATAAGAGGCGCTTGTCCCTTTCTCATACATAAACACCATCTGGCATTTTCTTCAGTTTACCAAAATGGATCTCCAGAACTTGCTGAACACTCCCAAATGGTTAAAGTAGGTACAGGTTAGTAGGTGGAAAGCTATTTTTCACAGGACCCATTAGTACATCACGGGTAGAACCTGGGGAAAACTAACAACAGAGGCAATCACCACCAACAAACTTTAACTGGGATGTAGTGAATGACTCTGCTGAGGTACAGCAGAAGCTGAAACTAACAGAAGGTGTTTCAGAAGGGCTAGTATCTACCACCTTTTCCTTCACAGAAAAGGCTGGCCTCTGGCCTGTTCTGGCAGAAATCCAAGGAGCTACTTCCTAAAGCATCCAGGCTATAAGTTCCATTTCAGGCAGATGCAGCATGTAAATCCTCAGGACAAGAGGTACATGCCTTTCCTCCCCTCTTACCTGAAAGATTTTGGGAAGGTCAAAGTGAGGCAGCAACAACCAGGATTAAATGTAGAAGACACCCAACATCTGAGCACCAGGCAGGCCCTCATGGGCAACTCAGGGAGGGCTACCCCATTGTGCCAGGCACATGCAGGGACTTCTTGGTCAGGTGGAAAAGCTGTTTTTGAGATGAAAAGCTCCGTTTGGCTGCTTTTGCTTCTGGCATTCATTCCTATTTGTATCTGATTACGGGTTTGGCATAGAATTTACTTTTTGAAAAAAAAAATTCAAGGGAGAGTTTCCTTTTCAGACACAGGCTTAGAGAGAAAACAAGAAATTCACATTCCCTCCTCTCCCAAGCTGCACATAACGGGGTAGAGGTCAGGAGGTGCAGCAAACTCTCTGTAAGTAATCCCCAATTAAGTTCATTCTTAACTGAAGCACTTGGCTCACGGGCAGATGGTGTTTCTCCTGTGCACGTGAGCTCAGCAGACAGAAATCCCCAGCTGGAAGCTGTGTGCCTTGAACAGAGGGAAACTCCTTCTTCTCTGGCACTGAGCTGGTGCTCATGGAGGACTGTGAAGACCTTGCTGAAACCAGAGCCAAGTTAAGGGGACGTATAACATCAGAGTTGCACCAATGGCCAGCTGTATGCTGCTCAGTAAGACTGAAATCTCTGAAAACCCAGTTTACTCACCTCACTTACACAAACCCAGCAAACTACACAGCAGACTTGGAATGTAATGACTTTTTGGGGGCCTGAAAGAGGCCTGGCAGAAGAAGGAATTTAACCAACCCAAAGTAGTCTTGTTAAGTGCTGCAATGTATATTCACTTCTTTAAGGAAAGCACAAGTCTACCAGGAGTAGGGACATTTGGTACTTGTACAGAGCAGCACTAAGGCTTTGCCTGCATGCAAGAGATGTGGCCAGCATGTGCGGACATCAGGCAATAGCAAAGCTGTGCTGTGGACTGGGAGCAGTCTCCCATGCACAAGCCACACAATGATCTAGGTATGCTCCTTCAGCCCAAAAATGCCAAGTAGTACAGCTAAGCTATCACAGGGACTGTGGTCCTACAGCCACAGAAAGAGGCCACAGTCTCCCTCTGCTTTGGCAACACTCTTCTCCTTGTGCCTCATCACAGCCCCCTGCCATTGCTAATACAGCAGGGACAGTGGAGTGGGATGAGAAGCCTGGAGCTGGTGACCCACATGAGCAAAGCCATGCCTGCACTGTATCTGCCCAGTGTGGTTCGCAAGGTCCCCACTAGAGCGGAGCTGCGGTAATATAAACCATGATAATATAAACACTGGCACTGCAGCTACCATCCTGGCCTGCTTATTCAGGCGGTGAGCCTGGAGCTGAAGTAGCCTGCATGGTGCTCACCACACTCAGCATCAGCACCTGAGCTGGTGGGATGTCACTGGGCGCAAGCACCATTAGCAGACACACCTCTGACTGCGATGGATGTGCAGGCTCCATGCTAACCGCCCAGCCCAAGGTATGTGGGCACAAGCCCAGCTGTGGCCAGCAGGATGCTAAAGTAATGCTCCAATTATGCTCCCAAGACAGCAGTGATCAGAGCCAGCGCCTCAAGTCAGGCTCTGCTGTACTAGGCACTCTTTGACATATACGGACACATTCACTCTCCTGTGGAAGATCATACCTTACCATCTCCTTAGCAGACTGAGGGCTAAAGCGGGCCAGGGAGTTTCCAGCCTGTCAAATAAAAGAGGCGTCTGTTGGGAAGAGCTTTTCATGCCAATGTTCTCTATTTAATATCCTAGTGCCTCTTCATATGGTGTTAACCCAATCATGGAAACAAGAAAAAAAAAAGGGGAGGGGGGAGTGGTGGATAAAAATCAGACATTGGACATGATCCAAAACCCACATTCCCAAGGCGACTGAGAATCACCATGGGGACAATTCAGTACACACTGTTTTTCATTTGACAGCTTCAGACTCAAACCCCCAGGCGCTGGCATGGGGGACTGTGCATTTAAATCCTGCCACACTGCTCCAGCCACAGCATCTGGAGTGGTTGCAGCAGCCGCTGCCGCCATAACAGGTATTACTTTTGCTGCCAAACCAGCTGGGGAAGAGGTATTGGCAAAGATCCGGTATACGGATGCGTGCAAGGGCTTTTAAACTCCTTTCCCCCCACCACTTGCTAGCAGCAGCCTGTGCCAATACAGACACTTTGAAACAACAGAAAAGAACAACGAGAAAGCTGAAGGACAATCAGGAAATAAAGTACAAACTAAAAAAAAAAATCCCCAACAAGCCAGAGTCCAGCATAAATGCATGTTTTAGGATCTGTGTGGATAATGAGCAACACTAGGAAACCTCTGTGCGAAGGCCTCATAGAGCTCATTTGTTTCTGAAATAGGTACAAATCTGGCAGGCAGCAACTGCAAAGAGGAGTAAGAAAGGAGAAGGGAAAAAGAGACCGGAGCTTGGCTCAGGGATGAAGAGAGAGAGGGAAACTGGCCTCATGCCAGGATTTTTGTGAATGGGTGGGTGTGTAGTATCCATTTCCTCCCAGTTCCAGGGGGGAAAAAACAAAAAGGAGGTATGGAAATGCTTCGAATTATATGTTATTTGGTCATGCTTGAAAAATGTGCAACTACTGTCACATAATTTGGTATTTCCCTATTATGGTATTATGGGTATCTTCTAGCAGCCCAACTTCTTTCTTAACAAATATATTTTTCACTGTGTGCTGAATGTATTCAACTTCTACACACTAAATGTCTATTCATAAAAAATGCAAGCCCTTTAAGTGAAAAATTCTGAATTTATGAGTATAAAGACTTTAATGTACCTTAACTGTCTTAAATTCTCATTCTGATTTCTGCTGAGCTAACATTTGCTTCCAACACAAAGGGGCAGCAGTAGTGTTGCAAGAGGTCTAAAAGACAATTTCACAGGTGTTGCAAAAATTACAATTTCTCTAAAGTATGTTTAAAGCATAACTACTGTACTGCAATGCTGGCAAGACAAAGAAGGAAAGACCATCTGATGACAAAAACAATAACTAAACACACAAATTACATTATAAGTCTAATATGTTAAAGTTTGAGGTGTTGCTGCTTTTTCTGTAGCTGTGTGATCAAATCTTCTTGTCTTTCATTGTTTGGATTTAGTTTTCAAGTGCAAATGTATATTAATTATAAAGCATGTCAATTGTGTGGTAGAGATATTCTAAGCTGAAATAATCATGTAGCATTGAAAAGATTACAGCAGTTTGAAAGTTAGCTGCAAAACAAAGCAAGCAAAACTGCCCAGAATATGTCACAAAACTCACAGGAGGAACCAAACCTACAAGGAAGGAGTACACAATAATTAAAGCCAAGACTAAAAGTAGGGCTCTCCATAAGAGACTGAAATATACAACTTGTACATTTCCTAAAGTCATGGTTACCTGAAGTCAAATCAAACCCAAACTTCGCCATTACTGGCAGTTAGTTTTTCAAACATTCCAGTTCAGGTTTTCAGAAAGCTTGGTAGTGTTTTCAGTGCTTGGTGAAAACTGTAAAGTTCACAGTAAGATACTGGAATAAGAGAAGGGTATTTAATTCAGGGGGAATACCAAAAATGAAATATTAGCCCTGCCAGCACCAAAATGAAGGCGGTTTAGGTTTCTCCTAACCAGCAGAAAAGCTGCAGGACTGCCCTGTGGGAAATTCAGCAGCCATTTGTATGGTTTGTAGACCAACAGGTTCATCAAAGAGCTTCTAAATGAACAGCTTTAGTTATCACAGGTAAAAGGGGGACTTCTGCCCACCAGCCACAAGCCCCAGAGTGAGCCAACCTATCTGAGTCTGTTTCTGTACCACAAAGAGCAAGTAGGGGACCAGCGGAAGTAGAAACTCTGTTTGTAACTCCTCCCTAGCTCAGCTTCACTGCAGGATTAAAGTAAAACCTCAAGGCCTATCTGTAAAAAAGAACAGCCTCCAGCCCTGAAAACTAGTGCATGCTTGAAAAGCATTTTGAAGATGCGAAGTAGAGGCTGTCACTTAATAGAGCACAAGTATTAAATAATGATAACCATTTAACATTCCTCCAGAGCCTTTTGAGTCAACAACTTGTCACCTTAGGCTCGGCTGACAGAAGAGCAGAACAGCCATGCAAAGCAAACAGAGTTCTCCTTGAAACTCTTCAATCTCTCTCTCTTTTTTCCAATATCTTACCTTCAAAAAGGTGATGTATTTTGGTGCTATCCTGCCACCTTGCATGAATTCAGTTTTTATTCAAGTACACACATAAAAAGGAAAAGAGAAGAAATTCCTTTTGGCAAGATTATTTAAAAGGAAATACATATTCAATCCCTGAAGGCTACTGTTGTCTCTGGAACAGCATATTCTTGTTTTAGTTTTTTGTTTGTGGTTTTTCTATATATTCAGTATCATGATTACACATGGATCTGGTAAGTTGTGTAGACTTAACTACAGTATACCATACATGTTGTCCACCATTCAATCAATATTCTTATTTTCAGTTCACTCAAACACCAGGATGTGAACTTTATGCTGAACAGATGTATCAAGGTTTATTCTTTCACCTATTAGGTAACATCAGTTAGTCTGAGAAGAATCCATGCTTCTGAAGTTAAATGGAAGTTTTATTGAGAAAAACATCTATGAGGTAGCTGGGACTACAAAAAAACCTATCTTTTCAGGCATGTTCTAGAGACTAAGAAACACAGACACAGGAAGTGGACAGAAACAATGAAGTTCTTCTAAGAAGCCCTGAATACAGATAGATGCCTTTTTAGTGACAGGTAAGCTGGAAACCAAGATCTCCACAAGAAAATTTGGTCATGTAAGATGTGAACCACAAAGTGGAAGCTTATATATTCAGTGGGCACCTGAGGGTTTGGTGACAAGACTGACATTTGGACATGTTTTCATCCCTAGGATGGTTATCCGGTTTCTGGAATGCTGTTTGCACCCACTTTTACATCTGTCTTGGACCAGGCATTTGAGTGAATGAGAAGACTGGCCCATCCAAAACTTTTGTGCTCAGTCCAGGGGGTTTTTTTCTACACTGCCAGAAAAATCAAAGACCCAAATACCTGCAGGACCAATGCACTCCATCTTAATGAAGGTGTCTACATGTTACAGGCTGCCCTGCACACTTCCAGCTCTCACCACTGACTACACAAGCCTTACACCAGTCACCAACATTAATCTCCCCTTATTATGTTCATCTTAATTCTTAGCCTTCATCTTTCAACCATTCCTTTCTCAGTAAGTACAAACCAAAGGAAGAAGGGAACAACCAGAACACAGGTTATGAATGAATGAATGCTCTGCAATACAAGACACATACATACATGTACAGAGCAAGAGAAACAGAGAGCAAAAGTATTCCCACACCGAGAAGTTGGTTATGACTTCCATATGAAAATAATTAACCACAGGCAGGGCCACAGAAAAACAAATATGGCATCATCAGTTTCTTTCACAAAAAGAGGGAGATACTTATGGATTCTGAAGCATGGAGAGTAAAGACAAAACAAAGTGACACATCAAGTAAAACCTGTGGGGTACTAGAGAGACCCAAGCTGAAAACAACTAACAACAACTGCACATATATATTATCAGGTGCATATGCAGTTTTCCCCTGCATGGTGGAGTCTGAATGTATGAGATTGCTGTTTAAACATGATCACCAGAATGAAGTATGAGAGGGCTCTATGCCCTAAATTTTGCTGCCTTATCCTCTGTTAAATGAAAAATTCACTGTAGCCAGGTGTTCTGAATCAGGGTACCCATTAATCAATATCTAAGCATGCTGCAGAGACACAGTATGAAAAGAGAAGGAAGAAGATCTGACTGAAATAAAGTATGAAGTGAGCAGAAACCAAGAAAAAACAAACAGGGATAGAAGCGATACAAGTTAGGAATAGGCGGAACAGACAGAAATAGACATTCCTTTTTTCTGTTATCAGAAAGATGTTTTCAGTTTTGCTGAAAGACTTTGTATCAACTTCCCCTGCTTCTGGCTGGTCTGTAAGACAGTTAAACTGGGGAATGTGCAACAACTGGTAGGAACCCCAAGCATGCTATAAATCACAGAACACATCAGCATGGTTCTAATATATCTTCTGGTTTTTATTCTTGATTACTTAAGAATCTGTACACACACAATAGTAATTCATTAAACACCTCTAAGACAAATTCCTGTGACTTCTTAGGCACCTCATCCTGCTTCCAAAATTATGTATCTAGAGAGCTCATCAGAATAGCCCCAAAGACACAGTGAGGTTAATCCATACAGAGAAGCTGAAAGCCATTGACTGACCTGTTGATGGCTTGTAGACCAACACTGACATCAGTGAAAGACTTCAGTGGGACTTCAGCCCATATGTTGAATCAGGCATATTTTTTAAGGGGGAGACATTTATTTTAGAACAGATTTTCCTTTTCTTACAATTAGAATTCCATTTCGGTTTACTGACACTTAATGCTATTTTCAACATTAGAAAAACAACAGAACTCACAAAGAAGCTACATTTACATATATTAACAGTTAAAATTAAATTTATACATGCTTACCTAGAAAAAAAAATATGGGTAAGATCTCACAAAGACTTTGTGGTTATTTTTAGCTGCCATAATAGCTTGTTAATTCAGTGCAATAAAACCTATTATTAACTACTGAGTGACTACAAAATCACTTGCTTAGTGAAGGTGAAAGATTTGTACTGACTGCATTCCAGTAATTGTTTTCTATGCAGAAGTGACTGCTGCCATGACTATTTTTTTAATCTTGAAGTTGAATGGCATTAGATTTATTAGATTTAACTACAGAGCATAAGAAAAAGAAACTTGAAAACATGCAAGCCCACAGTTTTTAATGTCTTTTACATATTTGTGGTGCCTACACAACTAAGCAGAGCAGTCAGACACAGGATAAACTCAAAGTTTATCTGCCCTCTTTAGCAGAAACCCTAAGATTATAAATTAACCCAAGGTGCAGGCCCATTCTCTCTCCAGCTTGCTTGTCGTGAGCTCAAGTCAGGGCTTGGAGATGAGAAAGCTCACACAAGGGACCAATTGCATAAAGATGCTCTTTTACTTTCTCCCCGATACATAGTGTTTTCAAGATAAAAGGTTCTCCTATAGCCTTTTTTTCCCCTCATTGTTAAAATGGCAAAACCTGAGCTATTATGGTTTCCCCTTACAGAGGAGCAACACAGCATGTCAAGTTAAATTCTCCATATTCCCCCTCGAAACTGAGCAACTCACCTCATTTCCCATTGACAACATCTGATTCTAACCAAGTCACTCCTCAGCCCAGCCCCAGGGGTGTGTCTGTGATAAATAGCATGTACTTTTCCATGAGGTCAGAAGAAATAGTTAATTTAAATAAAACTTTTATATTTATGAGCTTGCTTTGGCACCTGGTTTTCATGTCAGCATTATATGAGTATTAATAGGGATACAAAAGTATGACAGAATCATCCAGGCAACCGTGTGTGTAACAGCATCCATTTACATCAAATCGCTCATGTACCAGTTTTGAGAAGAAAGATTCCTTACTGACAAGTCACTCATGCTAATTGAAGTCCCACACTAGGTTATGGTAAATGACAAACATCTCTGGATCTTACATGAGAAAGCTTTCCTTTGATACATCTGCAGGCTTGTCATGCTTTTTTGACTTAGTGTAAAATCAAAACATGGGACAGGAGGCTTTTGAGGCTCCAAAAACATGAAGAAAAATAATGGAACTCTTTACTGAGCACAGTTTTGACTTGTTTAAGGTCTGTGTTTGCTAGTGAATGGAACAAATGATGTTATGGGGTAAAAGCTGCCAAGTTTCATTAGAGTACTTCTGTGAAAGTGTATGATCTCAGAGACTATACGTGTTAATTTAGAGTAGAGTTTAGAGTAAAGTGATGAATGTGTATCTAGTATACATTTATGTGCAATTTTAAAAGAAAACCAAACTGGGGCCTTCCTGTTCAACATGCCACTGCAGATTCTCCAGCGTAAAAGCAGAGCACCTCGAGCAATTGTTACAGTCTCTACTAGCAGAACGACACTGCATTTAATTAAATGTCCACTAGAACTGTGAAGTTCATTTCCTAACCCTGAGTTCAGCTATCAGAATACAAGTAGTTTGAACAGTGTTTCATATCTGCTTGATGGGTAAAAGCTGTTAGAAGGTCCTGTCAAACATGAAACAGAGTAAAAGATTAATTTCCCGGTAAATTTAGTTGTGTCTTTTTTTCTCTTTAGCTCAAGATGCTGGTTAGCATTTAGCTGTTTTGTTTCACAGTGAGCAGACCAAATAGAGCCCAGCTTCTATTCTGATTTCTTTTTTCTCACTTACCTCTCCTAAAACAATTTTAGTATTTTTTTTACTCTTTTTACACCTAAAGTGTAAACGGGACAAGCATCGGTACTATGTATTTACGTAGAAATGTGGCAAGAACATTCTTCAGTGAGGATGCATTTAGCTATTTTTGTTTGTTTCCCCATTTATAATACATGCCCAAACCAGAGCTAAACTTACACAACTCTAGAACTCCAATTCTGTCAATAATGTAATAAAGCACACAAGCAGGCTTCCTGCTTATGTCTCACATACTTCTTTTGAAAGCAATACATGATGTCAGGCCAGCTGGGCCTGCATGAGAAATTACTCATTAGCCACAAAAGGTAAAACACTGCAGAGAACCTCCAAGTCAAAACCTCCTCAGCTGGTAACTTACCATCAGAGCAGAGCGGCGGACAGATGATATTCTGGGGCAGGACACCCAGCTCAGCCCCAGACTGGCAGGAGCAGCTCCCCAGGCTGCACGGGCACCTTTGGTGTCCCAGAACTGCTCCAGGCAGCAGCTGGATGTGCACTCCTGCAGCTGCATGCATTTTCATCGAAGTTCACTTTTTTCTTTTTTTTTTTAAATCAGGTCTGTTTAAACTGAAATTGAACATTGTGCTTGTAGAAACAGAACCCACCAACATCTGCTGACAGCTGTGCTGATACAAGCACAGCTTCTCTTCAGCATGACATAGGAAACTGGGGAATGTATTCTGCTCTCTGTTATGTGACTGCAGGTCTATTGACTTCAGCCAGAGATGCAGACAAACACCAGCATAAGGATCAGGAACGCTGCTTCACAGAAAAGACTGCCTAAAAATCTCTAACATTCTCCATGAACTGTAGTAATATCCTTGCATATTTAGGTGAGAGCAAGACTTTGAACCATCTAACTAGCTGAAGAATGAGGTAATCAGTGGCAAGCTAATGTACAGAAAATAGGTATGTATTTTTAAATGTATGGGGATATTTCGGATGGTAAGAGGATGGGTTGTACATAAACAGTAAGGCATCAGAATGATACTCAAGTGGTATTTTCTTTTACACTGAAGCCTTCAAGTTAAAAACAAAGGCTAGTAATAAAAAGTTGTGTTTACTGGGTCCCTAGGCTTGCCATCTAATACAGCTATTCATCAAAATACTGCATGCTTTTTGCATGACACATGCGTCTTGTTCAATCAATGGAAAGCTGCAAAAAATCTCCTAAATATTCTACTCTAAACAACACTTTGCAGCTACAACCACAGACTGATTTTGATTTATTGAATAATTTGACCGGAGAACACCTTAAGTCACAACAACATTAAATGCAATAACTTTTCATTCCTTTGCTGAACACCATATGAAATTAAACAAAATAAAAATTGACAGCACCAAGTTATCCTGAATCTATTCCAGATGGATTAAGTTCACTGTATGTATTAAGTAGAGATTTTAGCTTAGGTTTGACATTGCATTTCACTGACTCCCCCAAACAAATCAAAAATAACCCAGGATGTGTTACCAATTCCATTTTAAATCTAAATATTTCTGATACTAATTATAGAGCAAAAGAAGAAGGTTGAAGACATTTCAACTTTAACAGACCTGCCATTCTGATGAAAAAATATCAGCTTTACATCTGCAAGAAATTTATAAAGTGGACTCTTTACAAATTGTTAGGGAGCAATTTGTGCACAGTTAGTTCTTTGTTTAATCGAGAAATCTGCCCAAACCCTGATTGTGTGCTTATTTCCCTAAGGCTGGGAGTGAAGGTTATTTCATTATGCCTTTTGGGAGCAGCAATCTATCTAATACGTTTCTGAATTATTCCAGACTGAGCCGAAGCTGAACATGAGAACAAAGCCCTGCTTCCACAGCAGAAAGACCAGACTAACTCCCAGCTGGGAAGATTTAGGCAGAGATTTATAAGTACAAACACTGAAGAAATTTGCAAGTAATTGCATGTATTTACTCTCTGTTGTGGTATGCAGTAAACTAATATTTATTAAAACATATCAGCATAGTGCTCATTACACCCTTCCTAGTCTCTTATTGCAAGGTTGTAATGAAGGTTTTGTTTTGCCTTTTTTCTCTTTATTCTTTCAGGGCAAGAGGACTAGTGGAAGAGGGCAAGAAAATCAGGATCACTGAATGGTGCCTGCTGTTCATGTATGTTATGATACACACGAACCCTTATCTCTGACATTGAATAGAATATTGTAATTTCTGCCAATGAACAGTATTCCCATCTATTCTATTATAAAAACCAAAAAATCTGGATACCCAGCCTTACTATTAGCTATCTTTGGTGTTTCTTGCTACATACAGAAAATACCTATTTATTTTATTAGCACCTACACACTCTGAAGGTTCATGCTTTGAAACAGTGGTCAGTATAATTTTTGCTGAGGTTGAAGTGTTGGTTCAGCGAGCACTGGTTAAGTCTCACTGGGCTGGAGCACCAGTTGTTTTGGAGAGCACTCAGTGCAGGAATATGGCACTAAATATCAACACATTTACTTGTCCCTGTGGGACCCTCATTCAACTGCAACACAGGTGGGGTTTTTGGAAGGTCAGGATCCTCCTTTGTGCTATCTACTTCTCAAAAAATTTTGTTAAAGTTCAAGGCAATTTGAAAGCCATTTGCTTTCCAAAGGTTTCCTAACAAAGGGAATACCTGGAGAAGTTATAGCAATATCTGCTTTTGTAGAGTGCCAGGGACACCCAGGTTTGTTCCATTCAATGATAATTCAAAACTGCCTATTCCAAATACAGCACTTCAGAAGTCTGTTTAACATTGCTGGGCGACAGAAGCCTACCTAGCTCACACATCACTTTAAAAACCCTAGCAATTTTAAAGTCAAGAAAGGAGTAGCTGTGGACAAAATTTGTCTCAGTCCCTGTATCCTCATCAGACAAGGGGGCCCTGAGATGAACTCAGCTGGGTGGAGCACAGTGGTAGAACACCAAGGTTGTGAGTTCAATCCCTGTCGGGGCCATTCACTTAAGGGCTGGACTTGATGATCCTTGTGACATAGCTTATCCACCTACCTGAACTAAATTGATGAGATTTTACAATTGTATTTTATCACCTTATCAAACTGTTTTGCTTTAAGTGGGCACATTCTCTGTCTTCTAAGTTTATTTAAGAGCAAACATTCCTGTTTAGTGCTTAAAAATGTCAAAAAATATATTTTCCTGTAGGATTCCACACAAAGCTGAAAAGGATATGTTTAAAACACAGACTTTTGGTAAAAATTTAATAGATAGTGACTTGTATTTGGGGTCTTAAGTAACAGATCATTAATATGTACTTAGCATAATATACCAGTTCTAGTAATCTTTCATGAAAGATTTCTGTGTAGTTCTCAGTATTTGACATTATAGTTACAAGAGCAGCACTTGGGGTTTTCCAACCAAGAGTCCGAATTTAGCCTGTCTCCTTCTACTACAAAACGAAAATTTCAACTAGTAATTACTTGGGGTTGAGTTAATGTAGTTTAAAGTTGATAAGAATAATGTGCTTATTTACTATGAGGGTAGTGTAAGATTTATGACAGCCTTAACTATTAATTTTCACATTTATAAGTGCAGGGACTGTATAAACTATGAGACAGGTTAATTCCACTGCTGTCATTTAGTAACTGTAACTGGCTATTAAAATCAGTGTTTTCTTTAGGGAGTTTCCCCATGAGGTCCCTACACTACCTTCCATGTCAAAGTTCCTTTGGGTTTTTTCCTTCTTTTGGGATACACAAAGTTTCAGCTTTATGGCATGAAAATCCTATCTCAGGGACAATTAAGCCAATACTCAATTAGAAGAGACTTTCTGAAACAATCTGCAGTTTGTAGGTTACAAGGAAAAAAGTACTCTGTGATATGACAATAAGCTTAAGAGTATTTCATTTTTTCTAAATACAAAAAGAAAACCCAAAAAACCTAAACAACCAAACAAAAAATAACAAACAAAAAGCCCACAGAAACCTCTTTCACTAAGTGGGGAAAAGAAAGAGCCCATCATGTAAAAATGTAGGTGTGAGTAGAGCTGGCCAGGCTGATAATTGCTCCTCTGAGACCTGACGCACTCACTGCACACTTGACATCATCTGCACTTTCATTATGAAGCAAAATTAACCACATACATTACAGCACAGTCCATATTCACCTTGGTTACTGGCAAAACCACACAAAGATATCCAAATTCAAGACTAGAAACTAGGACCAAGATTTTTAGAAATTAGAAGTCTAAGTTAGGCTTTAAGAGTGAGTTAGAGAAAACTCTTCATTTTCAGATTACCAAGCCCCAAAGAGCTTCTAGAAAAACTTCTCGATACTCAGCACTTCTGAAAATTCAGCCACTTAATTACACTGCTGCATCAAGCTGTAGCTTGACTCCACGTAGTTCTTGAAGCAATGTTTACAGCTTAAATAATAATCAACCTTCAAATTACTGTCCCAATGTCAGTTTTTAAGCTTTATGTGAAAAAATTGTGGCACGCAACATTTTGAAAGGGCATCTAAAAAATAAAGGATTAAAAAAAGTTACCCATCTTGGAACCCAGGCAAGGAAGAGAGATTCGAATCCACTTCGAAAGTTTTTCTAATTAATTAGTAAGACATGAGCATAGCACATTAGACAAACATTTTTATTTCTGACTTTGCTGCAAACTTCCTTGGAGATCTCCAACAAATCTCAAACTCTCTGCCTGTCAGCTGCTACAAATGGGAAATGGGTCTGTGCATACCTGCTTTGAGAGAAAAATAGCACTTCATACAGAACATGACATGGGGCCTTTTATAATCAATCCTGGAGTTTGATTCAGTTTTTGGAAAAAAAAAATGTGGGTCAGTGATGAAAAAACCTTCTCGACTAATCACTGTTCTATATCGACTTTATGAAAAATCATGTTTAAGAAGCCCTTTACTATCTTAGAAAACTGTTTGCATGAGCAGATGGAAAAGATTACTTTCCTTTTCCCTCACCAAAGCTACACCTTGAAAAAACCAAGATATGTAACATGAAACAGCAAAACAGACAGTAGATCAAAATTCCAAAAAGGAATCCTTTCTAACCAAGCTATTTTTAGAAGTATCTGTGTTCTTGTTTTAAAATTATAAAATCTAATCCTGAGCATACTAGAAAGCCTTCAGCTGTTTTGGATGTGGTGGGATTTCATCCCTAAGGAGTCCAAAATCAGTTTGTTTGCTCTACGGAACAGCCACAGCTTTACTGAATGAGCTTTGCCTGCCCACAGAGCCAAGGCCAGTGTTTCACACTGCAGCACCCATCACAGAAAACCCCTGCTGGCCACCTGATATCCAAGACTTGTACATAAAGTTGCAGAGTATTTAGCTATGAGGGAAATGACCGGACACCTACTGAATGTCCAAACCCTGTCAGAGCTGCTTGAGAAACATTTTGATTCCAATCTGACACCCAGTATTCAGGTCCTTGCTAGACATTATAGGCCACAGTTATGCTGCTTTTCCCAAAGATGAAAAGCTTTGCAGCACATGCAAGCTCAGGACAGGATCTAACAGAGCAGAGTCCGCAGAAATAACCTAAGTTTTGAAGATTTTTCTCTTAGCATGAACAGAAGACAGATCAATAAATCCAAAGCAGCTCTAGCTCTTGGAGACACGGGCCAGGAAAAAAGTGTACAGAGCAGTTAGGAAAATTAATGATCCTGTGCATATTCAAGCATGATGAGACTGAGATCGGAAGATAAGGGAGAGCGCATAACTTCACAGAAAATAAGGAGAAAACTTTGGATTAACTTGACAGAAAGACAAAACCAGAGAAAGAGTGATGCACAAGGACACTCTAAAGGGCTCTGAAAGAAGACAATTTGAAAATTCATCCAGTTGTTTGTTCCTAATCAAACTCTTCATTAATATTATTTGAATCTTTACTTAGTGTTTAACACAACACTTGGCAGCTAAAATTCACTGAAGCAACTTAACTGAGGTGAATTCCTACAGTTCTCAGATCACATTGCATATAACAGATTTTTGGAATATATGTTTTTTCTTACAGGGCTAGCAACTACAATTGCTACAGCCACTTCTGAAAGTAATTTGTATGTGCTAACAACAGCATTCAGGTGCTGTATGGCATCTGTGTATGTAAATAAATAAATAAAATAATTGATACACACACTTTTGCTATATTGCTTTTTTGAATTTTCCGGTTTTTAAGTGTTTTCTGAAAACAAATAAAGACACTGTGGTATAACCATTGGACTTTGAACAACTCCTAGCCCACTCCATTTTTGTCAGCATGAGATCAGTTTTGACTACAATTTTGTTCTTTCCTAGGGAAGGAAAAAAAAAAATTCCACTGCTAACAACACAGAATGCAGAATTTACTATTATTGAAAAAATTCAGACTCATGAGAGGCATAAAGCCCCAAAGCTGCAAAGGAATTTTTAACATATGTAATACAGATATATATGTACATGTGTATATGTATTTTTACACATATATAGGGAGAGGTTTGGGTAGCACCTGCTGCAGTGGATTTATATAATATCTTACAAAACTCTATTTTTAGCCCATTATAACTTTCTGAAAACTTCTTTTTCAGGAGTTAAGTTTTCCATGATTGTTCGACTGAGCAGAATCAAGTATTATATTTTTGCTTTATGTCACAACAGAAAAAAAAAACCTAAAAACAAACACCCAGGTTTTCATTTTCATTGATTGTTTTACTCTCACAATGAAAGAATGGCTAAACTTTATACTTCAAACTCCCAGGATGGCTAACTCCCACTGATTTCTAGTTACTTTTGTTATTTAGAAAACACTAATACTATTATTAGTAAATGTTCCCATGATGTATGTACAAACGGTGCAACAGACGGCCATTTCACTTCCTTGTCTCCAAGACACATTATTTCTTACAACCTGGATAAAGACAAGCCCAGAAGTCAGCCCAGGGCCCAGCAAGAAGCTCTGTCCATTTCTTGCCTTGCTGTAGACTGTGCAACTGAATCTTTGGACCATAGCATCACATTCCAAACACGCTTTCTGAAACCAGCCCTCCCCTTTGTCCTATCCAGCCCACTTATGTTTGGGTGAAAAAGGAGCCACAGCTCTTTAGAGGACAGGTCACAGCTTGGCTTGGTGTCATCAAGCACATTTTTTCACCTGAAAAACACTTAACTTTTTGCTGAACCATTGTTGAACTGCAGTGCAGTTGACATTCAGTTTGAAAAGATGCTTCATAATGACACCTTCACGCTGAAATTATATAAACAGCCATTAAATTCAGTTAAACTCAGCACTGCCAGTTTTCATGCATTTATCATCAGGTGGAATAAAAAAGCCTCTCAATCCCTGTATTTTATGAACTCAGAAGTAAAACAGCAACTTTCTGATTAGTTCTATACAAGTGCAAACTGCTGACAACTAGCTCTAACATGAAATTGAACAAGGTGAACAGAAATTTAACATCACGTTATTCAAAGCATTTGTATCTTAGAGATAGTAAGTATAGAATATTTTATTTATAAACATATTCAATAAGTGCATCAAGACTACAGCTACAGCACTTGATTGCATATGCATAAAATGGCACACCTGTCTGATTTATATAAAGTTAGGCTGCCAAGAATATGTCTGTGTTTCTTCAGACAACAGGTCTTCTTGAAAGGATCTACAGCACCTCACACCATGACTTTTCATTACCTTTATTTGAGTTAGTATTTTTTTCCTTTAGTTTCTGCTTCTCTCATCCTTCCAATCCTCTCAGAATTAGCTAACAGGGAAAAAATTGTATGGGCAGAATTTAACAATCTTCACAAACAGTAAAAATTAAACACGTGCACTAATTTTAAATTATGTGCAGTGTATGAAGGTAACAGGCATATTTATGGCTACAATGGCACCACACAGTTTTATATATCCAGCATTAGCTATAGGGTTTCCCATAATATTTTTATATATAAGGAAAACTAATCTGCTATACATACATTACAAGCACTCCTTAACATACCACGTAACTTCCAAACAGAACACTCAAAACAAAACCCAAAAGGTTTATAAAGGTGCTGTTTTGCTTGCATTTTATTCATAAAGTAGAATCATTATGTAACTCATGACAAGTTATTCTGTAGACAACGATGCACAACTCATTATTTTAAACCGAAAAGATTCAACTTACAGCTAGCTATTGCTGAGTTTTCTAGGTAGAAATGGTTTGTTGCCTTTTTGTTTTAAACTAAAATACACTATCACTTTTCATAATAATTTGAACTAGGGCCATCAAGCTGCCTGATATGGGTTCAGAAGCGCTAAACTTAAGGACTTCCACTGCAACACAGACATGAGTTCCTTAATCTATTTATTTACCCTCAGAACAGTAACTTTGCTTTCACCTGTCAGGATCACTGATACTGTTTTCAGCAGAACTCTTGTCATTCTTTTATTTCGGGCACCATCTTGAAGTTACAATATCAAAATGATTTTGTAACACTTAGTTCAATTAGGGAAATAATGAATGACATTGGGGAAAGATACTCCATTTCAGAGTAATGTTCCTCTCTCTGGGGTGCCTTTTCCAAACTTCAAGGGGCAGATCTGTAACAGAGTTACACAGAAACAGTACCCAAGAACAGAATGTATCGGGGAGCTGGAAGGCACTTGCCTGATATTGCATCTCCAAAACCAGGTATGATTCCCACATGAGTGGGAATTTCAGCAAAAGCAAGTAATTTCAAAGTGTCAAATGCACTTTCATAAACAAACCCTTATAAAGTGCTGACATGTTCTTTTAATAAATTAATTCTGATAATTGACGACATTCCCGTACCCTGAACACTGAGCAGAACAGCACGAATCCAAAAATCACCAGTGCAGGCATGGGAATAAACTAGCAAAAGGATGATTTCTGATTCTGAAGCCAAACATCATCACTCCTCTCCTTTTAGAAGCAGAAAGTGGGGTGAGGACAAGAAAAGAAAAGAAAAAGAAAGACTGCCAAAACCAGCAGGCTAAGTAGAGTAACCGGAAGCGTACAATTTACTGCTAATGGTTCAGTGTCTGCAAAGGACTGCTCAAGCTGTGCTCAACAAAAACTCAGTAACAGCCAAAGAGGGAAGTAAAAAAAGGCAAGATGTTTGGCTTTACTTTCTGTCAAATACTGTTAAATATGAGCCACTTAAAAAAATAGAATGAAAGAATCCAATAATGCTTTGTACAGGTGGTAGTGAGGTCCCTGGCTGGGCCTTCAGACAAAACCATTCCCGTGTAAACCTTAAAGAGGATTAATCCTTAAGGACCACTGTAATGAGACCTTAAAAGGCTGAACAACAGCAGCCTATCACGGAGGGAAGCAGTAGCCTGCTCCCAGAAGTCTTCTCTAGCAGAGTTACATCAAAGCAAACTGGGACCAGATAGCAGGATTCTGCAAGAATCCCTTATCTCAGCGCTAGCGGATGCTTCTCTTCTGATTGTCTTGAACTGCCACCTGTCCCAGACATCTTTGAAGGCAATGCTAAGCCTGTGATGGATCTGACCTCCTTGAGCTGAGATTTTTTTATGTCTTTCTTCATTTTCTGCTCTGTTACATTCTTTCCCTGCAACGCACACTACATGAAACAAAAGGAGTTCTCACTCCTTGACTTACTGTCCCCAGCTATTTGAAAGCAAAAAAACAATGTTAAGGATTATACTTCACCCTCAATATGGAGCTGTCCTCAGGAGACAAGCCTCTTATTTTTGAGAGTTATAACTAGATGGCTTTTACACGAAGGGACTTTACAATGAGGTTCAACATTGCTGGGAGCCAAGATATGAAAGCTGCATATCAGAGATAGCTTAAAAAAACAAAAAGGTTCATAATACAGAAGTATATGAGAAATCACATTACAAAAATGAGCAGGAAAATAACCAGGAAGCACCAAGCCTCAGAGAAAACACCAAATTATTGCAGTATATATATGCATCCCATGTTGCGCATCAATAGCCTTTATTATCAGTGTCCACCATACAGTGCCAAAATCATCCTAGATTAAAAGAAAAAGTATTGGTCACTACAAATAAAACAGCAGACCTTCTACCTGAGACACATGCCTACACTGACATAAGGCATACACCTAGCTCCCATGAAGAGATGTGGCTTCACCATGAATGTTGTGCATCAGGGTCGGTTTGTAACCAGGGATGCACTGGCAACCACTCTCCCACCGACTTGGTGACATGTACTTGCAGTAGGATCAGCCAGAGTTACAGAGCTGAAGATAAATTCAGGGGAATATCATGAGATTTTTTTCTCATAGCTACAAGCCATAACATACAAGTCACCATGGTTCTAAAAAGGCTGGACTGAGGAGGAATACTGTTACAGCTCCCACCTCTGGTTTCCCACTTTTGCACTCAGTTAATTCTGGAGTATTTTATAAGTCCTTTTCTTCTAAATACATGGCACTGTCAGAAGAACAAGAAGCAAAATATAGCTAGGCTGAAGAGGATTGCTGCCTGCCAGCAGCACCTCTCAGTTCCCTGTGCTGACAAAATAAAAGGGTGTCATTAGTTGCAGTTAGGTGGGACTCATGGAAGCACTATGCAGCAGGATGGAAGCAGGAAGAGAAAGCACCTTCTTGAGTGCTTTTGAAGCTCCCTAAGAAATCACAGCTGGAAGAATTCAACCAACCATATAAATGGCAAGATTCTGAATCAAACAGCTGAGCTAGACTCTGTGAAAGACTGCAGGAAACAATGAGCAGATATGTAGAGTCTGAATGTTATGTAAAAAAAAGGCATTACATGGAAAACACTGAGCAGACCCCCGGCATTTTCTGGAGCCAAGACCTACTGGCACATGTTGCCAAATTAATGTGGCCTAGAGGCATGCTCAGAAGGAATTTGAAGATGTCTTCTTCCCATCCATATAACAATTCCTACAACAGGGTATTGTGCTTCAAGACCACAGAGCAATGCCAGGCTAAGCACCAGGCTCCCGTAAGTAAAATACAATAGTCATTTCTCAACAGACAGCAGAGCACACCATTTCAGACGAGTGTCCTCCTTAGAGAGCTGTGCCAATACCTTGTGTAACCTTAACAAACAGTATCCATGTCTACACCACTTCCTAAAGGCAGCCCAGAGGCCACCCCCTCATGGTAAGGCGTGTCAACCTTGTGCTTTGCCAGCCTCCAAGCACAGCCTCAGCAGCAACTGGCCCAACACGCCTCTGGCCCAGCAGGACCTGCGTGCCCAGGCAACCCCCACATGTTAAAGCAACACAGGCAACACTCCCACAGGCTATCTACTAAAAAATTCCAGACAGGGAGGCTGGTCACAACACAGAGACACAGCATGCTTTAACCCATCTGTACAGATCACCTTTTCAGAGCGGAATACACACAAAACTCCCATCTATGGGAAGAACCACTACAGCAGCCCTTGTCCTCCCTAACCCTGGTTTATAATGCACAAAGGAGGAATGGCACTACTAAACATCGGATGTGTGTTAATCTGATAAGTAACTAATGACTTTGAAGAAATATGCTATTTCCCCACAAGAAGCAGAAACATTTTCACAGGCCAGCATTCTATGCTTCATTCAGGTTTTTAATTTATTCTGTGGCATCATATGAAGCCAAATCAGGCCTTTAGCCTTTATTTAAAGGGTTTTCTTCCAGTTTGCTTTACGTGTTTAAATTAAAAGCAAAAAAATTAACTGAAAAATTTTAAGAGTGAAAAAAAACATAGACCATGGCCATTGCCAGTCTCATGCAATGTAGGGACTTGTGTGAGCAGGACATACATCAGGCTTTCCAAATCAAACATCCCAAATACTGGGCAGCTCAATAATTAGCTAGCAATGTATGATTAGTGCTTCTCTTTTCCCTCCTAGTTAAAAGAAAAAAAAATTCCACTCCAATCATAGTGGTAATTACTGTTTTTGATGTCTGGCACCAATTTTATTGTTAACAGCACTGTTAGATCAGTGGTGTTAATGCCAATTCAAATATCGTCCAGCATGAAGAACAGCTGTGGTGCCAACAGCTTCCTATCACTGTACCAAGCTCGTCCATCCCGGTAAAGTGAGCAACCACTGTTTATACATAACATAGGCCTTGTTCCAAATTTCATTCATCCAAGTAACCCAATTCCATTCCAACAACAATGTCTAACAGAAGTCAAGGCCAAAGCTTGAAGCTTTCCTAAGTTGTATCTGTAGATAGGTTGGTGAAAAAAAAACCCCATACAAATCAAATTCAGCACCTTTTCACACTAAGGAGTCTGACATGATGGAATGAAATTTAATTCAACACATTCTAACTCATTAGTTATTTGCTTCAACACTTGGCATGGGGTTTCACTCAGCTCTTACCGTAATCAGCCATTTATTTGAAAGTATTTCATATGCCATTACTTCTGGCTTGTTATCACTGGCTAATTCAGTGGGGACTGTAGATAGAGGAATAACAATATTCAGCTCTTCATTTACAAAATGGTAACATGGATCCTTGGGAATTATGATTTTAAATTACAACTAGCATGGAAAACAGGTAAGATAAAAGGGCAGAATATAAGGCAACCAGACACTATTTTAAAGTTCATTGAAGCCAGCAGCTGTTGATTCGTTGAATTCACTGGGTTCTGGACCAGCATCGTTCAACTCTATGGGAAAAATGATGGCTCAGGGTAGCACTGAAATGTGAACGGGAAACTAGAATAAACAATGGGGGACCCTCTATGCTACCTTATTCAATGTGAAACATGAAACAAGCATAATTGAGGTTAGAAAACAATTCTGCTATATGGTGAGCTATCTGCTTTGAACTCAAAAAAACCGCAAGACAATTAAAAAAACAATAAAGAAAGCAAAATCAGAAGACTGTTTTGTAAGCAATAACTCTTATTTTTAAAAGGAAGTATGAAGATGTACAAACCTGTACATACAAACATTTCCATGCACATACTGCCTTTCCTGCTGCTGTGTACCCACCACCACACATGCCAATGACCACATGGCAAGAGAGCAGCTGTACTCTTTAAAACACAGCTATGAATACATCAATATCGAGGATAATACTGCTTCCCCGCACTGGTGCTTACTGCCTTGGCTGTAAGCTATATTATCACAAATTAATAAAGGTAGCCTGTATGAGTCTGACTGAAGGGGTAAGCATTCCTGACATGATCTGCAGACTCAGATGTGACCCACTCAGCAAGCTCAAGAGCCCCAGTTGTAAGTAATTTGAGCAGTGTTTTAATAAGAGTTTAGAGAGTACTGTGTAAACTACCACGGCTAAGAGGTAAAGAGCCAGGCTAAGAGGAAGTTAATTGTGCTGCTAGGTGTGAATAAAAGGAAGTAGAGGCTATGGCTAAGTGGCTCTCCTCCTAAGTACTGAGCTCAATCAATAGCAATAAACGTGTATCTGCTAGCGATCCTGAAAACAGTTCAGCAGCCAAAGCATTTAAACTGTCTTAAAAGTAAAGGCCTGTTCAACCCTGGACTCCAACAGGAGGCTAGGTCTGAGAGACTTCCGTGGGACAAGCTTGAAACTGCACTTTGACAACGGGGACCATGTTGCTTTTCAAATCCTCCCTTGACAAGTTCATGGTCAGTGCCATGGAGAGAGCAGGCCCATGGTGCCCCCACGCTCCCATTACTCCCACTGCCCACCTGAGGCACTCCCCTTACTCCCACTGCCCACCTGAGGCATCCTCTGTGACACAATGCCATCCTTCTGTGCCCACATAAGGGCTGGGGGCAAGAGCAATGAAAAAGAGGGCACATCCAGATCTCAAGCACCCAGAATGCAAGAAAATTAACACAAGAGAATCATGGCAGAGGAGCATCCTGTAGACATTAGCTGCTCTGCAATCTAATTACTGCTATGGTTTTCTTAACAAAAGCTGGACAATGACAGCAGAGATGGAGAAAAAAAACCTGAACTTAAATATTTATTTTCTACATTTAGACACAACAACTGAGGATTCTGGTGCCTAAATATAGACACACAAGGTCATCATAGTTCATTAATATATCTGAGACATTCATACAGAGTTAACAGATATGACCTAGGATACAAGGGGTTGACCAGGCTGGCAGTCAGACCACTTAGGATCCTCACGGACATGAAAATGGCACTCATGTTCCAATCTCTACTTAGGCAATTAAATTCCCTCTAGTAACATTGACCAGAGAGAACACCAACACAAGAGAACTAGCTCACGTTTTTCCACACCTTCCAGCTGCTGATACCACAGAAGTTACATTTTAGGCACACAAGATCAGCCCAAATCCACTACAGATTTTCTGTTTTAAAAGCATTGTGACAAATGTCCATGTATCAAGGGATACAACAACTTTGAAGAGGCTTTTCACTCTCTCCTGATTTAGGGACAGCTGATCTGCCTTGATGCTGAAGAGATGGATTACATTATTTCCTGGCTTTTTCTTCACACTTCTTAACCATGATTCTGTGGCTCTGAGCAATGAATTCTGTCTCTTTCCATGAAGGCAGTATACAACAAATACATACCGTAAAGCAGCTAAAAAAGTTTTAGCTGAAAAAAAACAGATCAAATCCATTAGAGAAGTGGTTTTGTATTTGTCCTGTCTTTATCTTCCCAGTCCTTTAAAAAAACAAGCAAAACAAAACAAAACAAACCATCACGCACAAAACCTCACCCCACAGCTTCCTTAACATACACTTGAACACCAAAACAAGGAGAGATTAACAGAAAAGTTTCAATGTGCTCCTCAAAACATTTTTAGAATTTTGAAGTCCAATAGAATTATAGGGCTAGAAATAATTTCTGTAATTTCTTAATTTTTTTATTTCTTACTTAGAAATAAGAAATCTCAAATATTCTATTCTACCCTCCCCACAAACAGGATCACCTCTTTCCAAATAATTATCTATAGTTTCCAGATGAAATCAATACTACTGGTAATGACAGGAAAAGAATCAACACACAGAAAAATATGTATTCACCTAAACTTGAAAACAAAACAAAGCAAAAAAAACAGAAACCAAACCAAACCAAACAAAAAAAAAACAAAACAAAACAAAAAAAAACAACAACAACAACACCCAAAAAAAAAAACAAAACAAAACAAAAAAAAACAACAACAACAACACCCAAAAAAAAAAACAAAACAAAACAAAAAAAAACAACAACAACAACACCCAAAAAAAAAAACAAAAAAAACAAAAAAAAAAACCCAAACCTACAAGATTACCTTTCAATTGCTCTATCACATTACACTTCAAAGCTTTCCAGATATTGGCAATTTTGGAGTCTGTCTCATGCCAAGGAGAGAAAAAATGCATAAGAAGGAAGAACATCTCTACATACTGTAAATCTATAGGTGCAATTGTTACTTGCAAAGGAGACCATCACAGAGGCAGCAACTCCAGGGCTCTCAAGAGACACTGCTGATTTCAGAAAAGGCCTCAGAGAAATGGGCAGGAGTACTTGAAATGAGCAGTTTTAGAAACAATGCAGGATGTTTGGAAGGCATCTTGGAGAAGCTATTTTAACTTATAAGCTGCTAAGCTTACAAGGTCTGCAGCACCTTCCTAAATTTCACACTGAAGTTGCCTCTGACCGTAAGCTGGAATCTGAGAACAGTAATGTTTTTTGTTGGAGGCTATTGAAATATACTATTACATTTTAGACTTTTAATCCCAAAAATATTTTTGCAAACATGCTAATTTTTTTAAAAACCCACACTTCAGTTCTCAGCTGACATGAGCAGTCTGACATTCACTTTCATAATAGAGGCTTTTTTTTTGTGAGTTCTATTAAAAGCTTTAGATTTTACTTTTTTCAACTACCCCTACTTGACAACATTTGGAAACCACTCCATAAATCACTGTCAGAAGAGAATTTTGTTACTAGAGTGCTTAAGCCTCTCCCCTGCAAAATGTTGCACGGAGTTGAAGTAGGACCCAGATTCTAAGAGGCCAAATTCACTTTGAAATTGAAGAGCACCTAAATGTACTTACCTAAATGTACTTAAAGACTCTGGCCCTAAATCTACACGAGGAATCTCCACTGACATTCTCCTACCACTGTCCAACTAGGCCAGGTAGAAAATCTCTACAAAAAGCTGTCCTGGTCTCCTGTCACCCAAAGACACTGGGAAACTAGAGGTAAGCTAAGAACAGTGCCTGCTTTGTGACTATCCAGAAGTGTCTTGGTTGTCTCTCCTGAGTCCCAAATTATGCCAGGGAGATGACAAGGGAGGTCACCACCTACCCCTCTATAAGCCCCTTCCATGAGCTCATCTGCTGGTGGTGACCTGGACCGCTCTCACTGTCAAATGTGCCACACATAGCTGGCCATCGTGGTTCAAGACTTGCTGCCATGAGAAGTCATTGCTTTCCAGTTACTGCATTTTAAGACAGTATTTCCAGTTAACAGTTTGCATTTTTAGAAACAGAATCCACTTTCCTCTTTTTGTTTTTTCACACTCCGTTTTCCTTTCCTATGGGGATATGAAGGAAGGGGAAATCTTGTCAATAGAAATTGAAACTTAGTAAATGAACAAGTGCGCCTAGTGAACCAGCACTGTATTTGCCTTGCTGGGGTCTTTTGTTCATGTTGCAAATTGATTTTGAGATGACACTAACACTGGGTAATCTAGCTCGGACAGTTAGGCAAGGCCCAGTCCTTACAAAGCTAAGTCCAAGATCAGTCAGTGGGAACTGAAGGCAATCAATACCTTTGGAGGGCTAATCCTATGAAATGTGCACTAAGCAGTTCCCCCTTCCCTGGATAAATACAGAAGCTTCAAAACCAGCAAAATAAATTCCTGGTAAGGAGAGGGGAAAAAAGAAAAGAAAAAGAAAACAAAAAAAAAAGAAAGGAGTGAGTTCCTGCTTTCAGCTAGTGCAACCTCTTTGAGATGAAGTGATTTACTGGAAAGAGAATCCTGCCAGGGCCATACATTCCTGTAGATACAAATTTTTGGATCACAGCCAAGTGAACTGTCACTGCTTTTTACTTAAGATAATTCTTCAGGTTTTGCTAATTAGGTACTAACAATTCTTTCAGATGAGCTGTGAAACCCAGGGAAGAATATCAATAGTATGTTTTAAATCAAAGTGTTTATACCAGGAATGATTCATTTTTTCCATGAGGAATGACTTGTGAGACAGGCAGTCTTAGCACTGCCATTAATCTACATGAAAATTAAAATTGTGGAAGAGAATAACAAAGGCAAGTTGCTATCCCCATCTTCCCTGCCTCAGCCCCAACTCTAGAGATGGAATTTACATTAACAAAGGGCTCCAGCTACCACTGGAATTAGTGTTTGAGAAACGCAGGATTTTAAATCCTTTTAAGAAACACTGTGATTAAGATCAGTAACCCTGCTCTCCTCAACAAAGAAAAGGAGCAACATATGAAGGCAAACTCCAGCATTTCTGTCATCTGTCCTAAAGCTTTCAAAGAAAAAAGTTTTTAAAAAGTTAAACAAACAAAACCAGCATCCCTCCCTTCCTTTGTGCGCTACGTTTAAATAGTGGTTAAGAAATCCATAACAAAAAAGACAGAAAAGAAAAATTTCTGGTTTAGGCCTTTGTTTTCCCTTTTATCTATTGGAGGATAGAAGGCTGTGAGCTGAGCATGGGACTGTACTCACATTCCCAGTTGCTAAATGGTTGAGGGGCTCTCTGGTGGTGCAGAAGGGCCGCCAGCTCCATTGCATGTTTCATCCCAGCTGTTTGAAAAGCTAGTTCACTTGAAACACAACCATTATCCCAACCCACACTCTGCAGGAGAGCAAACTCCCCCTCAATGAGGGATTTATTCCACATTTATGGTAACTATTATTACCAACATTTACAACATCAGTCATTTTAATTAGAAAAAAAATTAAAACTAAAAAAATCCTGCAATGCACAAACATACACATACATATTTACATGTTAAAATGCAAAGCACTGAAGTTGTTTCTAATAACTGCAGCTCATGGAAGGGACATGCATTCCACACACAATTGACTTAAATATTCTTTTTTCTTGTTTTTGCCATAAAAATATACAGATGTCCTTCTTCAAAAAAAATTATTTTCCCTTTTCCTGTGTTACAGGAAGCCTGCCCACACTTTTAAATACAAACTGGGTATACATAGAAGCATGAATTAGGCATCTTGAAAAGTCTGTATTTTCCAGCCACAGGGAAACTAAGAAATTACTGTGAGTGTTTACATATCTGACTATGTTGAATTAAAATGTTTTCCATCCATATGCCCAGCAAAACTGGCAAGAAACTAAGAAAGGGAACAATAGATTCCCTAATTCTTTACCTGTTGCTACAGTGGGACTGATGCATGTTTACATTATTCAGCCTTCTTCATATGGACCACTAAAAGTGTCAGTCTGAATACAGCTGCCACTTTGATAAAAGCATATCTTACATATATAAATGATACAACTACTATGAAAATTTCAGTAAGACTGTCTGCTTTCCTATAAATCTAACTAGACATTTGTCTTTTTAGTTGTCTCTCTGTATCATAGCTATTAAAGGTAAATAAAAGTATGATGGCTCTTTTTATGACATTAATAGCTTGAGGGACTTTATAAATCAGTGAATACAAATGTACTACTCATTACAGAAGAAGGAAGCAGGTCTGTCCATCTGATGCTTTCTGACTTAGATTTCTGCTTTAAGATCTTGTTGCTCATTTAAAATTAACTCATCTCCTGCTTCTCTACTGTTGTATGCTGGGTAACTTCTGGTGCTCTCTCAGCTTCTGACATCAATGTTTTTCTAGTAATCTACACAGCCTAAATAGCTAGCATTAATGGTCACAATACCACACAGTAGCGTCATTAAATCCTGACAACTCTTGTCAAAAGGTGAATTCGAGAAAATAAAACAAAACAAACTCATTGTGAACCACTCAGACACATGCTGGCTGACCAGATCTTTTTCTTCTGTCTGAACCTTCAGTAATTTCAATAACACTTTGAACAAGATTTAAGGGATGAGCTGGCAGCTGGTCAGATGGTCAAAATGGCTATCTTCCCCACTAAATTCAGCATAAGGTTTGTTGTTTGTTTGAGGGTTGTTTCTGTCACACATTTCATTTCTCCCCAGCTGTACTGCCTACAAACAGAGAAGCTGTTTTGCTTCCCCAATAATACTTGTTTGTTTTGTTGGGGTTTTTTTAAGCTCGATTTGGGCATTTGTTAACCAGAAGCTAGGAATGGTGCCTCCAGCCCCTGAGGTAATACTTGTATGCACTGCCACGCACGAGTGGCCGTTTGCACTGCACGTTCATGCCTCTCTGGCAGGAGTCTGCCGCTGGTGTGCTGCAGCACATCCTCCTCAACAGAGAGATGAGTAACTCCCCCAGAGGGTTTGAGCAGGTCTGTACGAGAGAGCAGGAGAGGAGGGTGTACAAAAACTACCTGACTACACTGAAAAAGAGCTCAAAAGCTTAACTGCAAACTTCTTCCCTAAATACTGATCTAAACTATACAGACAACAAGTGTTCCTTTTCTCATAATACCTCCATCCTTATTAACAATCAGGCTTTTTTTTTTAAAGGAGGTTGGTGAGACTTAAGGTTGTGCAAGACATACTTTGATCTGCACCCTGATGAGTGAACATTCCCCTTTGCTGCTAGCCCAACTAATGAAGGGATAAAATTAGCTTTTATCCCTGGCACTTTCTTTAGCAAAAAAACATGCACTAATCAGCTGTCCTCACTAATCAGTCATCTGGCTAATGACCTTTTGCCTTAAAACACTAAAATTTCTGAATGATGTTTAAAAAAAAAAGAAAACCAATGCAGACTGCTCTCTCTTTGTGGGTCTTAAGCCTATCATCTGGAATTGGAGACTGAAAGGTTAAATGGCAAATCTGTATCCTGACTGGGTGATAAATCTATAATCAAAAGGCACAAGCCTTGACACCTCAAGATGTACTTCATTACTACACAACTAAATGATCTTTTTTCTCTTTTTTTGTAAACTAGAAACAGATGAAAAAAAAATTGTTGAACTCCTTCATACTTTGCCTGTGGAGAAATCCACTCCACATCTGTGTTCAAGTGTCAGTTAATTTCTTACTTTTTTATTAATGCCTGAGCAGGAATTCAGAAGTTGAAACCATTTGCCTTTCTCCCTCCCCCTTAAAACTTCAGGGAACTATAGCTGGGAAAGAAAATTGCAAAACCACTCCGTCAGCCTGCATTCTCAAACACACTCATGAACGTCTAAAAAAACCCTCCAAAACAAAACGTCCCAAAGCACAAAAATAAGCCTTCCAATCCCCCAATTCTCACTGTACAGGGCACAGTCCTTCCTCTTCTCAATAAAATACTTTAACATTGTTTTAAAAGAGGGATTTTTAAGGCCTGTTTCATTTTCCTTCTCTGCTTTTTATAATGAGGCCCTTTTTCTTCATGTATTAAGGAGGTGGAGCAAAACACAACCCTGGATGGCTGAGAAGGATTAGCAACAGATGAGACGTCCTGTGGAAGTTGCTTTGCAGAGGCCTGCAATAATTTCTAGCTGCAGTGCAACTGCATCCTGGTTTTTAACTTCAGGAAAAAAAAGATGGCATTTACCACAAACACCACTCCCTCGAGACAAAGCAGTTCTCCCCGGGGACGATGCAAAGTGACAAAATCACATTAAATCTGACAGCCTTCCAACTTTGCAGCCCCAAATGAACCAGCAATCAATACTCACGGTAATGAGGGTCCATGTAACCGTTTCGGGGGTCCATGGTAAAGAGCGTCCCACGGTAAGGTACGGAAGGTTCGGGAAGGTGCGATATAGATCCATGGATCTCCTTCTTGATTAATGAGGCCCTTTCCTCACTCGACGTGGAAGGCTCTTCACTGATCTTGCCGAGGCCTTGCCCACCCTGCGGCTGCATTGTGATCGCGTTCCTTCTCTCTCTGTGATAGGTCTGCCCAGGACTTTCATCCTCTGCAAAAAAATGAGGGAGAAGAAAGAGAGAAGAGAAGAAAAAAGAGAGACGCACACTTTTAGCCCATTTATAGCACATACAATAAAGAAAAGTTCTCCCCCCGCTGCCCTCCTCCTCCCAGTGTAAGTTTGTGACAGGAGGTGCCCGTGTGGCTGTGAGGGATGGCCTGGGGATGCCTGCCCCTTCGGAGCCAGCAGCAGCGGAGCAGTAGATCACCGTCACCCATGCACTGATGCTCCTAGCAGCAGGGCTATCAATTGTGCGGGAACAGACAGAGGCTTGCTGTTTCCCTGCCTCTGGGACAAGAAGGCTGGGAGCTCCCTGATGGGGAGTCAAGAAATTATTTGTCACACAGAGGAGAAGATGAACCCCACAGCTGGGCCTAAATCACACCCAGTCATCCACCACAGCTCTGCAGCCCAGCTCCAGGTCTCTGGGGTTTGTCCGTGTGAGGGGCTGAAACCTCGCAGGGAGGTCGGGAGTGATCAGAACCAAGGTGGGCAACAATAAAATGGGTACAACTGCTCAAGACACAGGACCAGCAGCATCAGGCAGGCACAAGCAAGGCCACCTGCTCTGACGGTGTCACCATGTCGACGCCTGTGCAGGATTGTTGAGTACACTCCCCCTACACCTCTTTTTCCCATATCCACACAAACAAAGCCACAAACTCTTAATGAACAAGGGGAACTAAAAAGGCAGGGGCGGGAATAATAATAACTAAAAGGGTTAAACCCAAGCCCTAGTTTGGAGTAAGCCTCTAGGCCTGCGGTACCACTTGTAAGGGGAAAAGAGACTCCATGGACCATGGCTCCACCAGCCTTCATTGCAGACAGCTCCAGGACCAGGTGCTACAACAACCCTCTGCTCCCATATGAACTTTAACCTCTAGGGACTACACGCACTCTTCAAAAACTGGACAAAATGGTTCTGTTCCTCAGAATCAAGATGCATGTTCCTAGGTACATTTCACCCATGCTGTGTGCCAGACAGGCATCGTTAGGTACGTAAGTCTCTCATGTAAATGCTCTCCTTCAGTTGCACTATTGGTTTAAAACAGAGATGATTCTCTAAACAAGCATGATTGATTGCTGGCTGTAATCCTTGGCCAACACCAATGCTCCAGGTACAGCCTTGTTCCATCAACCACACTGCACATGCAAGTGTACACCAATACATCTTGAAGGCCTACTGATAAAGACTCTTCATTTCAAAGTTGCTCTGCAGTTCTAGAAATACACAAGGACTCTCAAATTATTAAATGCTGGGCACAAAAATGGTAACTAGAAAAGGAAATTAAAACACCCTTAAGAAATAAAACTAAAGTGCTCTTACTCTACAACTCACATGCAAGGAAGAATGACTGACACCAGTGCCGAGATTGCACTTCTGTTGTCAGAGATTTGAGGTCAGGACTAAGTTTTCACTTGTACTTTTCCCTGGTGTACTTGTTCACACAGCAAAAGCAGCAGCCAGCAATTCACCAAGTGACTACTTTCAGCAAGCCTGACACCAGCGTAACTCAACCTATGTGCCTTTATATGAATTAGATTAGAAACAGGTTCTGTACATATAGATATCTGGCCATTATATGTGTAAACTAGCTACACCATTGCTTTGAATGAAATGCTCACCAGTTTTTTCCCTGCCCCCTCTCCTCCCAAGCAGCAACAACACAAAAACTCAGCAGCATAGCCTATTGAGCACTTAATTATTTTTCTATCTCCAAGTATTACAGCAGCCAGGGTTTGCTGACTTATCAGCATCTTCCAGGGATGGAATTCTTTTTACAGCCAGTAGTAATTTTACATACAGAGCTTTTCCAGGGTTGGTTCTGAGGAGAAAGAGTTAATGGAAATAGACAACAACATTACAGAGTTTAAACCCTTTGGCCTTTTCTACTTTTTATTAATATGCACAGGCACTGGTCCCTGTTCTGGATTAGCAGGGTTTAAGGTTTCAACTTTTTACACTGAAGCTGGTTTTAGTTAGAGAACTGCAAAACGGGGACTAAAACTTTAAAACTTATACGAGGTTTTTAGAAACCCACTTGTAGAAGGAAAAAAAAAAAATCACCCCAAAGATATATTTTCCATCAGGTTTCTCTTTAGCCAGAGTCTTTTATGTTAAATTTCAACCTAGAGTGAACTTTCACTGAGGAGATGTAAACTCCTGTAAAAATAGGGTATTACAGTCCATTTGAAATTCTGACAGACTCTTAAGTAGAGCAAGCTAACCAGTACTACAACAGTTCAGAAAGAAGAAAGCTAGAGTGATTTGTGGCGCTGTATAATCACTCAGATGATCAGACAGGATTTCAGTTCTTTTACTCTTCCATATAAAGATAATATTTGTTAAACCTGCCATCCTGGGATACAACAAGAAGCTGACATCTGTCTGCGGGCTCCACTTTCATACTTTCCTTCTCAAAACATGCACGTCATGAATCAAGGTACTAGAGACTGTTATGGAAAAGGCTGATTTTTCAAATTGCTGAATGAAATTCAAAACCTACTTTCAGTAACTTAGAAACTAAAGGAAAAATACAGTTTGTTTTAATAAGCTTTTCCCTTTATTGGTTACTTAAAAAAAAAAACAAAAAACCAAAAACTGTTTTCCTTCTGCATCAGCAATCTCCCCATTATAAAGTTATTGTCATGTGCCATTACAAGTCAAAAGTTTTTGTATGTTTTCTGCCACACAAAAATTGCCCCAGAAGTATTTAACTAAACATGATGGCATTTTTGCAATAATAATAAGTCTTATTCATCAGCCAAACAGCTCACTAAGCATTTACTTCACACCACTGGGCTGCTTTTGATAGGGGGCAGATGAGAAATTTGACAGCACCCATGCTCCAGGACACTAAGAGCCAAGCAGTTTGCAGGAGCTCCCCCGGCACCAAGCGGGAAACTCCTCTTGCAGTAATGCTGCCGACTCTCATGGCAGGCGAGCCACTCCAGTGTGCCAAAAGGGGAAAGCTGTCTAATCTTGTTCTGGTTCAGCTGAACCATTCAATAAAGTTTCAAGAGTAAGTGCGGGCAAGGCGCTCCGGGCCAAATTATTGAAAGAAACACACTGTCCACCATGGCAACAAGTGAGATTCTAAAGCAAAAATGTAAGCAAACAGCCCACTTCTCCAGAAGCATCTGCCAAAGGGGTTTTACAGCCAAATAAGTGAAAACCATTCTGTTACTGCTCTGCTCACATTTTAGAAGTGGCCAGCTTTAAGGTCAAAAGAAACATCTGATTTATTAAAATGCTGCAGAGAGACAAATGCCAAAGCAAGAGATGAAGTATAATTCCTCCCACCTTTTGCCAGTGTGAGAGTGAAGGGTTAAATAAGAAAAGAAAAAAGTTATCATGCCCCAGAGCAATCTGCATAAGCTTCTCTTTCTTCACATACACCCTTACTCTGACTTAACAAGCCAAAAGCCAGAGACACACGTTGGAAGTGTCCAGTCTTGAATGATCACAGTAATCCAGGATTCTCACATCCACTGAGAAATACCTGATTTAGTCCTGCTATTTTAATCAGAAGACAATTTTTATTAGAAGTGCTGAGCACCTCACTTAATGGAGCACCTCTCACTTAATCAAAAAGCTTTCCCAAAAAACTCACACTGTACAGCATGCCTGGATAAACACACTTTTAATTGCACAGCTAATTTACTCAGAAAGTTTAAAAAATCATCACAAGCCAAAGCCTCATGCAAAAATCCATTAAACTTTCTTTATCTGTTGAACTTTTTTGCCTTTTTTTATCATAGACCAAGACAAAGTAGAAGCTATTTTACTTTAAACCACCTAAAGTCAGCAACTGAAAAAAAGTTGAAATCTATTGATAGAGCACACTAAAAGTCAATCCCAGCACACTTCAGAGACACCCCTGCTTAAACAAGACAACACCAGCCCAGTTAAATCTCTTTATATATTAAGTTTCATCACCATATTTCTACTTGCAACTTCCAGAGAGCATTACTATCTCATGAGAGATCTGACAACATACCTCAGCTGGGTAAGAGAAAAAACAAGATACTTACAACTCAGTCCAAGAGACCCTGGCTGATGCTCCCTCTAAGCTCTTCTCTTGACCAAAATTTTCTGGCTACCAGGACATGGGCATTCCTCCCTCTTTTCCTCTCTCTCCCTTCTCCCCCCCCCGCCCCCATCTCCCTCCCTCTCTCTCAGAGGCAGTGCTTCTCCCATTAGAGGAATTAAAAGTGGTTGGTGCCGTGCTAAATTTAACAAGCTCATTAGTATTCTTCCTGTGTGCTTCCTAGTGAACTCTCCCTATTCAAGCGGCTCTCTCTAGCTGAGGGGTCAGGCGGCTAATCATTAAATCAAACTAATGTCACCCTATCACAATCAGCCTAAGAGAAGGAGGGTTTATTATTTCAGTTTATGCTAAATAAACGGTTTTACAAATGGTCTCCAAGCAAGGTCAACAGCAGCTTCAATTACAAGACAAACTTAACAAGAGTTGCTATAAACCAAGTGCTCCATATTGACCTAAGCACAAGCTCGGCTCTGCATATTGCCACTAGCAGGATTGTACAGGAATGCATATTGTAAAATAAAGGAAAGGGTAATCTTTTCTTTGCCAGAATTTGTGACTGCACAGAGACTGCTCATTCACCTCTCCCCAACCAGATTGCTGCTCAGCTCAATTCACCCCACACAAAGGCTGAAGACCAGACCTCAATGGACCGAGTGAAACATGTTCAAAACTAGGCTCTCTATTGTGACTGAATTTCTTAACATCTTTTCAAAAAGCGGAGAATGCCTTGAGGCTAAAGGAAGAAACAGGCTAATGGTGAATTGGGAATACTGAGCAAATTTCAGAGCCCTTTCCTCCTAGCTTTTGAGGTTGAAAGCAAGCTCTTTCCTTTCAAGTTTCAAAGTCCTTTTTCCTCCCGCAGTGTCACAGAAGGATTTGAAAAGAAGGTAATTGTGCTCACAGTCCCCCTGATCAGAGCTTACGTCCTATTTCTGGTATTTCAGAATACTTCTTGCAATAATGGTGCATATAGCTCAATCCCTTAACCGTCCTGCACTCTGCAATTGCTCATTAAATGAACAATTGCTGGTATAAAATGCCTTTTATGTTCAAGGTCTGGATATAAGATAAGCATTCTAGTACTCTAAATTTGGTTTACTAAGGAAACTCTCCATCATTAAATTACAAAACTGAAGTCAGAATATCAGTCTTTCCCAGAAAAGTAGCATTTTAGGTGCTGTGAGCCAGAAGGAAGGGGGAAGGTGGAATGTAAAAAAGATTGACTACTTAGATTCTTAACAGAACAGATACCTAAGCAAGAAAGCAATTTCCTTCCCATTTAAGAAAGTCTAAGTTTTTGACACCTGATATTTTCTTCCTTAAAATGATGCAACAGACCAATTGCCAGGCTCATTAGGACACCCGTACCTGCACGTTCCTGCATACACGCAGTAGGGGGAAATAGGTCTGTAGGATTGTGCCTGCTTTTAAAAACAGCATATGTTGTAAGTGAAATTTTGTTTTGGGTGAGTACGGTAGTTCAAATCAGACACCCTTGGTCCCAAGTTTGTTATTTTCCGGCATTTGGAGCAACTGCACAAGAAGCACTCTGGAAACACTAACACAGATATGAAAGACAATGCTCATAACTGGTTTTAAAAATAGACTCCAATCACACAAGAGGCTACAAAATCTTTTAGATAACAATACTGTACTCACTTTATTTGCAATGCTTAAGCGTATCTTATACAAGACTTCTGTGCTTATAAATAACATACATTATCTGAGCTTACAACTGAAAATGTATCGTTTTCTGTTCCCACTTGCAATGGATTTTTAGTTTAGTTATTTTTCCATTATCTTATGTACAGTATTTTCCAAGAACTGATTTGTGACCTTTAGTAATACGAATACACAGCTCTTTTGTGGTTTTGCTTGTTTGTTTTGAAAAACATCTTATATTCTTTTGTTGTCAACTTTAGCTTTCACTGGAAGAAAAAGGATTTATCAACAAAAGAGAGAGGGAACCCAGTCCCTACAATACCTACCTAATACTCCATGCACGCTCCTTTATTTTCCTCAAATGAGACATACATTCATTTTTGCTGCACCTACTGCACAGCTCGGTTCAGTTCCTTTTTTCACAGTACACAAGACAGAACACAGAGCATCGGTACAGCGCCTATGACTTTGGAAACAGACCCTGATCATGCATTCCTCTGGGCCAATGGCAGAATTCCCACTGACCTAGATGAGACAAAACTGGGCCTGAACAGAGTTCACTCTGCTCCAACACTAAACGAGCAATGCATTGCTATCAGGAGAACACTACTCATAGCCTTTTCCAACTGTGTGAGTAACTCTTCCCCAAGACTGATGGGGAACCCAAGAATGGCATGAAGCAGCTTAAAAAAACTCAGGTAAACTTTTTCAGACCCCTAAATCAGAGAGAGCCTTGTTAGTAGCAATGTCTTCTCAATTTTTTGATTATCCAGATGAATTTTCAGTGCTTGTTACCTCCCTAACCACTCCCAACTAAAACTGACTGGCTGAAGCTAAACAGACATATAGGAAATTACGTAAAATAAAACCACCTTTAAAATTTCATACAAGCAAACACCTACTGTATTTAACTGAGAGTCTACATCTACAAATCACTGCATCAGATCTATAGGGAAATGCTAAAAATCTCATATAAGCTGAAAAAGTCCTACTTAGGAAACACAAGAGGTAGCTGTGGACACAGCTATCTACACACAAAGGCAGAGTACTGTGGAAACTTCCTTGTCAGTCCCAGGACTCAGCCTCAGACGGTGGACAAAGAGGGCAGGAGGCAGGGCTGCGCTGCCTTACACATGATCCTGCATCTCGCTGATCATGCAGGACATGTGGAAAAAAAGGGAGTAACATTTGGACATATGCCTGAAGTTACTGACCTGACATTTGAGCCATCCCACTGTCTTCAATAACTTCGGAACAAGCTCTGGAAGTTGCTTACTGTGAACCAGATTCCCACAGTATCCTGTTGGCCAAGTTTGCCTCAAGCTGCCCAGTTGAACCTCCAACCAGCCAAGATGTGGAGCTTGAACCCCTGCAATGCCCAGCCACAGGCCCAACCTGCAGGGCTCAGAGTCTCTGGGAAGCTAATGGAGGGACTAATCTCAGCAACTTGCAAGGTCAACCTCCAAAGAAGTGGGAGCCTCACTTCTGAACAAGCCCTCTCCCAGCCCATTTCTACACAGGCTTTAAAATAACAAAAACAAACAATTTAACTCAAAACAGCTGAAAAGCATTTTCTCCCTCCCCAAGTTCAAGGCTACGTGTTTCTCCCATGGCAGACAGTGGATTATTGCAATGATACTTAACACCACCGGTTAGTGCACCCCCCAGCACTCTGGTTTAGGTGTTAGTGACGACACTGACTGCGGCAGAAGAAACACTACACCCTGCACCTAGGTACCAAGCAGGTGGTGAGATTTTAAGTTTACCTTCATGGGGCCTACAAGGCCCAAATTTTGTTTGCTTTACTCACACTGAAATCGTGGGGATTTGGTGAAACTACTTGTGCAAGTAGAGCAAGAGGGATTCATGTATAGCATCAGAAACACTCAAACCATTGAGCACAGTCTGTCTGGAAAATGCACTGAAGATGCTGGTTAGCACGTGGAAATGCTGTATCATTAGCTTGATGAGAAAGGGGCTCTTAGTAGTACAAGTGCTTTGTAGTTCCAGTGGACAAGAAAAAAAAGAAAGCCATAATGCAGAAGTAGAAGACATTTGGAGGTAGAATTAATTGGCAAAATTAACATGTAGTGTGTCATTTCTCCTTTTAAATTTGCAGAACTAGCAGGTAGTCAAAAGTATTTCCCTTTCTTGGTATAATAAATTTTATGTTTTGATTTTGCTACTTGAGGACTGGGAAAATCAAATGAGAAAAAAAATATTTCTTTCAAAAACAAACTTACTTTTTCATTTCCCCTTTCAAAAAACTGGTCTACTTTACAAAATTCAGCAAAGACTGTAAATTACTGTGCGACAGCCTCAGCAAACTAGAACACTTGCTCAAGGTCTGCTACTCAGGGCTAAAACTCAAGCTTTGCACTTTTGGAATATCTCCAGGATCACTGCCCTTCTCCAACATCTAGACTCTTCAAAGAGCCAAGAGACTCAAATATAACTTAAAGATAACAACAGACATCGGGATGTGACTATTGGCAACCATTTCTCAGAAGGAAAAAGCTCCTCAGCCCATTGTAAAACTCTCAAAAGTATCCTGATTTAAAAACATTATGAAGTTCCTTCCATTAGCCAGTTATTAGACTGTTAGTCATTGCTTACTTTGAGCAGGCTAATTAGTTACATCAAAGGCGCTACAATAAATTCCCAGGAGGCTTTTGGGGGGGATATATTTCTCAACCATCTAATAGCACGTTTATGCCTATCTGAGGGTAACTGCCTCATTTCACTCAGACACTGGGGGACATATTCTGTACTGTCACTTTCTACCCAGCCAGCAGCAAGACCAGGCCTTAAAGCTGTTTGAAGCCTGATATAAATTTGATTAGCCATGCTTAAAAGCCACAAAAGTGTGAAAGAGGAGTTATAAACTCTTTGGTGCACCATCTCCTATTGCAACATCTACAGCACAGACACCTTAGCTTCGAGAGAACAAAAAAAAAGTTATTTATAGTGTTGCATACAAACAGAGTTATATTTCTTCCCTTTTTCCTTGGGTGGATTCAAACTGCTAAATGAAATCATTAGCAAATCACTAAGTTTGCAACAACCCAGGCAACCCTTCAGTTTAGATGGCAGATATCACCTATTTAATTGCGAAATTTACTTATTGCTGCATCCTTTTGCACAGTTGCAGTAAGAGTTTTGTTTCCATTATATCCCTGTACTTTTGGTCTCTGAAGCATACGAGTTGTTTAAAAATATTTTATGGGTTACTCTGCCCTGATTTACAGTGGCTGCAATCTCTGGACAGTGATTTCACCAATGTTTCAGGACAAAATCTGAATGCCATATACATTTCTCTGTGCAGATGTGTATGTACTTCTACATACAAAAGTGGGGTCACAGGCACCCACAAATTCAGCTCCACCTTACATTCCATAAAATCCAACCAATTGCAGATGCATGATACACGATGTCTGCAAATAAGTGTCCACACAGGCAGACTGGATACCTGAATGTAGAAATGAGACTTTTCACATTCCTTATCAGTAGTCTAAGTAATTCAGAAGAATGCTGCAAAAAAAACATAAGGTTTATAGCAAAGGATGTTTTCAAACAAAGGAAAACTCTCAAGCCCTGTACCCCAAACAATTTGATCCTCTGAATGATCTTCCTGACATTAGTGCATTAGTTTAGAACTGCAGAGCTACTAATCTACAGATATTGCAAAATATTCCTTTTATCAATACTGCTTCTCCACCACGAATACATTCGGAAGGCCCCAAACCTGGCACCATGTGTTTACCTCTAAAGTCAAAGTTCAGAAGCTGTCTTCCCTGCCTGGACACTCTGCTTACAAAAGAAAAAACTCTCCTTAAGCCTGAAGAAGATCTTGACCTTCCCCAAAGACCAATCTGTTTTTTCTCCCCTCTGTTTACTTTCTTCTCCGTTTTCTCCACTAAAGAGGATGTACAACCTCTGGTAGAGGTGCATGCTGCCATGCTAGCTCTCACAGTTCCTGCCTTCACATTCCAGTCATCAAAAATACTGCTAACAGCCACAGCAAGCAGCCCAGGTCTCAGGATGGGTGCATGTGAGTGGGCAAGGACGGGTGGAGACTGGAGAGCCGGGAAGGAAAGGACAGAGCCAATTCTTCATACCATGATTTCCCCTCCCCTCACCTAGGGCACAGAATCCTCTTAAAAGCTTTGGATCTTTCGAGGAGTTGGAGAATTAAGACAACTGACTACCACTCACTAGCTTACTTATCAGTGCCTCTCTCCTCCCTTCTTCACTTCCACCGCAGACTTCTGGCCTCTGGTAAGGTCTGCCAGCCGTGCCTGCTACATTTGAGAAGAGGCAAGAAAGCTCAAGACCCGCCAGCTTTTCCCATCTTCTCAACACAAACCCACAGTGGGAGGAGCTGAATGCCAACCAGATCACTTTATGGATGAAAACAAGTTGATGCTTAATGTTTTCTGTTGAGTTTCAGGGATGAGCAAAACTGGTTTTGAGACTTCAGTTTTTACACTACTTATGCATTTGTCTTTCTAACCTTAATGATGGATAACAGATTTTAAAAAACAGTGGAATACTGGCCTCAGGCTTTTACTGATCAACTGCATACAAGTACTTATGTGCTTATAACCGTCTTAAGTAATATTGTATATTTCCATTTATCATAATGCAATGGGTACCTGAGATCATAAAGACAGCCAACTTAGAAAAACACCCCTATGTTCACAAAGAAAATGTCAGAACAATTTAAAACAGCACTCTCCTCCTACTATAGTAGCAATGAGAGCTCAAAAAGGGTATTCCTAAATTGTTAATCAGGTTTTGCTGGCTTCATCTATGAACAATCTGGCAGAAGGAGATTTCAATGTTTCCTTATTATCTTTTTCATTCTTATTCTTGGCTACCTAGATTTTCAGGCAACATCCATTTCAAAGAAAAATAAGCTAAGTTTCATCCCTCAAAAACATTAAATAAGCATGATTTCTATGGAAGGAAGGCTGGGGAAGGGAAAGAGAATCACCTGCAAAGTTCATTTGGCTACATACAGAGCAAAAGAGAAAAAAAATCACCGTGCAATACCCAGCAGTATAATCACTTCGTGACTTCTGTGTGCTGCAGAGGAATGCAAAACTCTAGTCAGCACAACTTTGTCTTCTTCACTCACCAAATGCACAAAACACTGATAACTGATTTCATAAGAGAAAAAAGATTTTTATACAGCAAATAAGCACAGTATGATTGAAGGATTCAAGGTCCATTTGATTTATACACAGAAATATCCACTTAGATTTGAAGGCAAAATGTGTTGAAAAGTTAGCCCAAAGCTGCCCTACAAATCATCCTGCATATTACATGTTCCAGTTCTGAAAAAAGAGTGTGCCTCTCATTTCTGTTATGTAAAATGCTTGTCCACAACTTGCAGAACTTGTCCACAAATACATAACTGTTGACTAATTACTATTTACCATGTCCCTCTGAAGGCAAGAAAAGAAAAAAAGAAAAACAACATAAAATCAGAAGAAAATGAATAAATTAACCTTTAAGGCATTATTGCCCTGAATTCAAGATGCCTATCCCATCCAGACCCCTGCTATTCTACCAGCAGCAGAGAAGTATCATCCAAAACACACTGTTTCCCTCTCTTCATAACTTAACTTCCTTAAGTGTTGAATCATGGCTTTTAATAAACATCCTGAATTATTGAATAACAATGGACCTGATTTACCAGCATCTCACCAGGTTGCTCAATACTCAAAGAAGGTTTTTCTCCAAATAGCAGCCATGTTCCTTCTTCCCCAGTGCAAGACAGAAGTTCCATCTTGCTGGTACCAACAAGAATTCAATTTTTTCCTTTATAAACCGTAACCTTTTGGAACCACAATACAGATACCACCCACATCATACTGTCAAATTCATCAAATTAAGAATAATACTTTTATGCTAATCTCATTGTTCATACCAGTTTTACCACAAGTCTTGTAAACATGAAAACTAGAAGGCAACTTGTAGTATAGATAACTCCAGGTATTTCCCCAGTTATTCATGACTATGTTGTCAACTGTGCCACAATCATTTGTTGTACTAACATCTCCTTGCAGAGGATATGAGATTTAACACATTGGTCCTATAAAATTCAATTAGCAGTTTCAGATGCACCAGAGTTGTAACATCAAAACCCGCTAGCTTTAAAGAAGAAATTCCCATTAGAAATCACAGTTTTTTCATGGCAAAAAGACTGACAGTCCACAGCCTTCTCACAGCAGAATACATATTGGGCTTGCTTGTTGCAACTCCTTTCTAAAGACTAGACAAAAATCTTTTCCAGAGCAGTGAGGTTACCACTGTCAGCTGCACTGAACTACGTACTTCCCTCTCTTTCGGGTCTTATCTTCAAAAATCATGGAAACAAAGATGTAAACTTGGACATTAAAGAGTGTTAACATCAAAGTACATGCACTACTTTTGATATTAACCAAAGCCTTGAACCAGCAATCTAACTGGCACAAATCAGGGGTGTGTATGTAATTTCAGAAACAGCTGAACTGAGCTCTGTGCCGTGGCCTGCATTTGCTCACCGACTTTTCAAAGCACAGTATCCCTATATGTTTTTACAACTACCTGCCAATCAAGGAAGCAGCAGGAATCCACACTTCTTGGCATTTTCGCCATTTATCTGTGCACATTTCTTAACACATGAAGTTCTGTATTTCTTTCTTTTCCTTCAATACAGTTTAAAAATTTTAACATCTCCATCCAGAGCAAGTTCTTTGTACTAGATCAAATCATGACCTGTATAAGATCCCTGCCCTTTGGTTTACATAAAAATTACTGTATACCATGATTCAGCTGAAAAAGAAGAATATACAAGTGCCTAAAGAAATTATGTAAAGAAATGTCAATAATTGATTAATAGTTGTGTATTATCTCACCTGTATTCCCCCATCCTCCCCCCCATTCCATCTATTATCATATATGTCACTCTTATGGGTCTGCATATTCCAACAGAGCTTCAAATTCTCTCATCAAAGAAGTTAAGTAAGAAGAGATATTTATGCTCTCCTAACCTTCACTATTTCCCACAAAAACCTGGGTTTTCATCAGCAGTCACACACACTCCCCCTTGTTGAAGACCATTCCAGTGCCATCTTCATAACTTGCATTCCAGTGAGTCTGTGCCAGAACTTACAGGCCCTAGGACCTTACATAAGGCTAGTGAACACACTCAACTAAGCAGGAGTCCTACAGAAAAGGCAGTGCAAAAACTGCAGGTAGATAGCTGAGCAACACTTTGAATTTTAACTTTCCCTTGTGCTTTAACTCACCCGTTTAGCCCACACTTAAGTCTATACAAGACTCTCAGAACATGTTAACTCATAATATGTCATAAAACTTTAGCTAGGGCAACACACTATGGCTTGAACTAGTATAGCATATGCATCTCCAGTTACAAGTATAAACTTCAGGATAAATGGAAAGAAGACAGAAAAAAACCCCAAATTTGGATTCCTAGCATTTTTGGTACCCTGTTAATGTTTTATGTTAACAGGACAAAACCCAGGATGCCAGGATGCAAGATAATATAGTACATAACTGTACTCAGAGGGATGAAGGATGGGCTCCTCCCATAATACAATGTTCTTTTGCCTCATTCCTGAGGGAAATAAGGCTGAATAATATCAAGGGAAGGCTGAAAGGAATTTGGTATCTATTCTTCATATCTTTGAAACTCATTGATTGGATTAAACCATTTTTGTCTGAGGCACGAGTTTCTATACAAGATTTCTACCAAGAAAAAGGCAGCAGATAGATGGAAGAGATGCTGCCATTACCAACCCTCTAACATCAAGGCTGCAGAGTAATTTCTCTACATCATACAGGAAGTATTAAGGAGCAAGGTGCAATAAGCATCCCACCAGAAAAAAAAAAATTGATCAGAGCCAGCATCTCTCACCAGACACCAGAGAATCAAGACAGAAAGACATGCCCTGGAGGCAATTCCCAGGAAGGCCCATTTCTACTCCAAGGAGCTTTGCATTTTGAGCAGAGCTGCTGATTAGGGATGTGATCCGGAGCAAGTTTTCAGGATAAACAAATCAGCACCTGAGTGCAACAGAATCACATGAGGTTCTGTGGGCTTCAGCAGTATAGGATGATTCAGACATCCACAGTGATTGCGAGTTACAGTATTCTCTTGAGGACTAGGGATTTGTCTTCCATAATCCCCCTCAAACCACGGAGGAACAGAATGAACAGGAATACTTTCATATACCCAGCAGGTTTATCAACCACTCATGAAACTATGCAGGCATGAAGATGGAGACCAACTATAGAGTCTGTTTTGCCAGGCTAACCATAAAGTCCATCACAAACTGAAAAACTATACCTGCACAGCCTTGATGAAGAACAGCAAATAATAGTGTGGCCCAAGAGTGATCATTGTCATCTTCATAGACCAGGAGCATGGCTGCAGAAATATCAGACTTGTATATCAGAAGCTGGGTTTGCTGGCAAAAGGGCTTTCTTCTCAACTTCTCAACAAGACCTCTCTTCCCTTCAGCGGAAGCAGGAAAAAATGGCAGAGTGGGCCCAAAGGAAGCTGGGAACAAACTGCACCTTAAACCAATAAAATATCCATGGTCCATCAAGTTGTCTCATTACTGAGGAGTCAGTAATTAAAATTTCAATGGCATGCAAGCAGGTTTCTAAATCATTAGGCAACAGAACACAGTGTCAACAATATCGCTGCACAGAGGGATAGAGAAAAATCAACCACCACCGCTTAATCACTTAGGACTCTGTCCTGCAGCTATTCATCTGTGGAGCACCAGTCACAAAAGTCCCTCACACCACTGCAACTACCTGGTCTGTAGCAGTAGGTCATTGATTTATCCTCCCTCATCTCAAACTGTAATGTTTTACTTGTAAGGACTTGAGAGGAGGTATGCATTTTTGCCAGAAGTGTAAAACAATATTATCATGCACTGTCTATGAAGCATTACACATCTATGCACAGACAGAACTGTTACAACATGAGTAACACAACAAGAGAAATGATAGTTTGAAAGTAACATCAAGCCAATGAGAGAAAGGTATGGCAAAGATATGGTTGCCTGTGCAGCATCACATGTGTAACTACCATCTGTTCCAAGACGCCTACAAAGTAACACACCAGTTTTTTCTGCAAGACCCCAGCTTCATCCAGCACCACCCACAGGGTGGACAGTGTGTGTTTCATAAGCAGTTTATCACTACCTGGTTCTCATCTTGGAGTTCAACGTGTGGCCCCTCCACTCCAGGTACTGGCTTCACTGAAGCCCAGCTCCACAGAGAGATTATTAATTTTCTCCTAGACTTTCTCTGGCGCTCATTACAATACCCAAGTGCTTCATTAGTATTAAGAAAATGTATTTTACAACAGTTCTGACAAGGTGAAGAGATGGTCTTGTCCACTACCATTTAGTGTCCCTAGTTGTATATGCACAGTCTAAGTTCTTACAGAGCCTAAGAACCCATTTTCAGAGAACACATTTTCAGAGTATTTAGCATCAGATCTACTTTACACAGTTAATGTTTTCAAGCAACATCTATAACTGTGTTTGTTAGCATGCACACATGCTTGCCTTTCTGAAAACCAGATGCAAGTCACATACAAAAAAAGATAAGAAAGAAAAGCCTTCTATATTGGTGGTGTTGAGTTGCTCCAAGCAGTAAGAGCTCTAGGTTCGATGTAATTAATGACACCACAAAAATTCCTACATATTTGCACTTTTGTGGTTAAAGTATATAAAACGGTGGGAGGTGTGACTGAAGAATTCCTTATTCCTGGGGCCATTTATAAAAAGCCACTCTCCTAGCAGGTATTTTAGTATCTAGAAGATGAGTTCAGTCTGTAAAAACTCCTATGGTAGCAAAGAGATATTTTGTCTTCTTCATTATGTATTTTAATGAAATATAGACATTTTTATCACCAAGACCTCTACCTCACTGTCAATGAAGCTAAAGTTGGCCAAGGGGGTGACAGACTATTATAAAAGAAGAAAGTGGGGGAGAGATAGAGAAATATTACAGCTGCACATCTGTTTCTTCAGGTCACCACACAAGAAGGGATGAATGCATGAGATCATATCATTAAAGACTGCACTATAATGGACAGGCACAGAGAATTCCATGTTGGCATTCCTGATTTTGTGATATAAGTAATATTCCTTTAATGACTTGCATGTAGCTTCATAGTATAAAATAAAAGCAACAAAGGAAAAAGCAAAATGGGAAGATGAATATGGCAGCCATATGTGATGGGTGATCTAATTCAACCCACTGACCCTTTGAAAGCAAACAAAACAGCCTTAATAGCCTTAGTAAATTATAATTGACCAAGACATTCAAGGCAGAAGATGACAGACAGCATATCAAGGGTTCACAGACAGTTGGTGATAAGAGCAAATTTTGCATGTTGAATCCCACCCCAGGCTTTAAAGAGGGAATTTGCTTTAGTGAGAAAAAAACACCTGCTTCTTCCACTAAAATGTGCATTGTCTGTTGTGTCTTTCCCCTTGTAATTTTGAAAATGCTTCACCTTCCCCACTACTATCTCCTCCTCCTAGTCCTATTTGCTATTCCAACACTGCACTCCACAAACCTCTCATCTCAGACCCATTTTCTTTAACCAGTATCTGTTAGCCATGAAATCTAAGTTCTTTGTCCTATTCCTTGTGGGAAGAATCTCCTTGCTCAGTTGTTCCCATCTTCTCTTTCAGTATGTCTTTTTCTTAATCTTCAGTCATGCATGACAGTCATTGAGCCCCATTCCTGATGATTCCCTGTCTCTCCCTCTAGGTTCTCTGTCCAATGTCAGCACGCCGAGCTTGGGCTCCTTTTTTCAGCTTCTTTTTATGGAATCTTTTCTCTCTTACCCCTTTTCTCCCTTCTGACAGGGCTCCCACTCTCCAACCCACACTCAACTAAACAGAAACTTTCCCCCATCGTTCTCAGTATCAAACCCTGGACTAGCACAGGAAAACTGGTGGAGGTGTCTTTCACATGATATTCAGAACAGTGGATCCTGTAAGATTGTCTCCAGTTTCCTCTCGCTTTTCCCTTTACATTGTTAGCATTGCCTTTTCTTTGATGCAGCTGGCTCATAATAGTGATAGATAAAAAACACAGTCCTAAGGTCCACTTGCATGCTTTGCAGGAAGAAGGAAGGTAATACCTGAGGAACGATTATCTCTGCAACTCTCACAGCTGCAGTTAAATATATGGAAGATGAGAGATGGCATTTAATACAATGAGAGTCATGAAGTAGGATCCATCTCACCTGACTCTAACATGCTCTTGTTGTTTAGGCTCCTTCTATTGTTGGCTGAGAAATTACGCCTCCAGACTGTGGTTCAGCCTATCCCAAAATGAAAGAACTCATTCTTTGAATGTACATCACTGGCTACAGATCACCCAGTTAGACATTTACCTTTCAGAAAGATAAGGGTAGATAAGATGAATCTACTATCCAACCTTTAGAAATACAGGGAATGCAAAATGTTTTTTCATAGTTTTCTATGGAAGGCATTGTTTTGCCAACCAGTAAGAATATTAATATCTGCCTTTAATCTTCAATTCTGAAACTATCTAATTTAATCTTTCAATAACATAAGAGGCCAAATTGAAGCTAACAAATTCCATTCTCTATTTCATTACAACAACCAAATACTGCAGAGGAACTTGAAGAGCAATGAATAATTCTCACTTTCAGATGATTCCTCTAATCTTTATCAGAAAAGTCCCAGTGATTCATGCAGTTTCTTAGGACAGACTTGATCACCTTCTCTCACTGCTTAGATAAGGTAGCCAGGCCAAACAGCACCAAAACTGGAACATCAGCACTGAAACAGCAACCAAATAACATGACTCATCTTGATTGGTTATTTTAATCATTTATATAGTCTACCATTTTGTAATAAAGGTAAGATAACACAGCCAAATCAATACAGCCGTATTTTTCTAAAACCTAGAGAAGAACACCAAGCATTTTCAGCCTTGTAACCTGTAAGACAACGATAGGTGTTGTATGAGATAGGCATTCCAAAATCACTTCTCTGGGTCAGATGTCACACTTCAGAGACACCTCACTATAGACATCTGAGTGCCTGAGCTACAAAGGTATTGAATGCTGATAAGACCATTTACATCAGAAACCTTATGTTTCAAAACTATAAGGACTTTATCATCACTAAGCAATTGCAGTCATGATTTACTGATCTATACTGTGTTTAGCAACTGAATTTCCAAAACATGTGTGTCCTAGTGAACAACTGATACTAGTCTGTGCCTACATAGAAGTCGGGAGATGCAAGGGACCAAGATCCCCACAAATGTTGTGCAGCCAGTACTTCTGTGACTTTTGTCTCTCTGCCTGTATCTGTTTTGGCTCTTCAGACTATAAACTCTCCACAGCAGGAACTGTCTGTTATCAGACATATCCACAAATGAGCAAAGTGAGGCCTCTCAGAATGGGTCCTTCAAAAGCACCACAAAAATGTTTTGGTTTTTTTCAGGCTACACAATTTGAGTCTCTCAGAGAACTATCAGAGATCTGTATTTAAAAATCAGTTACCCAAATAACCTGTTTTTTCACCTTTGCAAAAAAAATGCTGTACTGTTCACTCAGTGTAAAACATGGTGAGGTCTCAGTATGTTGGAAGCATAAAGGAAGTACAAGAAATTTTCCCATGTTTAACTGGCATCAATAATGTTTTACGAAGTAATCTCTTGAGTGCAATATTCAGAACATTCACCCTTCCCTTCCAATTTTCATTTGAATGTGCCTTTCTTCACTACTGCAGAGATAGTTTGTCCGGACAACAAAAGATTGTGAACTTCCAAGTATTTCCCTCTACCTCCGTCACTGTTACTTCCAGAAACGACTGAGAAACATCACTTGAGTTGGGGGGAGCTGTCTGGTATCACTGGTCTGATCAAACGGAAAAGAAAAAGCACATGTACCCTATCTTGCTGAGAAGAGCTTTCAAAAAAAAAAAATCCAGGATCCAGTGAAGATTGATGAACTGTGCAGTACAGTTAATTGTCACTGTTCCCAGATGAGTTATTAAAGCTGTAGAGTAATTAAATCACATCTCATCTTTCTTCTTACACAGCCAGGACAATCTCCATGTTGGAGAAACGACGGTAGAAATAAGAGAGAAAAACTCTAGATTGCTTTCCTCGCAGAGCTTGACTTAAGACAACTTTGAAGCAGCCCACTGCTGGGATACAAAATCATTCAAGAATTGTTTTAAGTGTGGGTGTTTGTAAATAAGGCTAAGGGTAACCTTAATGGTTCAAGAAAAATTCTCAAGTATTTGTGCTTAGCTGGTAAACACTTAGATTTTATCTTCTGAATTTTAACTTGCATTGTCAAAATGTTTCATTTCCAATTTGGGGGAGGCTATATTTACCATTGAGGGATAATGAGTTTTAAAACACTGTTACCATTGCTTAACAGCTAACCAAACTGGAGAGGAAATCAACCACAGAACAAAACTGGAACAAGGGAATTGTTAACAAAAAAATACTTCTCCCTTCAGCTCTACGAAGAGATCAGAGAACAGTTCTTTACTCAAACCAGATTTCAGATGCTTCCTTCCGTGCACAGTACATATGGCTTGCATCTATTTTTTCTTTAAAACAAAACTACATTTCTTCCCGTTAGTAAACATATCAAGGCTTTTATGACAACTAACAACAACACTTTTATTGATTTTAATGTAGATTGGACATGGGTATTCTAAATAGGAAATAATTTCTCTGACCATTTGCATAAGCTGAATGCCTTTGTAAGAGCTAACAGGTAAAAATACGGCCTTACATAAAAATTAATTCATTTTTACACAACTAGCATCTGAGGAGCTCTGTGTCTAGCACAAAAGTACTTAAACAAAGACTGAATTTCACTTGACAAGCATACCTGCATTACCTCTTCCCCTCCAAGCTTACTTTCCCACCTTTCTCCTTATTCCACTTTTTTCTTTTATACACCACCCCTTTCATACTTGCCTTTTTTCCTTAACAAAAAGTCACTGCTGAGTAAAATATAAAACGCTAGCACGGGAACAGATAATTCCTTCCCACTGCCCTGTCACCCTTTCCTCTGCCATCCTGAAAGCAACAGTGACGCAGAAAAGAAAAGTTGATAGCAATTTTAAGCAAAGCTAACAAATGAAATATCGCGGGTTTTCATGCTTCCAACATAACACAGCATTGTCCACCCGCTCCAGCAACTGGCTCCAATGTGTTTTATTTCCCTCCCAACTTTCTCAGTCTGGTATCAAATACAGTAGTGAATTTGAATCTACATGTAAGTGGATTGTTAGTCCAGATTGCTAGTAATGCTATTTCTCTGGTTTGCACCCAGAGGGTGGTGAAAAAAAGCAAGGAATCTGCATAAAAAAATGTGTAAAAACTGATTCAGCAGCTACATCTTGCTAATATTAATGATAAACCCAGCTGGCAGAAACCCAGTAGCAAACGAGAGCATAACTGAGATGTAGAGAGATAACAGGATCTGGGGGCAGCTTATGCAAATATAGGAATAAAAAGCTCTCTGCTGTATGAAAACAGAGCACTGGGGGTGGGGTGATGCACAGTAAAGAGGAAATCCTAGCTTAATCCCCATAGGCTACTCAGCTCTGGATGTGGCACTGACTTCCAGCAGCAGCACAAGTTTGCAGTGGAAGACAAGAAGGGTACCGGGGAAGAGAAGTCTGTAAAAGAGATATTTAAATGCTCTATAAATGACCTTCAAATACTATAGACACAAAAGAAAAATATGCCACAGTGATGGCATCCAGATTATCTTGGTGACAACTGTACAGTGCAACGACCTTGGAAACGGCCAAAACAACAACTACAAGCCAGTAATTTTGAACAAAAAGATCTGATGCATCTGACAGAATAGTTATTTGATACTAATTGGGCTCTGCTAACAACATGGCAAGAAGAGGCTGTACTATGGGCTACAGACAGCAGTCATTTATCTAATATTAACATCTTAACAGATCTTCGTTATTGCAGCTTGGCATCAATACTGTACTCTGGAAAGTACTGTACCCTGAAAGCCTCTCACTCTGGTATTTCCACAGTTGCTCCTATGCCAATCACAATGACTTTCTCTGAAGCATCCAACTTTCCCAGCAAAAGGCACATACTAAATAATGACAAGCCAGAAACTCTCTCATTAACAGCCTTTTTCATCTGCCCATCCATCCATCCCCCCAAATTAAGAGCATGAAGTGCATTGTTCCAATCTTTGTCCATACCTTCTCTTCCCATGGTCAAACTGCCCAGACACCACTGCACACAAAGGCATCACAACAGTATCCTTTTTTTCATGGGTACCATGTGTCTCTTGACAGAAACACCAAACAAACAAGGTTTCTTCCCTCTCAGAACCAATACACATAAGTAAGGCTACTGTCTTAGCAGGTTTGCACCCAACTATATATCATAGATGTTATCACTGTTGACATTTTACTCACAGCCTTTAAGTCAGGGGTCTTGTCCATATAGTAAGTATTTCTTTCAATACAGATGACCACTCACAAATAGGTAGTGGCAAGAAGAGTAGCTGAGCTGTGTCTACACACCATTTGGAAGGGCCCTGGTTAAACCGCTTGTGCTTTTCTTAAATTAATTTCTAGAAGTATCTGGCCGTCTACCCCCAAGGTCTTTAGCAGGAGGCAGAGTGCAAAGAGACCAATGACAACACGCACTGGAATGTCTCACTGCGAGAAACTGCCAAAATCAGACATAGAAGGATAGTTACAGCAGCCCATTAAAATAAAGACAGTCCAGTAACAGAAAACAGCAGTTCTTATTCTGCTGGCCTTCATTAGCTCTCAGGATCCGATCACACCACTGCTTATAAACTCTTCAAGTTTGTAAGAGAGGCAGGGTTCAAGGCAGGACTTCTTTAAAGCCCCTGACACTTATCCCTCATTAGTAGAGATGAACATTTCTTGGAATCAGAAAGACAAAATTTGAGGCTAAAAGAAGAGCAAGTTTGGTGTCATGGTATCCAGAAGGACATGACTTTGAAGTGTTTCTTCTTTGAAGTATGAGGAGTAACGTCAGAAATGCAAGATTCCTGTGAATGAAATTAAGCAACAAGGAAAAAAGTCAAAATACTCCTAGCATTCCTGAAGCATGCCAGTAATCAAGAAACCACAGCTAGGGTAGGCTACATATACTCCCACTCATGATACTGCAATACCTCGACCAACACAAGACATACTGAGGAAAAGTTTTAACTCATACTATCCCATGAACTCCCCCTTCTTTCTCCTTTATGTCCTTTCAATTCCCAGCATGAAAAGAAAAACAAAACAGCAAACTAAAGAAGATGATTTCAGTCTATCACATCAGCTGCCAGAACCAGCCTTCCAGGACAATAAATCACCTGGTTGTGGATACAGAAAGTTCACATATTATTAAAGTTCACTTTAATGGTGAGAGATATAAAGATCCATCCTTTCTACAGCAAAGTCTCTGTACAGAGGATCCTTCAAAAAACAGTACATCATTCTACAAGGCCTCTGGATTTTCACAGTAAGACAGTGACAGTCAGCTCCAGTGACACTCTTGAAGGACATCAGCAACATCAGCCACTTCCCAGAGACCAGGGTTCCAGGATTTGGAACAGTGCACACTAAGACAGAGAGATTATGCTATCAGTGACAGAGCTGGAAGTACACTCCAGCAGCTGCAGTTTGTCAGAACCACACCCAAAACACTCATCATCTTCAAACTGCAAGAGCCCATGTGGTCCAAAATTTTTCCTCTCAGTCGTGACAGTCAAAAGTGTTGTTGAACTAAGTCCCACACCTTTTAGCAAGCTAATAACCGAAAAAAACTCCCTTAGTCCAAATCATCAGTGTTTACTGAGTGTGACACTGTTTACTCATAGTTTACTCCATCGAAGACCAGTGTTTACTCTGTGTGACCTCGTGTTTCTCTGACACATACTAGCTTGATATACTGGGTCAATATTAGCTCAGAGCAGCCTACATTATGTGTCAGCCGCCCTTGCATCAATTTTTATTAAGTCAGATGGAGTTTTTGTATCCAAAATCCAAATGCTTTGTTTTATACCTTTCTTGTACAAATTGTTAAAGGCTTTGCACTGTTAAGCATCTGGCAAAAGTTGATTATGCACCATTAAATCCCTTCTTGCACAGAAGCATAAGTGGGTTCAGGGCAGCTATTAACATATGCCAAGGTAAAACAGCATCATCCAGTAATATCTCCATTTGAAAAAACACCTTAAACACTGAAAACCACGAAGAAAACTCATGTCTTTCTGTTCAATATTATACCTCTTCATTTAACATCTGTGCTGTTATTCTTCCACTTACAGAACTTTCCCACTTTCCTGGGTGAAGACAAAATGTGCAGCCTGCTCCTTTAGACGAGAAAGTTTTCAGCAAGTCTTGTGTTTAACACAGTAAGCACCATCTAGGTGACAGCCGAAGAATGTACATTGGATTTATCCAGGCCAGAGAGTTGCCTCAGAGTATTAAAAAATCCCCAAAGTACTCACATCCCCAGAAATCATTCAAGTAAAAAGAAAATACAGCAGGGTGCCTCAAACTTCATATGTGGTTGCTCAGAACTTAGTCATTAGACTGGCTTAGAATCTAACATTTTTAATATTTACATCACATATACTGACAGCAACTGCAGAAATTATCTGTCCAAAAAGAGCAACAACATGTACCTACTAGCTGTGCCTAATGCATTTCAGCACCTTCAAGCAAGCAAGGAGCCACTGTTATGTGACCAGTCAGCAGAGCAGCAGCACAGATAGAGCTGGTCAACATGTCAGCAGTGGTGTATCAGTTTTTCTTGGAAATAATCTGGTATGGACTAACAAAATACTTATGGACCTGTGCATTTAAACACAGACAACAAGTCACACTCAAGTTGCCACATACACACAGGTATGACTTTCTCCACACCATTGGAGGTTCACAGTGCAGAGTGAATATCCCAAATCTTTTACAGACTTCAGCAGGGGGAAATTATTAGCATCTGTATTACAATGTTATGAGATAGGCAGCACACACAATGCAAACGACAAGTGTGATTCTGTCTAAACAAGTTAGTGAAGTAGTATGAAGGACATTAAAGGATTTCAATGGATTCCACAAAAGTCTTCACCTTACTGGCCTCCCAAAGGTATGCTAATAAGCACAAGTAGCCAAGCTATCATATCCTCACTAGTAGCTCGTAGTGTTACACACACGACATTATTCCCCTTTTTGCAATGAAAACCAAAGACTGTTCTTCCTCACACTCATATCATCCACAGTGCAGATGGTAGCTGTGGGAAAAACTTGAAATATAAAAATAAAGAGAATGGGGTTTTCCTTTTTTTCCTGGATTTTTGATCAGTCTCGGCAAGCTGAAAGAGGAAGCACAGTCCTGTCTCTGAAACTACCCCAAACACTACAACATGACCTCTCCCAAAATATTCATATTTCAGTATGAAGAAACTATTTTCATGTTTTATTCTGAGTATCAGACTAAGTGCTAACCTTTTACTGTGATGTCATATCATTCCTAGAAATGTGATAACACAGAAATCAGAGAAGATATTCTCTCGCAGCTCTATACCACAGAATAAAACACATTTAGACAGATGCACATTTTAGTTAATTATATTGTGTTCATCATCATATTCAAGGAATCTGGTGGTAACAGTTGATGAAGCGTAACACATTTGTTCTATATCAGTTCTGTTTATAAACCACACTGAACACATCACTGCTACCAGTTCTACACAGCAGGCACTCAGCAGCACCAGCCCTGCTCAGTAGTGTTCAGTGGAGTCATTTCAGCTTTCACAGAGCTCTTTGTAGTGCTGGTCGCCATCGCTGCAACTGCAGACAACGCCTGCCATACCGATGCATCAATAATATGACCTATTCAATAGGTCACATTCCTACCTGAGATCTTCAGAACTCTAACAGCTTTTCTGCTGACTTAGCTCAAACCAGCCTCCAGGATGGCTACAGAATGAGAGAGAAAAGCTGCTCAACACCTGGACCTGGACTTAAAGGCAACACTTATTTTATGTTGGGCATATTTCTGTCAGCTTTTCCCAATTCCTACAGGCAGGACACTTTTAACAACTTCCCTGTCATCTTCACCTGGAAAATAGCAACCAATTAGCACATCAAAATAAATGACAATGAAAACAGAGCACCAGGCAGAGTATAGGTGAGGGAAATGACAATTATGAAATAATCTCTCTTTGCACCTTTAAACACATTCTGTCAAACTTCGTGCCAAACTTTGTGGCATCCACATCACCTGTCAGAGTGCAGTCCCTTCACAGTCATGAGAGCAACACCTCAGCATTGCTGACCAGTATTCAGAAGATTAATCAAAGACTAACAAATCTTGGCAGAACTTTATTTAAGGAATTCACTTTTCTTTAGACCAACATTTGGCATTGAAGTAAACATTTATAAAAAGAGAAACAGTTTTCTTTGGGCATACACACTATCAATAAGCGAACACAAAACACCAACACATACTGTTGGCTTACTGCAAACTTTGCAATAACAAAACCAGTATCACACTCATTTCTAAACCAAGTTTGAATGCCTACAGCTTGCAAACATCACCATAATGTGTCTGTGGAGAACTGCAGTGCCAGTATGTGCAACCACTTATGCGATGTGATTCACAGATTTTTCTGTATTTTGTGTATGCTGCCATATCTTGAGGGCATGCTCAGTCTAGTGTGTTGCCTGTTTTTCATTAAACAGGTAGGCTTTTTAAAACAATAAATATAGGCTTTCATCAGAGCCCTGAGGCATCCATTCATCACCTTATCTTGTCCCGAACAATTTTTGAAGAGACATATAATAAAAGCATTCTCATTTTGCCAACTGCATAAAGGATTTAGGGATGGTGAATGAACAGAAATAAAATCTAGTTACATACTTTCTACCTTTTATTTAAATGTACTAGCAATGCTGCCTCTTTCATTCTCTCCATCCTGCAGTGACCAGAGTTAGTTCACTAATTCAGTACTCAAGATTCTCACTAAAACTAAAATATATACATAGCAGAAAAAGGGAAACTTTGCTAGATCTCCAACCAACCTGAAGAAAACTGGAATTGCTATTTCCATAAATAAGCAGAGCTGAAGAGCAGCTCTCGAAAGCTCTAGGAATAGAGAAGGTAGTAAATTCTGCTCCAATTACATCAAGCAGTAAGTAAAGCATTAGAGACATGTAGTGCTGAAATCAAGTAACGTTATGCTGCCAAAGCAGCAACCCAAGATACGCAACCAGGCTGAAAGATGTAAGGAAAATCATGCAGGACAACCTCACAACAAATGGAACTGTGGGGAGGGTTGTAGAGAAGACAGGGAGTGTGACAAAGCAGACACTGGCCTCAGAAGTGCAGGGCAGTTTTAAATGGGGTCAACTTAAGAAATGGGCAGAAAAATGAGAGGGAATGGAAAAAAATTGAAATGAGCATATGATAAGACCAAAAAAAAAAATTGAGAGAGCAAATGAGGTGTAAGCAACAGGAACCTGGAAAAGAGAAATACTTAGCAAGGAGATCAGAAGATCAGGATAAAAGGGTAACTTGAGAAAACTAAGCGAGGAAGGGAAGAAAACTGAAGAGGAGGTAAAGGCAGGAAAAGAAATAAAAATGGCCACTCTTGCCACAGCATATACAAACAGAATTCCAGTTAAAAATTCTGGCAAATTCAGCAACGCCTTGTGTTGTTTTTCCTTCTCTCCCACTTATGTTGCCTTATCTGCTTTTCCTGAAGCAGGGCATGATCCTGCACCAGTAACAACTCCTGTCATCCTCCCCTGGGCAAATCTACCAGGAACTCTGCCACCAAGAAGCCAACGCCAGTTGATTTATGCTGGTTTTGTAAATCCCACTCTATTTCCCTGTTTACCACTACACACTAAACCACTCATCACTTGTAGACTTAAAATAATGAGAACCCTGGTGACTCTCAAAATACTTGCGAACTGAGGTTTCCTGTTGTGAGAGTCATCAGTTGGGGCCTGACTGAAGATTGCCACCAGACTGTGGGAGAAGTTATTTTTGTTTCAGGTTTGTTTGGCTTTCTTAAGGAAAAAAAATTCTACCGGCCACTTCTTATGCATGAGGTTGTTTCAGCAGAATGTCTGGATTTCAGCTCAAGCTGTGATCTCACCATCTCCTCCAACTTAAAAACACTCATACAGACTGTTTTTCTAACTCTCACCATCCTAACCAAAACATGTGACATCACTCTTTCTATAGGTGTAAAAATGCCATCTCTCTTTTCCACACACAGTATTGAATTACTTCATTAATCAGAAGGAAACTCTGAGTTTGAGAAGCAGGGCTAGAAAACTGGGGTTTGGTATGTTAAACCAACAGTGTGTTGGTTTGTCATTAAAATGTCCTTTTTTTTTTTTCAGACACAGATGTCTCTTGTATGTTTTTCTCTACTTGGTGATTTTCTGTTTGTTTCTCTCTATCCTAGTTCTGCTACCCTATTGTCTTTTCTATTCAGCTTTTGATTTACCACAGATGTCCTTTCCCAAAAAAATGCTCAAACATTCATTTTTCTTTTTTTTTCATTTTAAGCTTACATTTGTCTTCCTCCACCCACTTGATCTCTTTCTCCTAGTTATCTAACACTTATTTTTAGCTTTGTTTTGGCCATCTTACCTTCTACCTATCATGATTTTAAAAAGGTATTTCTCCTGGGTTTTTTTTTAAATCCAGATGTCATTTCCCTTACCCTGTAAGAAAGTCTCCTTGTTTTTTGATCTACCACCTTTCACCAATTCCCATTTTATTTTCCAACATCCCATAGCCCAGTCTTTCCAGTCCAGGACTGTAGCATGCCTCCAGCAGAGTGCAAAGCATAGGCAAGGAAAGATGAACCAAAGCAGGAAGCAAATAAATACAGCCCTGATTTAAATTTTCATGGTAAAACTCGACTGATGCCCCCACCAGCTGGTGGATGTCCATTCCCTTTTCTGAAAAAGAGGAGCAGCTGCCTGGCTGCAATGGTACACAGGCTTGTGAGCCCTTGCTTCCTTTGCTGTCTTAAGAGAGCACAGGACCTACCTTCCTGCACCATTCCTACAGCACAGTAGGTCCCTCCCCATTTCTCTTCCCTTGCCCTGACAGAAGGAACATCTATAGCATTAGCCCTTCTCTGAGCAAGGCCAGTTTGATCTAGGCTGCCGCCTCTGCCAACACCTCCAGCTCTGATATCTGCTGCCTGTTACCACAGAGACAACACACCATGGAGGCGAAAGGCCTGGGAGGAGAGAGCAGCAGGAGCTCAGAGCGGTCTTTCATGGAGATGCAGTCGGCACACCACCCTCTGCTTCCCACTGCTCCACTCCCAGGCAGCAGGGAGTGAGAGCCTGAAGAGATCCTCCCTCCTGTAGGCAGCTAGTGGAAACCACAGCAAACTGTTCTATTGTCCTGACTCCTCTCCTCCTCCTCCTCCTCCTCCTCCTTTTGCAAGGGTGGGTAAGGAAAGGAAAAAGATCTCATTTTTCTGGTGAATTGAAGCTGCAGGATACGTGGCTTCAGATTAACAGCAAAGTCCTCCAGGAAGCAGGACAACAGGCCTCATGCTCATCAAGGTACCAGCTTAAACATCTACATCCAACAGCCCTCTGTATGCAAAATTCTTCCTAAACAACAGATGATTAAGTGTAAGATATATAATCCTCCCTTTACAGAGGAAAATAACATGCTCTGAAAGAATAAAGACCCAAGTCACACAGCAAGTTGATCAGATTCAGACTGCAACTGGTTTGGTCCCCAGCTCTCGCTCCCTACAAAACAAGGCTGCCTCATTTTAACTGTTAAGAGACAGCTTAATATTGAACAATCATTTTTTTAAGAAAATCTGGCTAATGTAAGAGTTCCTTTTATTGCTCATAAGCAATTAAGGAACAGCATTTACAGGGTCTGTAAAGCTGTGCTCAGTGACTGAAAGAATTGCACGTAGAGGTGATTATAGCCAGGGCAAATCACAATTGCTATTTAAAAATATAAGGATCCCACCTCATAGTCAAATAGTCCTGGGGAAGACCTCAAAAAGCACATCCAAAGGGCACATCACACAAAGTGCTGTGAACTAAACACTGCAAACTTGTTTACACTCTCACTTAAAACCAGTGTAAACCAAGAGAAGCCATTCAGAGAAGCAATACCAAGAAAAAACTGATCCAAGCCTCTGAAGGAGCACTGCCCTGGGGAGACGAGTTTCCCCCTCGCTGGGGCTGGCTTATAATCAATGAGTGTCATTGTTCTCACTGCTGACTTGTGACTCCAGTGACTCTTATCTCATGAAGTTTCACGACCAAAAATTACCCTCTGCATAATAAAGCCTTCCTAGGGCATTCTATCACTGATTTAGTTGCTAAGCCAATCTTAGCAAGTCTGCAAACACCAGTAGCTCCCTTTTAGCACCCAAGCTGACCTTTCCTGTGTTACAGCACAATGGCTCTTACCATACCTTGACATAGTAGCATTACCTGCTTGATTTCAGCTCTCACAGGTTACTGCTTACTGGTTTGTTTTCATGTCTGGAGACCAAGATTCCTTGTTATAAAACTAAGAAAATATCATTGAAAATGCTTTGTCACTGACAAATGGAGCTGTAGTGGTGCTGTAAGAAACCAGATGGAAATTTAGTCCATGATTCCAGTAAAATTCTCAGTGAAATGGAACAAGAAACTCCTCAAAGACTAGTGGAGCACACATTGTTCCAAAATTTCAAGACTTATCAGGACCAAGTAAAATCTGGAACCTACACACAATGAGCTATTTAGCCTCTTCATTCCATACCAAAATGATTCTTTCAGAGACATAGAGTCCATATATACAACAAAGACTTCTTTTTCCTGGTGCTCTGGCGATCCCTGCAGAACTGGAAGAGACTGGCAAAAAAAAAAAAAATCAGAAAATGTTTATACTCGTTTCCTGCTAAATACAAAACTGAAACACCTGGCATTATTTTGGTATTAACCTGCCAGTGTAATTACAGTGATATCATGAGCTCAAGTGAACATGGCTGGCAAGGTTTTCCAAAATTGAATGCTTTCATACCACCATTCCCACTGGAGGTACCATTGAGAGTTTTGGGGTGTTGCACACCAAGTAAAATGATGCAAACTGCCTTTTGATTTCAAACATTCAGCTTGGTTTGCATTCATTTGCACACCATCTACCTGCAGCGAACAGTTTGCTGCAGCTGAGAAGACAGCATTTTGTTCAGAAGAGAGCCTAATAGATAGAGTCTGGGAAGGTGTCAAAGTGTTCATCATCAAGTCCTCTTGAGTTCAGGGGAAAAACCCCCTGTGTTAAAAAGGAGACAAAAAACCCCATGATGAGTATTTTCAGTGCAGTGGCCACTAGGAAGTTTGAAGAGAAGGATCCACAGGCTCTTTGCACTGACGCAGGTTGTGCTGCAGAAAACTCACCTGCTTCTCTGAAAGCAGAGTTTAGACAAGACAAACTGTAATCCCACAGTAAATTCCTGCCAGTACATAAATAAATACTGGACAATCTTCTTTGCTCCTCTCATCCTCACAGTCCAAATGTGTGCTCTACACTTCACTGAAAGCAGACCCTATGCCCTTAAGCCCACAATTCCATTCTGTGACAGACTGACTCCTGACATCTTTTATTACCATATTCTTTTAAAAGATGAAAATGATACACAAGAGACACGACTGAAGTAAATCCTTACATCAAGGAAGACCATTCCAGTATTGTGAAGTCTAAGGTTTTGTGGAACTCAGTTTAAATCAGTCTAATGTTACAATACCCCTATCATTTTGGCTTCTATCAAAATGCACATAATCAAATGAGTCAAAAAAATAATCCAGAAAGATCAATAAGAAAAATATGAAAAAGACTAGCAACTGTACTTTAAATAAAATATTACTTCTGTGAAACAAGTATTTATCTTGGAACAAACTCTCATCATGACACCACAGGAAATTAGCTTAGGCTCATTATGATGGAACGTTAGTAAGAACAAAATTTACTTTCCATGCTTCTTTATTTGAAAGTTATAAACTTTGAAAAAGAGATTTAATAACTAAATAAACTGATTATTTAAGCCCTCAACCTGTGAGCAGTCTATGCATATACTTAGACTTACAGACCTAAGTAACCCAATTCCTAGTAGTGTGTGTGTTTCAGGACACATACATTACCTTGAATGTTAGAGTATTTTGGTTACACCAGTACAAACCAAAACCCAAGGGATCTACATGACTGTACAATGCAGCTGTATCTATGAGTTAAAAATTACTGTAATTACTGGAAATAGAAACCCAGATTTCCTCTAATATCACAAATTTGCTCAGCAAAGAAAGTTAACTAGAGACAGCTAAAATTGTTTTCCACTCAGTAACACAGGATAAATGGGAAAGAGACTGATCCTGGACATTAACCATATTCAGCCATCCAAGTATTACAGTTCCTTGCTAGCAGTCTGCTAGAACCATAACCAAGTCAGGTTATCAGTATGGAAATGCACAGATCAGGCCTTCAAATATTAAATAAAATATTTCCTTACAACTCTGATGGTGTGGAGAATAAAAGAAAATATTAAAAGGAAAGAGGAGAGGGAAAGAGGGAGGGGGAGATGGCCCATGTGTGTATGTACGGAATGTGGGCTCAATATACAACAGCACTAAATATTTTATCTTCTAACCAAGTTGCTACAAAAGAGTCCTGATTAACATTTCATTGCAAAAGATGCACCACTATAATAAAGGCCTTAAAAATCTACATTTAAATGGAATAAAAAAAAATTTTATTCAAAAGCATCCTCTAGACATTCCCTTTTAAAAGCAGTAGGTTAAAGGTTTGATTTATATAGACTTTAAAGAGGTTATGCATTGCCTTTGTCACATCACAGTTTAACTGTGCAGTTTCACATCAGCTTCACATTTATGAACTGGATGAAGACAATACCATTTCTGATGTGCAAATTCAGACTTTCTTATTTTTTATTATTTGCCTGTTAAAAATGCCTTTTGGTACATATAAATGCTAACATCTAGCCTTTGAGGTGTTACTCTTACTCTTTTTTTTTTTCACTTATTTCCCTGAAAAACTAACATATGCTACAGGTTTTAATTTTATTTTACAGAAAACAGCACATGAAAGCATTGCTGGGGTATTTATTAGATTCATCTGTTATCGTTTTGTTACATGATCTGCAAAGAAAAAACATACTCATGGTTACACCAAAAGAGCATGATTGGTGCACCATGACTGGTGCCATATGGACTGGTAGCTCCTTACTGGACTCTATGCCACAAATGTGGCTTTACCACATTTCAGTGTGTTAAGTGCTTGCACAGGCAATGTTGTTTGAATTATCTAAGGACTCTGCTGTGCATCACCTATAGATTAATAATTCTCACTCCATGCAAAATCCAACTAAGCTAAGGACAAGCACTAAAGATAAAACTCGACACTTGCTAATCAGTTGTTCAGTAGTGACCCATAGCACAGAAGGGACTTGCACAGCAGCCAGCCTCTGTGAGATGCCAAACTGGGAGCCCATCGTCCCATCTAACCCCCAGTGTTTACACAGGGAACTGGTGAGAGATACCAGGCAAAGGCACCAAGCCACAGGAGAGAAGCCAACACTCTAATAAATGCAAAACACATCACAACCTAAATATGTTAGTGTAAATGTTGAATGACTCCTAATTATTTATAATCAGCAGTCATTAAGAGTCATGCTTTTCCCCCTTGATTCCTTCAGCAGAGAGGAGGCAAGCGTGAAAAATGGGTTAGCAGCCTTTCTGTGGGCCAATTGCTCCTGTTCTCAGAGGGACTCAGCCAAAGCCCATTAGGAAGGTACTGACCTCAATACACTGTGGATCAGGCCCTGAATGCCACAGAAGTCTCTAGATTCCAAGGTTATGCTCCCCCTAGCTTTATAGTCAGAGGGAGAAGACATGAGAAGCCTTATGCTACAGTCTCTTTCCCAGAAGATTTTTAAGCGTCCCATGAGACGCAGTCAGAGGTTAAATAGTGTGTAACATCCCCTCCCACACCCCACTTACTTCCCATAGACTTGCAAAGTGGGGGGCACCTTCTGCAGAAAGTAAAGGAGGCAGGAGTAATGCAATTATGCAGAAACTCAAAGGAATGCCAGGTGTGCACAGCACTGATGTGCCGCTGCAGCACACATTTGCACCTGCAGATTGCCTGTTCCCACCCTTTACAGAGAACCTGGCTGCATAGATGTGCACAGGTGGGTCCTCCAAACGAAATGGTGATCTAATACCAAAAAAAGCATTTTTAAAGCATTCTTCAGCATTCAGACAAAAGAATCATTTTACATATCCTACCTCAAATCAGACCTTTATTATCCTCAGTGAAGCCCACTGCTTTTCTGCTGGGAGGGTCTCTTATGCAGAACAAATGCAGTCCCTCTGTAAAGCCTACTAATTAAAAGAGCTTCAGCAGTCATTAGCCAAATTCTCTCCCCCATCATCCTCACACAACAAAATAACACTTCTAACCAAAAGTGCAGTGATGCCAACTGGAATGGTTTGGCATTCCAATCATCATTCCTTGAAATTTTATGAATCTCTAAAGGAGAAACACCTAACAAGCTGTTTTTAATGTTTGCAAAACATTAGAGTCACGGTGCAACATTTTCGAACTATATGATCTGGAAAGTTGTACAGAGCTGCTGAAAAACACAGTTTGTGTTTCCAGCTACTGTCCACAAGCTCATAATCACAATGCTTCTAAAACTCCAGGAATCTGCACCATAGGATACTTGATGACATAGCAAATAACTCTTCCATTGATGCAGCAGTAGCAGCTCTCAGAAACAACTCTGGCATTTACTCCCTGAGAAGTAAATATTGACTTAACAGCATCTACCAGAGCATATGCAAAAGCCATACGAATGATTGTTTCTGCCAGTGCAGACTCACATGTTCAGAATCACACTTGCCACTTTATTCTAAATCGTTGAACCATGTAAATCGTGAGAGAGAAACCTCCTCTTAAAACTGCAGTGAAAAGAACCCAAGAGACTCTCTTCTAATTTCATCCAACCTATAACTCTATTCTTAGATGGGCATTTTACATGCAACATCCCAGTCCTGCCAAAATACATAAACATGAATGACTCCAGGAGAGCAGCCTGTGCAACACCCATCGGCATCTAAAGACCATCTGACACTATGTGGATCTGGGATTTTTAGGTCAGGTTCTTATCTTTAAGCAATCACTGTTCCAAGATAATTTTACAGAAAAAGGTTGGATTAAGACAGTTTTGAAAGCACTACACGATGAAGTTTCCTCCACTCAGGTTAGTGGGCTTCAGGCAAGGAACAAAAAGGGGCTTCTCAAAGAATAGGAATGGACCCCACCAGTTAGGCAGACAGCAAAGAATTAAGGTAACATAAATGATTGCTATACAACCCCATGAGGTGACCTGTATCACCCTCAGCTCAGTGACTGCTGTCACTATCCAAGCCACTTCCCAGCGCACGCTGCCCTCAACAGATCTGCTCCACTGTAGGTCTTGCTTGTTCTGCCAGGAAAGCATCTCCCTGCCCGAGAGGACTTTCATGTTTAATGACTCTGTGGATCATAAATACCACAACAGGTTTCCTTTTATTTTGAAATGTATCTTAAGACGTATTGTCCTTGTCACTCAAAGCCTTTTAAGAGTCCCCAGAGCATTCCAACCCTCAACAAGGGTTGAGGGTTGGAATGCCCTGTAAAGTGCAAATAACTAGCATCATCAGACAGTACCCAATAGCAAGGGTACCAAGCTGAGGGCAATTCTTGATATAAAATTAGGCCAGTAGATAATGAAGCTAAACTGCTACCTACTGGCACAGAAGTTTAAGAGCATGACTTCATGCTTCTGCATTAAATAACCCAAACAGAAGAATGAGGTGGTAAATTGGAACATGTAGAGCTGCACCCAACATGTGCTCATTTGCAGGTTCCAGTAAGAAATGTGCATTCATAAAAGAAAGGGATCTGCCTCCACCAACAGGTACTTCCCAGTGCTACCACCATGACAAAGATAAGAACATCCAGTCTGCAGCACTTAGAGATTTCAACTGTCTCATCTGCCCTAATGGTGACTTTACAATACTGGTCTCAAAATGTGAAACTCACAAATTTCTGTTTGCCATCAACAGCTATGCAATGGAGTAAGGACAAGGATTCAAATCTCATCTTAACTGCAGCACAGCCAAGAGATGAACATACATCTACAGAGATAAAACACCAGCATATAAACAAGCTGTGATGGCTTTTTTCTTGAAATCCAACAAGGCAGTCTAATAAGGCAGTCACACATCCTTAATTATACTGGCTCCAAAACAAGTTTAACTATCATTTAGGCAATTCCAAAAACATGGCAATTGCAAAATAATGTGTAACTCAACCATAACTGCTTATCGTGAGTAATGTACATTGCACGCTATTTTCAGATGATAGCAAAGTAGAGAGGGGTAGCACTCTGATTTGGCAAAGGTTTCTAATGACTGTCTTTCATTAACCCCAGAAAGAAGAGAGGGAAACAGCCATCATCATCACCACTACCACTCATCTACTTCTGTCATCCCAGAGCTAAAGGGAACATAGGGATACTTATCCTGATATAACGAGTTACAAAATAGTCTTCCCCAGAGGATACAGGCAAGCTTATATAAGCAGCAGTGAAACTGGGCAACTTTCCAGAAAATTTATCCAACCGCCTGCAGTCTCCCATTTCAAGGTAGCTGGAAAAGCTAACTGCTGAATAAAGTAATTTGATCCACATCCCATGCATTTTAATAAAAGACTAGAAAAGAACAGACACCTATTAGTGTTTGCTAATTTTTATTTCCTAAACCACTGAAATGTAAAACATCTTCCTCCCTTCACCTACCCTTCATGGTCTCTTTTAGTTTAAGATACTCAAAAGCATTTCCAGCACTGAAACAAAAAGAAATACATGTTTATGGAGAGAAGCCATCTGAGTGTTTTTTAAAAACACAGAAACACTGTACCACATCTCAAATTTTTTTTAAAAAGGTAAAAAAAAATTTTATGAAAGCACTGTAAATTTCTAAGTGGAATCTTCTTGTCCATTTCTATCACCCTCTCTCCCTTTCAATTCCATTCCTTGAAGTATACTGGGATCACATGGTGGCAGTCACATGAGCCTACTTCACAGTCTTTGCTGACCTCTGAAGAGAAAATTTAGACTGGACGGACCTATCTAGAAGGGAACAGCTGAAGGAGACAGGTCACTGTTTGCAACATCTTTATTTTTATCACACATTTTTATTTTTATGTCTTGTTTTTCAGGTGGGAGACTGATTCTGTCTGAACTCCAGAAGTAGAAGAAAAGTCTGTAACGTGAAGGGACACAAAGCCAGGAAACAGATTTTCAGTGAGATCATTTCATACCTTTTCATGGTTTATGTTTACTCTAGTTAACAGCCACCTAACTTCAAGGACTCTTAACATTTTGAAGAATCGACTGTTGCTAAGTTCTGAATGCTCTCCCTTTCAACTGCAGCTTGATAGCCTGCAACATAATGCACACTGCCCTCTGCAACTTGTCCAGCAAAACCTAGGAAAAGCAATTTCACTGCTCTCTTTATTGCTGAACAAAATATAAGCCCAACACAATAAAGGGTTTTACTTACACTCCTCTAATTTTCTCATTGTTTAGGTATGTTCCACATTAAAATAAGTTCAACCCTACAACACAGGGGACTTCCACTACCAGACTGCCAAGGATTTGGTTTCCACAGCAGCCAAGACTCCTGGAAATCCAGAAGCATCTGTACGAGGCAATACTGCATGCAGCCAGACCACGGCTGAGACCTTGCAGATACAAGGGATGCCCATGACATCCCCGCCGAGCCCATGCTCAGGGAAACCCCACTTGCACAGAGGCCTGGCCAGTAAGTCTGACTTCTCTGGGATATCAAAAAGCCAGCAGAAAATGTTCTGCCCATATCTTGAACTGTTCTTTTGTTGGGCTGAGGTTCTGTCTTCGCCTCCCAAAGAAGTGAAGAGCCTACACCTCTCAGAGGGCAAGCAAAATCCAGTACCGTATGTCTGTGCAAATGCAAACAAACACCAGCCCAAATTGTGTTCACACACTCAAACAAAAATCTCTGTTGCTCTTACTTCATGTCTAAGATTTGTTTCTAAAGGTAACATTTTCCCCCATAATTAAGAAGTCTGAAACAATATTTTTCTCAGATTCACCTATTAATAAAATTAAGTTTTTCTTTTATTATTCTGCGCCTACCTGTAAGATCTTACATTCCTGCAGATAAAGTACTGGTCCCATGAACAACTATGACTTCCGTCTAACAATGCTAAAATACTGATTTTTGACAGGTTCTAAGTCCAACATGACAACCAAAAAACTCACCTGAAATCTGCTTAAATGAGAGCACCACAGAGGAGCACGGCTAGCTCTTCCCCTTTCTTTCCTTCTTTCTCTCTTGATCTCTCTTCCCTTTCTTTCTCCTTCTTTCTTTCTCTATCTTGTTTTTTTTTCTTTCTCTTATTTTCTTTTTTTTTCTTTCCTTCTTTCACTCTTTAAATACCTGGTAGAATTTTCGATATCTTTGCTCAAGGTTCTTATTCACTTATAGACATAATTATTATTTTTTTTAGGACTAGGCTTATTTTTAGCATCTGCTTGAGCCTTGAAGATAAATGCAGCAATAATTACAGTCCCCTGAAATATTTTATTACTTGAGATATTTTGGTATCATTCATACTAAGGTTATTTCTCAGAGGAAAAAAAAATTTCTTGGTGCCAAAGAAAATGTATGCGAGGCTTTAACTCTTGACTTAAGTTTGATGGCTGAAGAAAAAGTTCTTTGGGAATTTAAACAGCAAAATGAATCTACCTCCCCCTATCCCCTGAACAATCAAAAGAAAGTGTTCAAAGCCGAGAACAGGACTTTTATAATTATTTCCACTCTTTTATATGCAACATTAACCTCTACCATATCAGGAAACAAAATGGTGTCTTGCAGCAGATATTTTAAGTTCAGGGTGACTGGCAGAAGAAGATGCTGATGCACCTCGAACTGAATATATAAAATAAAACCAACCATTTATATTCTTCTTTGACCAATACTTAGAAAACTTGGCACTGACTTAGACTGAGATGAATGTTGGAAATTAAGTTGGTAGAAATCCCGAGTGATTCCAGATCCATGGTTTTTTTTGGCAGGGACACTGTGATCCTGTACCCATCCCTGTGTTTGAAAAGTACCAATGTCCATTCACTCAAACTCTTCAGCCAAATGTCTCTGAACAATAATTCATCATATACACCTTCAGAAAAGAGGTTTAAAATAATATTCAGAAAGCAGCTTACAAGTCTGGCATTTCTCTAAGCAAAATTGTGCTGCTTTCAATTTTGCTGAAAAAACTGTGAGAGGTGTGGTTCTTTGTGAAGGCCCTGAAAATGCCTGTAAAAACCAGCAGGTTTTATAGCGCTTTGTGACTGAATATTTAAATATCAATTAAAATAAAGGATTCCCATGCTCTTCCCATGGAAGTCAATGGCAGTTGACTTCATGACAGAGGTCAAGTCTGTATCTCATCAAATCTCTGAAACCTGGAGTAGCTCAAACTACAAGCAGTGATTTTATTACAACTGCATGGGAACTAAGACATCATTATTTTTTCCTTTCTTTCTGATCATACAGAAGAGCCTTCAAATAGAACATTTGTTAAAAAAAGCATATTTCCAGGATGAGGTCCTGAGAGAGCTTCATGAGAAGTTATCTCAAGTTTCAGAGATGCAATAATTCAGTGATCAAGGGTGCAGGGAGTCCAGACATCTTACTGAAGGGAACCAACTGAAAGACAATGGCTTGAGTACGGACTAGAAAGAGACACCTAAGACTGAACATTTAAAGCCTGGACTAGTTAAAGTTGCTAAAAATCTTTTCAGTATTTCAGGGAGTTGTGGACTGTGGCCTAGAATGAAATAAAGCTCCATCTTACCACTAAAGAACAATGAAATTACAACTACAAACACACCTTACAGACACCTTTTATGGGGTGAATTTTGTCTCATCTCTATCTCACTGTAGATCCTGCAAGTCATACTCCCTGTTTTGAGCCCTGACCCCAGAAAGGGATGGATTTCCCTGACCTGCAGAGGAGTCAGAGCTTGGAGCAGCCCCATGAACCCTGAGGTTTACGGAAAGCACAGGCTCCTCACCAGGGTCACCACCTGTAACTCACAGAAGCTTGAACTACCAGTAAGTTAAGCAAAACACCTGATGTGGAGAGACAATACCAGACTTCCCACCGACCTCTGGCAGATGCAATCCCCAGCCACAGAGAGATCCTGGCTGTGAGAAGCTGAGGATTCCCAGACACTTCCAACGGGAAAAGCTGTAGAGTTGAGACAGAAACAACACACAGTGCAGCCATTTCCTGATTGAGCCCACTCTGCATCACTATGCCGTGCAGTCAGGCTTAAGGGCTCATCACAGATGCTGAGCACCCGAGGGAGCCTCCAGGAACTGGCAGGGTCTAGCCTTCACCCTCCTCCTCTCCAGCAGAAATACAAATTCAAAAATAAAAGCAGGAAGACAGTTTATGAGGAGCATTTTATCTGAGTTAAAGTTGGAACGGGCTGTAAACTCCCACGGGACATCTAGGTTTACACACTTCAGATGAAACCATAAATTGAATATTAAACACACATTTTTATCAAATCATATTTCTCCCAGAGAAGGCTGAGGACTGCCTGTTTATTTTTTTAATCTGATTCACTATGTTTACAAGTGGTAGGAAAGCTGGTTATATCAGCCACTCCATCTTTTTAGCTCTATTCGAATGACTTTGATTTTGTTTTTCTAACACTGCTAAGAAAACTATAATGCAAAAAAAAGAAATAAAATCTATAATCTGTGAAAAAGCACTCTGAAATCCATCAACCAAGTTGTACCCATAATTGCTTCCCTGTCTTATCAAAAAAAGGCTTATTTGCATTATCTGTTATCTTTAGATACCCATCCTAGTCTATAAACAGAGTTATCAATCCCGTTCAGAGGCCAGTCCACAAATTGAAGTTTTCTATAGAGGGAATTAGCTATAAACAAGCCCGAGGCAATTTTCTTTGACAGCCAATGGTAAACCATAGGAAGTAACTTCAATAGTGATTTACAGTTCTTCTCTGGTTTCCATCCAACTTTTCCTTCTCGTGCTTCTGTTCCACCCAAAAAGGAATTTTTCAGATGTTCTAATTTCCCATTCAAGATGCAATCAATCCCAAGTCTAGGTGTGTCTAATCCAATTTTTACGGTATGTTCATGGGCCAGCACCAGAGAAAAAGAACTCTCTTTTTATTTTCTTTCAATTGCCTCTGCTGCAATCACAAGACTTGTCATCTCCTGGTGTGAAAATGCACAACAGCAAAAGAGAGAGCAAAGGAGATTTGAGAGAGAAAGAGAGAGAGAGAGAAACAGAATGCCAACCTACTAAAAAAAAATGGGGAAAGAGATACACAAAAATAATACTGACATTTTTTAATAACCCTACATACTGAAAACTTGCATTTAACAGAATAATTAATTAACTCTAGTTTCTTAAAGTCTGTGTGGAGTTTTTAAGTCCTCATTCAAATCACAATATACTGTTAGAAGCAGGATATTTAGGAACGGACTCCAGCTTCGCACCACCCATCCTCCTCATCTACACCACAGTGAAGTCAGATTCAAGTCCTGTACAGCTTGCTTATGCACACCACTCTTCTGTAGACAAGTAAACCCCATTGTCCAGCCTCCCACACCACTGAGAGTCAGAGGACTGCTACTTTTACAAATGAAAGATCTTTTCCCTTAGCAGCTTAACATACATTTTGGCTAGCCCTGACCGTCTGAAAAAAAGTGAAGATTTAAAATATTTATTTTTCAATCTCTAATTAAAAAATATCTCTAAGCCACTGACATGCACAGTGGATCTTAATGTGCACTCCAGGCACAGAAAAGATGTAACAAGCAGGGGCATGATTCCTCTCTGGGTAAACTACAGCAAATGAAAGTAAAGTAGCCAAAAACCCAATGTGAGAGAGACCTATATGGATTTAAATCTGTGAGAGAAGCTGCAGAAGAACAGAGAAGAATTACACTCAAGAGTTTAGCAATTAATAAATAGTCCCTGTGTCAACACAGACCAATAAAAACTGTTTCCTTTTATATTAAAGGAAAATATATTTATATCTCAGACCACAGAGCCTGCACACTTTCCTCTTCCTTTTCGTTATATATGCATTTACCTGTGGGACATACATGTGTATATGTATATATATCTATATCTATCTATCTATATATATATGCACAGGTTATTTTACCCCTGACTGAAAGCTACCCTAATGGGTAGGCACTAATGGATTTGAGGCGATAAGGTAAAGGCAGACATGCAAAATGCTCCAGAACTTCTGTTCCTAATCAATCACCAGAGATCAGTGACATCATTCAAGCCTTTGATCAGAGCTCCCCTTTCAAGCTCAAAAAGAGGGATAGATTGACCCACACCCGTGGAGGGACTGAAGAAACACCTAGGATACAATTTACAGTGAAATATGAGAAGTCACTGGCATCCCTCTTCAGAAAAACTATCCCTTCCCACCTTCTTCAAGGAATACAGCGTACATTCCAGAGCAACCAAGCACAAACAACAGATTTATCTCTTTCCCCAATAATTAGAAAACAGCCACGGAAAAAACACATCACAAAATCCTTTCAAATTTTATTTTTTAAGCCTGCAGATACATTTTATCCTGAGCAGGCGGTTTATTACATTTGCTTGCATTTGAAAATCTCCTCAAGTCCATTAATTTAAAAAAAAAGAAAAAAGAAAAAAGGAAAGGGAAAAAAAGAAAAAAAAAACCCTTATTTTTCCAGACTGTCTGAGCAGCTTTAAGAACTAAAGGCTGACATCCATTTTTACAGAAGAAATAATTTTCAGGAGAACCAGCATCACGACAAGCATTCAATAAATTTAGCACCAGCCTTTGTCCACATCAGGGCATTCAGAGAATTTGGATCACTAATCCCACTTCAGCTAAAATTGAGCTCCATTGTTTCTCCTTTCATGTGAGTTTCCATGGCACTTACTAGGACTTAAGTGTTATTTACTTAGTGCAGTGTGTTAAAAACAACAACAACAAAAAGTAAGTCTTAACCTGAGCATCAGATTTGTTTTACTTTCAATAACCTCAAGGTGCAGTCAACATTTTACAGTCTCGGAGACTTCTTCCATGTAAAAAATCTTCAAGAAAAGCAAAGTTGAAAACAGACCTGAAAACATTCCCTTCATTGTTTTGGTTTGGTTTTTTCCCCATCTGTATTTTTAAAAATCTAATTGAGCTTCCTGAACTGCAGCAAAAATGCAGTTTATTATCTCCCTCATCAGGTGATCAATGATTTCATTAATAAGACAGATAACAAAACTGTCATATCATCGACACAGTTATGAAAGATGATCCTGGCTTCTTGCTCCATTTTCCAAGGTCTGGGATTCTCTGTGGCAGCTCTGAGTCCATTCAATATTTTCCACAGACAGAGAAAAGTGAAAATCCATTTTGAAACCAATTTCAATTAGGATCCAGAAGCTGTTATCACAGGTGTCGCAGAATGGGCCCGTAAGTGGAAATGTCGCCTATCCATTCTGAAATGAAACCTTATCAGGGGCTACGAAGATGGCTGAGGACAGCCTATCTGTAAATTACTTTTCGTCCTGTGTTAACTCAACCCTAGTTCTGTCATATGGAATTCTTTCCAGCCCCTCGTAATAATCTAATGACTAACTAGACGCTGTACCAAAACGGCTTTTATTCTGCTTGGGCTTCCCCCGCCGAACGAACGGGGCTGCAAATGCAAACAACCGGAGGCGGCCAGGCAAGCCGACGTATTTAGTAATATCATTTAAAGCTCTCATAGTTTATTACAGGGAAGTAACGGGCTTGCATTCTGAAGCCTGTCTCCACCCATTGCATTCTTGGTGATTTTTCAATTGCAAACTCCAAGGCCCAGTTATTTCATTAATTCAGCACCCAAGTAGTGAGGCTTTTCTCTCACATCTTTCAGTCTCCTTTTAGCAAATTATCCCATGACGGAGGATTTATTCAGTCAAAGACCTCGGACTTTGAGAGGCAACAAAAGAATCAAGAGACTTTCTGGTCCACCTGCCTGGCGAATGATGAGGCAGGGTAAAGCCTCCCCTAGAGAAACCAATCAAACCATTGTGTGGCACAGTCAGACCTTTTCAACTGTCAAGCCAGGAGAGCAGGAAAAGAGATGAAAGAACTCAGGATGAAGCTACCATTTACAGAACCATGTGGGAATGGTCTCCGAAGATTTAATAATTGGGATGGAACTCAACTTTCTGAAAACTAAAAGAAAGGGGGGAAAAAAAAGGAAGTAAAAGAGAGAAAAGAAAAAGGAGAGAGAAGAAAAAGGAAAGAAAGGAGGAGAGAAAAGTGAGAGACCAGGAGGAGGGGAAAACACTGCTGGTCAGCCCCAGAAGAAACTTTTCCACACATAAAATCCTCTGTTGTTATGTATGAACCCCGACACTGGAAAAGATGAGAAAAGCAAGCACACGACAGGGGCACAGAGAGAGCGCATGGTCTACAATACTAACTTCAGTTTCAGCAATTTGTCATCTCATCTTAGGAAAAACAGCATCATTACAAACCTGTTCTATTTAACAGAACAAAAAAATCCCCTTCGTTTGGGACATCTGTGTGCATTTTCAAGCTATTGCCTGAGTGGGACTTAAATTTCCACTTGGCTGCATGTGGAACATGCATGAAAAGTCGTACTAAATGAATGGAAAACAGCGTATTTTAAGTGGCTGGCATGTGCAAAGAATGTGCTCCTGTATAGCAGGACTCCAGCTGACTGCAGGCACAAGATGAGGACCTGCTTTTTGATAATCTGACACTTAATGCCTTATAAGCCAAATTTTAAAATCATCTGCACAAAACCCAGTATTTCCTGTGTACTTCTCTAAGTGCCTCTGCACACTTGAAGTATGCATTCATCAGAAGGTCCAGATCACATTTACAAGCAAATCTTTTTTCTGAATTGCCAGCCTTATGAACAAAAATAGAATCGGCAAATTAAACTGTGACCATTTGCAGTATACATCAAAGACTTTTAATGGGAAATAAGATAATAACACAGCACTAAAAATCCATCTCATTCCCTTTTTGTTGGGATGGCAAAAGAATGCATCTCCCTCCCGTTCCACTCTCACCCCAAAATAATGAGATATGGCTTGGAAAGAATACAGACAATGTAGTTTTAATATGGCACCTTCTTTACATAATCACAGACTATACCCTTAGCTCACTTCTCCAACTTACTGGCATATGTATTTAGTAATAATTTCTATGCAAGCAGAAGCTGAAGTTTTGATTCCTCTGCAAAAGAAGGAAAAAAAGAAAGGGGAGGAAGTAAATAGAAACATATATAGCAGGGATATAATCAAATGCAACACTGATTCCTGATTATCTCCTTTTAACTGGAGACAGATATGAAATAGAAAACATCAAGAAGAGAAAGGACGAATGCCATTTGAAAACCTGTTAAGTAATTTAATTACTTTAACTGCCTTAATTCACACAGTTCATATCATAAAGCGAAATACTGTGCCTGCCAGAAGGGTTGCCTAGCTTTAAGTCAATTAGAAGGATTTTTAAAAATTCTTTTTTATTTACTTTAAGAAGATGATCTGCTCTGCATAGCTCCTTCACTTGCAGATTCTCTTTTTTGGGACCCAGGATCCAGAAGTTTTCTGCCTTAATTTTTAAGTGCCCTTCCAATCCTCCCAAGCTGCCTGGCACCCATTTGGTTGTTGACATCCATTTCCAGCAGCTGGGAGGAATATGACATCACTTGGAGCAGCAGTGCTGCTGCCATACAGCCTCCCCACTTCAGTGGCATGGGCTGGCACAGCAGTGCAAGGTCTTCAGGAGGCCATTCTCTTTTAGGGTACCTTCCCCTAAGACCAGCACTTGATAGCAGTGAGCGAGCCCTTTTTCAGAATGCTAACAATATCACTGAAGTTTCAGCTGCCAGCAGCCTTTTTCCTTCTAAAAATCAAAACTCTTGGTTGATTCCTCCTCACCAGTACTGCGGGCTCTAATGGCTGAATTTTTTGAGTTCTGACTTGACACTAGACTCCTGCAAAGCACAAGATACAGAGCATGGTACCATCACCATACTGCAAAGACACAGTTTAAACCCTTTTATTATTATCACTTCTGTGCCAATGCCCAGGAACAATTTCAATATGGTTGCTTGGGTGTTTTAGGGTTGAGTAATTTTTTTTTGTTTTTCAGGGAAAAAAAACTCCCCAGTGTATAATTTCCTAAACTTAACCTCCACCTTGAACAGGTGGCAAGCTTCTGCTGCTAACTAATGTTTTCTCCTGATTCCACCTCATGTTATCCAGCAGGATGTTAAGTCATTACTTACTGATTACAGTGATTGCAGGGATAAGCCATTCAATCATCTCTTTCTGGAACTTGCAAAGGGATACAGGAGGATTGACATTTAATATCCCTTATGCTATTAACCACTGCAGGGAGGGGAGAGAAGGGGGAAAAAACGAGGGAAATCTCAGCAGAATTAATGAAGCAATACTGTATTGCACTTGCAGATCACTGGGTTTACAGGGGGGTAAGTGTAGGGCTGGCTCACTGAGGAACAACACTAGAAAATAGTATCAGGCAGAATGAGTTATTACAGTCTACAATAAGCCATAACTTGATGACTGAAATTTTATTAGTAAGCATAAAGGACCACGGGTGCATTACTCCAAAAGAACATGAATTTAATTAGCTACTCACATCAGATTAAAATACACCAAGACATGCAGTCCCCACTTAATTACAACCTCCAATACTTTCAGTTCCAATACTTCCAAGCATCAGGGGAGCCTATTCTCCCCTAGGAAAAGTACCTTCTTTTAAGTTTACCCTCTTACAACCTGGCCACAAATATTAGAACAGAAGGGTACAAAAAAATTTTATGATGAGTTCAGGTCTTTGCCTTTACTTTTCTGGGTACCACATGTGGCCATTCTACCCTTAACTTTCATGCTGCTCTATACCACTTGTAAATAGGAATTACTTGCAGTATTTGTCTTGCTGAAAAACAAATTCATCAGAAAAACACGTACACTGAAGTCATCATTTCCAGCATCTAACACTACAGGATATTGTTCCCTCCTTGACCTGAAAATGAGAAGTGAAGAGGGCCCCTCCATCCCGTTTGATTTCAGGGGAAGAGGATGGCATCTCCTGACTGCTTTGTAGAATCAGGTCTCATATAATCAATTCAGGACTCAATTTACAAGTCACTAAAATAGTACAGGCAATGTTTCTTGATACCTAACAACCTCTTTTGAACTCTGACCTCTCAACAGGACCCTAAGCACATCAGTCCAATGAGGGGGCCAAGAATGGGTATTATGATTAACACCTATTTTATGGTGAGGCTTGAAAGCCAGCAGCAGGACAAGCAACCAACTGAAAGTTTAAACAGGAAATGTGATTCTTAAGGGGTTTCAGACTGCTGAATACTTCCTTCAATCAATTCTGAAAGTACTAGGAAGAAGGGAAAAAAAAAAGAGACCTAGATGAAGCTGGCTCTTCTTCGGAAAGAATCAAAGTGGACGCATGAACTTCCTCTCATTCATTCATCTATCAAGCTTGGTTTTAAGTTACATCATCATTAAGATAATAATTTCTGCTTTCTATCACTTTAAAGTATGTTCTCAATAACTGTCTGATTTTGATAAAGGTAGTCAAGTCCACAACCTACATACGTTTATAATTAGCTTCTTTTTTTTAAGGCAGGGTAATAGGTTAATAAGAAATATCAGATTACACTGGAAAAAGCTCATGGGTCAAAAACTAGACAAAACATATCAAACCGAAAATAAGTGCTTGCCTGTCAGACACTGAAGGAGTTCCTATACAATACCTATATTGTTTTAATGCAACATTAAAAACATCAGTTTTGAGCCAAAATGTCCAAAGGAGGAAAGCATTCGAGTCACCAACAAAATTCACAAGCCAAACAGTAAATAAATCAGGTTTGAATACACCATCACAATTTCCTAATGTTATCCAAGCAATGCTGCAAAGTGCAGCCTTGCTTTGCGCAATATCAGTTCAGTCCTTACAGAAATTCCCTCTACTTTTTTGAAATTAAGGCAAAAATTTAATTATATCTATGGTACAGATTAAGTGGAAAAAACAAATGGCATTGAGCTGAGGGCTGTGTTAAGTTAGTATGGGTTTTTCTGGTCAACGCCTCTTAGGAAGTACCCTAACAAGAAATCCAATTCACCTACAAAACAGAACGCAGAGTAAAAGCAGCCAGCCTGGTAAAGCACTGAAGCCACTGCCTAATTGTAAGCATGCAAATACCCACATTATTAGGGCAAACAGAACTAGTCCCATGGCTAAAGCAAGGCATTTGCTTAAGTTCACTAGACTGGAGTTCATGACTTTACTGCAATGCTTGGGAAGGCTGGCGACTCCCGGTGCCAGGGCAGCAGGAGGGCATTGCATCAGTGCGGGCAGCACAGCTGCACAGGCAGGGCACAGCAGTGAGCAGCTTTCTGCTCCAGCACTGCAGCACTCACACTGACATGAGGACTTAGCGTGCTGCTGCTCTCGGACAGCTCGTCCATCAGGCTGCAAGGCACAGGGGCCAAGGAGCAGGCGCGAGGCACGAGGAGCAGTGCCTGAGCATGCTGCCGCGGAGCAGCATGGAGGAGCAGTCCAGAGCAAGCCTTCTCACAGGCATTCATCACAATTCAGCAAGACAAGTCACTTCACATGTGCAGACTCCTGCAACATTTCCAGCATTCACCTGATGACTTCTTTCTAATCCTGGACTTAAGTAAAATTACAGGAGGTACTGTATTATCCAACAGAGGTCTAGCAAGGCAGGTTTTGTGGCCTGCAACACCAAACGAAGGCTCCCCCAACGGGAGCACAGAACTAATGTTAATGAGTTTACCAATGGATACCACCCGAAACAAAGCTATTCTTTGCACAACTTGATAGAAACCTGTGCGTGCGTGCAGCAACCTTCAGAATGACCTATCTCCACACTTTCACATGGTAAGGAACAGGGTCTTAGTGCTTGGTTTCCAGAAAAGTGGCACGAACGTGCATGTGAGAAGACAAGACCTGACAACATAACCCATGTTAGTGAGGTGGCCAGGGCACTGGCCTCTACTCCAATGTAATACAAGTGGCACAGTCATGACATAAACACGATTTATTTGTTGTTGCTATTACCTTGCCAAAGCAGATCAGTCTGAAGTTACCAACTCCCACCATACACAAAACTAAGCTTACTTTATACCGCAGCACAAACTTTTTATTCATACAGCCTTTTGTGAATTAACATCTCCATTAGCAGTTTTCTTTAGCAGGTTTTGTCCCCCTGGACATTAGCCTACCAGTAAATATAGGAGTCAAACAAAGGATGAAAAGGAACAATTTGCAAAGGAATGTATCCTAGTAAACTGCATGAAGTTTGGTTGAGACACACAAAACAAAACACAAAGAAGAAAAAAATCGAAATCTTGCAAAACTGAATTCAAAACAAAGCAAGAGTGGTCCCACTGGGAATTAAAGTGCACCAAAGATTTTCCTTAGTTATTACAAATTATGATTTTTAATTTTTTTTTTTAGCACATGTACTTTAAAAGAAATTTTAATTTGCTCCAGTACATGTTTTTTCCTGGTGCAAATTTTAATGGCTTCATTATAAATCCCCTAAATTTAGGGGTTTATAATGGAAATGCTGGCAGGTCCGTATCTAACACATTGCAAGCATCTCAGCAATACAGTCCAAGTTTGTAGTCAGGGGAGTGCAGCAGAAATCTTTATGGTATTAAGTAATGACAGGAACTCAGCAGAAGTGGCTAATGTGTGAACTGTGGCCCATGCCTGCTCAGTGTTTGAGACTACAGTGCAGCTGGTACCTTCCAAAGGGCAACCCTTAGTCTGAGCCTCAGAACTTTTACTGCTTTGTTCAGGTTAACATGTGAGCTCCCCTTCCAGGTCACCTTTCCCACTTTCTTTCCCTTGCACCTAGATTTACACCGGACTCTTCAATATATAGTCTGCACACCACATGATTTAAATGTTTTCCACACTCAATAGCCATATTAACATAGATCCTGCTCCTGGGTGTGTCACTCATTTCTGGGAGCCGTTGAAATAATGGCATTTTCTTTGTTTCTTCACGACTGTAAGCTTTGCATAAAAGCCGTAACTAGCAGCTTTCCATCTGTTCATGATCCAAGTTCTAACTCCTTCAGAAGACAGCAGAGCTACTGAGAAAATACTGGTCTGTACATCACATCTCAGACGGGTACCACTGAAGTATGTTACCCTGCAAACTTTGTTAATTCATGAGTTGTCCAGAAGGACAGAAGCACTGATATTAGAGATGATTATGAGGTGACATTGGTATGACAGGCAGATGTTGCTCTGCAATGACATTAGTCTTCTGAGAAGAATAGCAGGGATCATTCTGTCCTTTTGTTATTTTTAAGGGTACCTTACCTTGTTTAACAGAGCATTCAAATGCAAATCACAACATTTAACATTACCACAGCCCTTTGCAAAAAAAAAGAGGCACTGAATCGACAAAAGCTGCATGTTTTGTAGGAGTGGTGTCTTATAGCAACTGATGATGTTCCTGTAGTAATACTCATTCCAGCATTAAAGAACAAAAGACGCAAATTCGATGCAAGCTCCAGCTTTCATGCAAATTGTCCCTGTAACCAAAATTCATTATCATGACAATCACATCTACAAGAAGCAAAACTTTTAAAACACTTCAAGAGTAAAACTTAAAATGTTAAGTTCCTAAAGTTTTAGTACTAGTATTTGTTTTGGTACGTACCCTTTGCCATTTTTAGACTAAGAGGAAATTTTTCATATCAAAGAAGGAATCTAATTTTTTATCCCTTGGAAGCCCAACTCTGTATCTCTGTAACGTCGTTTGCTCTGTTATGCATGAAGGTAGATTAGAAACCCAAACCTGGGAGATCCTGGTGACTTCCTTAAATACAAAGACTTAACAAGGCCAACACTTATCCGCTGAAAACAAAGTTAACTGTCATTGTCTGAAGAAAACGAGGCCTTGGGCCCCAGGATGTGTACTGCATTAGCATCTCCTTCCATTAGTAGGAGATAATTTCAGTGACACAACTTTGTAGTCATTCATTAGACTTTAAGTCTTTCCAGCTCTTGGGAGCTTGCTGCCCCTGCCATGCAGTAACACTCCACTCCACATCGGTGAAGCATGTAGTTAAGAACTAATACTACCATTAAAGAAAGAAAATTACTTGACCACAGGGTAGATCAGTGTCAGAATTAGGCAAAAACATCTTGAAAGCTTTCATTTTAGCTCTCTAAATCCAAATGTTTACCGGTAACATTCAAGCTAGCCCAAACAGTCAGAGATGAATGAGTACAAACCCCTGACACATCAAAGAATATGCCTATGTATTTAACTGTGCATCTGTTTGAAAAGTTGGGCCAATGTGGAAAATCCTATTATCAATTAAAAAAAAAAATACAATGGGGACCTCTTCAGCTAATGTGAACCACTGTAATTCTATTGACAGCAACGGATCTGTGCTGACTTACACCAGCTGAGGATCTAATTTCATATGCCTTAGAAAACTGATGCAACTTTTTCCATAGCTGCTCGGGAGTTTTTATACTCTCATGGGGATCAGTTCCATCTAGTAGGTCAGCAGGTGTTGAGTTTGCTTTGAATCTGAAGTCCAGTCACACAGAAGGATACTGGGATGTGTGCCATCTAGTTTTTACTGACCCACAGAGATTCCCCTCTAGTATGGCTGTAGGATTCATGTATTTTCTGCTGTAGTCTAGTGGGAGATACCTATTTCTTTGAGAAAGCAGAAACCTCTATTCAAGATATCCAAGTGAGAACCTGACCTGGACCACAAGCCCAGATGAGTGAGCACGATAGAAGCAGAAAGTGTGAACAGAAAATGTTTTACCAGAAATACACCAGGACTACAAAACATACAGAAAGGCATCTTCTGTTTTTAGCAGAGACTGATTTGTAAAAAAAACAACAGTTAATCTGCAACTGTCCAAAACCCACACGTCTAAACTCTGCCCACACCATTTCAAGCAATTTTCTTTCCTAATACAACAGGAGTTTTGCATTAGTAGGAACCAATATGCCCAGCCCTCTTAAACCAAACAGTAAAAAGGTCTAGGGCTGGGATTAGCTCACACTCTTCAGAGCAGCAGGGAATACGTAGAATTGTCAACTGAGATATAATCTCTGGGGAGAATTAAGTAAACTACTCCAGTTTTGCAAATCTACAAGCTGTACATTCACAACTTTGAAATTAATCCACCAGAGGATACACACTTAGCTTGATGTTTTGTTCCAGGCATTAAGGAACTTTGGGGAGGTGGGACAGCCCTTTGTGAGAAGGAAGTTTATTTGTGAAAGAAGAGAAAAAAAAAACCCTTTGCCATTAATTTTGACAGACCTACTTCTGTCTCTGTAGTAATAACTAATTACCTAGCTAGTGTAAGAGATTTCAATGACCAAATGCAAAGCACTTGCAGGCCCTGCCAGGCTAATCAAGACAATTTCCAAAATGCCAAAACCACGAACTTCCTATAATAAATAACTTAGCACATTTACATCTCAAATTAGAACATCTGGAAGAAAGAGACTATGCCTGACGCCAAAACAGGCCTTACTGTATCCTACCACTTGCCACCACTACCACCCCCTCCTCCATTCGTTTTCTTTAGCCTTTTTGTAGAACAAACACTGATCCAGGTGCAAATGCTCAATTCACAAAGAATGCAGTGAACATAAAATTACTGTAGGTTTGGCTGCTAGTAAATCCCTGCTGTTACTCACCATTGGAAGTTGTGCTGGAGGCAACAGCTTTCTCACTGACATCTGTTCGACTGGAGCATTTCACGATGGAATTCTCCACTTTTTTCTTCTCAGTTGTGGCAGAGCTATGGGACTGCGCCTCCATGATGACTTCTCATTACTTCAGCTCTCCTTGCACTATTACCTGAATGAAACAAGAGAGTCATAAACTTTAAAGACTGTTTGAAAGCTTAGCCCAAATCTTCTCACCCCTCTCACCTGAAGAAGAGCCTGGAGCACAACTGAATTAGCAGTTCACAGTTCTGTAAGCTCATCAAATCATGTCTGCATGCATGAATTCCTAAGGAATTTAAAGAAATACTAACACTAAAAATAAGCATGTTTGCCTTTAAAGAGAATCAGCATCACAAGCCACTATGCTGTTTGATGGGTAGGTCCATTTTTTTCAGTTCTGTAGGGTTTTAATGGATCCAGGGGAAAAAAAGGCCAGTATTTTTCTCTTATGCCCAGAGCACTTCGGAACAAGGCAAAAGGGAAAAAAAAATCAAGACAGACCTTCATGTTGACTCTAGAAGCCAAATATTTAAATTTCAACATTCATGGTGTTGGAACAGACTGCAGTGGGAATTATCCTGTCTATCTCTACACCTTGTTACTCATGTAAACATCTCTCACTTTGTTTGTTCAGAAATCTAACTCAAACAAAATTGCATTGGTGAAACACCCCGAAAACCACAGGGAAAGACAAATATTATTGCTGGTGGCAGATAATGAGATCACTTTCTTTTGCATGTAAATGCTGGAAATAGAAAGCTCTGCAGAGATGTGTATCTGGTTATTTTGCCTTTCCTGGATGTTCTCAGTGTCATCTCCAGTGATACATTCATTTTATACCCCACGAATCATTTCTCCTTATTCTCAGGTATTTTACATTCCTGATGGAAACCTGAGAAGCCCAAAAACTTCCAAAAGGGTATCGCTGCTTGTGCAGCAGTGCAGGCACGCCAAGCCCCAAGACTGCAGGGATCTTAGGCTGTGAAGGACACAAACGTTTGTTTCCAAGCACTGGTCTGCAGCTTAACTTGATGCACACCTGTCTGTCCAAATAAGCTTTACATAAATCATCAATCTACAGCACACATCGTGCTTGAAACCAAATACCTTGGTACTTTGGTAGTTTGAACATGAATCTATGAAACAACAACAAAAAACAGTAATAAATAGTTTTCTGCTCTGACCAACACTGCTTGTTAGTCAAATGGGTCTAAAATGGAAGAAAGTCACACTCTTCTAGGACACCATTTAAATAGAATTTTAAAAAAGCTTCAAAAAGCCACAAAGTAAAGTATAATGAAATGTAACTATATTAGCAACCTGTTTCCCCAATTGTGACAGTCAAAAAAAAAAAAAAAAACAACACCAAACCAAAAAAAAAGGCTACAAAGCAAATTCATCACAAACACAGCTGTCTAGTAAACCTTCCCCTTCCCACCTTCCTAGTAGGAGTTCTTTTTAATACTACAATAAAACACTCCAAAGACTCATTGTTATACAGTAGGGATCAAAGTAGAGCCCAATCACTAAATGAATCATTATTTAGCTAGGCAGCACAGCCAAGGAACTGGGCTAGATATCAGAGACTCTCTGCCACTGACCTACTGTCTAAGCTTTGGCATGTCATTTTTCTTTCCTTAAGTTTCTTGCTTGCTAAAAACAAGAATAACAAAGCTCTGCCTGCCATAGAAGAGGATTTCTAAGACTACTCTCAAGATGTATCTGTGAAAATGCTATAAATATAATTGTGATCTGTGAAACAACTTCCTACCAGAATGCTAAGGGGAATGTCAGGTGTCTTCAAATAGGAAGTAGGAGAGATCTAACAATACTCAACTTGCAACAGCTGAGTTTTACCCAGCAATGGGTAAAAAAATCTCCTTGAGAAGACATCTCACATGAGCTTTGTAAACAGCACCTTTCCAAATTTCTCATATGCTTCCTCCCTCTTTTTGCACACCTCATGCAAGGGCATTCCCAGTTTAGTTAGTTAGCTCAAATATCTTGCTTTTCAGTCTCTTTCATTAGTAGAGAGGGGGGAGGCTGGCACTGCTGCCAAGCTGTTCACCCCACACCAAGAGGAACGTGTTTGTTTGCTCAATACAGCCCTGGCCACATGAACACCAAAACCTGCCTCTACCCAGCCTCCAACCGCTGCATGAGTCCTTCAATGTATCCTCCTATCCCCTGACTTTTGAGTTAACACTCGCTCAAATTAATAACTTTCTCTGCATCTCTGAAGGAACTAAAAAGCTATACATCTTCAGCAGGTTATTTTTCTTCTGTTGCTTTCTAAGGGCCAAGACTGCTATTGAGGTGGCATCTTCATTTACATCAAGGAGTATGACTTTGAAAAATTGGAAGAGGAAGATGCAGAACACGTCCCCCTTTTTGTTTGGTCCTTGGTTCACAAGCGTGTTTCTTTTGACTTAAAGTCATGAAAGGAAGCAATTATACTCCCTATTCAACTAGAAAGGAAGAAGCCACACACACTGCCTCCACAAGGCCAGTGGAGTGGCATGAAACATTTGGGTAGAGGTCACGAAACTGATGACAGGTATCTCAAGTGGTTCCACTGCCTCCTGCCACAAAGATGTCTATGCAGGTATGTGCAAGGAGCCATCACTTATATCCACCTCCTCACTTATTTCCACCTCCTTCCCTGTCTCATCATGACAGGACAGGATCTCCATTACAAACTGATCCTACCACTTCTCAGCAAAGAAGGTAATGAAGGTACTTTAAGGAGTCAAGATGGCCTTAATCTCATAAAAAGCATCTTTAGGTCATCTGCAATACAAGAGCAACATGTGGCTGGTCAGACTGAAATCATCCATTCTCTTGGCTGCTTTCTTTCTTTCCCCAACACTCTGCCAATGAGATTTTTCTGGTGCTTTGGGGTCATCTTCTTCTTTACTGGAAGAAAGACTAGCAAACATAATTCCACTCTCTTCATCACTCTCTATCACTTCTCTGTTTTATGCTACCTGGTGTGGACAACGGTACAGAACAGAGGCCTAAAGCAGCACTTAAATTTTTGGACAAAAAATTGCAGAATTGGCCAAGAACTAATATAAACATCTGCACTTGGTACCTGTTCTGGTTCATGTCTATTTAGTTTACATTCAAGAAGGCTGCTTTTATTCAAGTCAGCATGGAAGAGGGAACACCACTAGAGTGAACTTTCTTACTCAGCTCTATACCCTGCACCATGAACCAATGGCCCTGACGCTGCAGGCCTTTCCCCCTGTGCCTTCCTTCCTCTGCTCCCAATCCACATACACATGACACGGACGCCTGCAAGAATTCCTGCAGACCCAGCTACCTCCAGTGACGTATCAACGGTGGTATGCATGTGGGGAGGGTAGGGAAGGCCAGAGGAGATGGCAGGACTAATAATTAGAGAGATGTGGCTTGCTATGTTTTGCCGAGCATGCCCCTTAGGGAAGCAATCATCAGGAAATCAATATGGTGCCCCAAAAATCTTTTTTTTTTCCTGAAGACTACCTTAAGACCAACCTGAAAACACAAGCCAGACACACGTCTTCTAGAATCATTCTCCTTAATTTTGGGTGATTTTTATTTTCTCTCAGAAATTGTACTGAAATATGGGAGCTGCAGCTCACAAAAAAAAAAAAAATTAAGTCCAGGATTATGTAAAGATTTCTTTCCACTGGTTGCTAGCCCCTATCAAACAGCATTCTAAAAATCACCCAGCCTGACATCGTCTCCACATTAAAATAAAAAATGGCTTATATTAGGGTGTGCATGTCTCTCTCCAGTGTGTGGGTCAGTGACTTCCCTGTTCCTACCTCCAGGCCTGAGACAATCTGTATCTATCTGCAGCAAGGAGTTTCACTTTCAAAAAACCTGAAAGCTAGTTTCATCAGCTATCCAGCGTCTCCATGTGCATATGAATGGCAAGAAAATGCTATAACAGTATATGGGCAAAAGCCTGAACTTCCATAGGTAAATAGAGGGATAAACATTCCTTCCTGAAAGCAAACATTCATGGCTTTTTCCCATTCAACCATGCTTGAACCTTTTGTAATTTCCCTGAAGCCTGAACACACAGCACAATTAATTCCAGATCCCCATTTTAAACCTAATCCCTCTCAAACCAGTAACCTGCCTGCAGGTGTGTCTCTTCTTTTTAAAACACAAATGTAAACCTTCCCCACTTGAATATTATATTGGAGGAATTTTAGGAACAAGCTACTGGAATGAACTAGTTAAATGAGGAAAACTCTGTTTTTAAAGTAGTGTCAACAATATGTTGGAAACTTACTTGGAACAAAAAAATTCTTTCAAGTAACTTCTTGTTATGTAATTTCCAGTCCTTATGTGTGTTGGTTATAAAACTGTGCCTTACAATAGTAAAAATGATCATATTAATATACTGGGGAGGAAAAAACCCCACATCTTTTTGTTCATTTACTCACAGTGCAAACTAACCAAAACCAGTGGAACAGTCCTGTGCTTGGAAGAACAAGAAACCTGACCCTTTCTGAACACACATTTCAATTTTCCAAGAAATCTTCACTCTGTGTCACTTCTCCTCTCTGAACTACTTTTTAAATCATTTTATTTATATTGCATACATTAGTTTTAAAGACCAAACCATGCAAATATTTATTCCTAGGAATACGCTCACTGACTTCAGCAAGACAGCTTGCTTTGGTCTAAGTGCTGAAGTGTAAGCATTTAAAATTCTCAGTTTGCATGTTAGACTGGTTTATGTTTCTTGTGAACTTAAACCTTTTGCCTTTCTTTGGTTTATTTTTATTTTTTGAGGGGGATCTTTTAACATGTTGAATTTAAAAAAAAAAAAAGTAAAACCTTTTCCCTGTTTTACTTGATGCTGCTATAGTTGTATTCAATTCATTAACAAGTGGTTTGCATCCGCTGAGAAGAGCTGTCTGAAATAGCAGTGTCACGGCATTCATCATCATTACATCAGCAGTAGGGAAGTTCATACTGATTGCTATCAGCAACCACAGTGCCCCAATCAGCGTGCAAGCAAACATAGCATGTTTAATTTTTCAAAAATGACTCTGGGTAGTTAGGGTGTTCACAGGTACTACTTTGATCCACACTACTGGAAGCAGTCTTTGGGGATACAATACATCTTGAACAGCACAACTGTATGAAAGTGAAAAACACAAGGGGAGGCATAAAGAACAATCAGGAAATTACAGTCTCTCTCAACCATAAAGGACCCTTATCAGCTTTATCAACACGGGTTACACCGTTCCTTGGGATTATTTAAGGATAAAAAAAATGCATTTTGTTCAGCTACATTCAAATGCCAAATTTACATGAGACAATCTTAAGCTATTATATGGGAGCTATTTCACACTGATTTATCCAGGCTGGATTCAGGTACATTTTAACTTCCAAAACCCACCAAGATTTCAGCATTGCTTTCTATCAAACCTGCTGGCAAAGCTGCACTGACAAAGTCACCCCTGACAGAACCTGATGAAAAATGTTCAAGCGCTGAGGCATTTCAGGAAATATCTCCCAACTGTAACATTAACCTCTTAGTATATCTCACCATTTTTCTAATAGCTATAGGAACTAATCTGAATATTTTTAAAATCGTTTTATCCTTTCACAATTCTTTGTAAGCTAAACCAGAATTCTGCAACCCTCATTAACTACTCCAGGGTAAACTTTATTTGGGTTCTTCCCTGTTGAGACAACTACTCACAGGAAGACTAAGACCAATATAAACAGCACAAACAGTCTTATATCCACTTTATATAAAACCATAGCAAACAATAAGTTGGGGGGAGGGGGAGGTATCTTATATTTCACAATACCTATCTCCACTTCAATTACATGTATGATCTATAAATGCACTAGTTGCTATCTGCATATATCTAAACCTGTTTTGAAAGAAAGAAAGAAAGAACGAAAAGAAAGAACAAAAAAGCTTGACAGAATCAGATACACGGATTCGTAGCTTGAAATTGAAAAATACCCCAAGTTAAGGGACACAACATGTATTAATACAGTCTTTCCAAATTCATTACTATCTGCTGTCTTTTCCTTGTTACTTTCCTTTGATTTCTTTCCCCCCATAAAGACTGAAAAACAACTAGACCTAAAGCCTCGTTAATGACAATCTGATCTATTCCTGATAGGTTAAATAGCTTGTGGCAACAACAACGGAGGATCACAAACACAAAGGCCATCAGCTAGGCAAAGCAGTGCTATTAGCATCCTTGTGATTAAGATCCTAAGTGAAAATATTCTATGGCATACACTGAACTACTGATTGATTGTAATAGTTGCTCGACTCCAGAATTATATTTGCTTACGTATTTCTGCTACAGATAAACTCAGTTACATAAAAGTTCTGAAAATATTTAAAACATACACATACATTAGGATCAGTAAGTGGCACTTTCTACTGAGACAGCACCTCAGCTGCTTTAAATACCCATCATCCACACCGTCTTACAAGTAGATTACATCTACTTTTGTTTTCGGATTTAAAAAGCTGTTAAGTATAACCCCAATTAAATGTTTTCACTATTACTTCAACAGATTATAAACTCTGTATCTAAATAAAACAGATTTCTACCAGGAAAGAAATGATTCGTTTTCATACTCAGTAAACAGAACTTAATGGATAACAACACTGAAGGATTCAGGTCGAACTGTCCATCTCCAACTAGTCTATCCCACACAGAAGCTGCTGTTTGGGAACATGCAATACGAAGCTCAGGGAAACAGAGCCCAGACCTAAAACACATTTTAGTGGCTTTACAATTCAGATATGATATGTCCTCTGATATATCCTCTAAAATTTTATAATCAGTTCATTGTCTGAGAGTCTTTACAATAAGGAACTGAACTTTGAAATTAAGAAAAACAAGCAAACAACCCCACAACCAAAACAAAACAAACAAATCAGGTCATTAACTCTGCATTTAAGCATTTGTTATTTCAATCACGTGGTCATGGGTTTCCTTATTCCTTTTTTGACTCTCTTAGGAACTACCTAAATACAATGGAAAGAATAAAGTTTATTTCTTAAAAAACAGAAAGTGCTACATATCTTTCAAGTCTCCAAATACTTTAATATATTTGGGGAGGGGGGGCTGTGTCTAAAACCAGTAATGCACTTACCCTGGAGAAATCAGAACTCCTTCCAATTAAATTGCCTCATATTGCTCAAAAATTCAGAATAAGCTGTGTTACTGCTTGTTTTGCAATCCTACTTGTTCTTGTGCTTCAAATTCTGCAGCAAGAAAAACTCTAATAATTATGTCAAAGTAAGATTAGCTGTAAAAGAATTAGCACAGAGGGGTAGAAAAAAAAATCTCCTGTGAACTGTACTGTTTGTAGCAATAGATTTCAATGAGGGGCAACACAAAACTTCCCTACCAAGTCTACACTTTGCTTTTGCCCTATCTTTCTTCAGGAATTCAGCAGCACTAAATCCAAAACAAACTTAAGTTACAGTGCAGGGACTTCCTTTGGCAACACGTTCGTTTTATGAATCCTGAATTTTGGTTCATTCATATGCTCAAGATCTGAAAAGCCAGGAATATTCTGAGAGAACAGTGAGGGGGACAACAGCAAGACTTGTAGTATGTAGCAACATACTCTATGACTTTCTCTACTGATACTGTTCCTAGGAATACTTATGGTGACAATACAGGCTGGTTTTTTTCTTTCCCTTCTTGCAAATTACAAACATCTGTAATGGATGTGCTTTGCACCACTTACTTAGTCAAGTAAGAAGTCACTGCAACTTCCACAGAAAAATGCAGAAATATTCTAATTTCAAGCAGTGGAGCTCAGCATTCCAGTGAAATGACCACTTCCTTCACACTTTTTTGTTTTATCTCATCAATCCCAACAGATGAAAGTTTCCTTAGAATCAAAACTCAATCTATGTATCAATGTCAATCTATACAGGAACTGAGCTCAAGGATGAATGTATTTAATGTACATCTATTGCAAAGATGTGCCTTCTGTTCCTAACTTATGATATGCAAATGAAAGAAGAAAAGACTGTATTCCATATTTTACAATTAGCATTTTAAAACAAGATCAAAGGAATCAAGTAGAATGTTTTTGAAAGTGCCATGTTTTGATCACAGTCCCATTCCTGGAAGCCTGTTTATCTCCTCGGCATACTCTCAGGTTAAGGGATGCCTTCATCCAGAATTTCACGTTCTAACCCAACACAGATGTTTTAACACGTAAAAGAGCTAGGAAAACTCCATATACCCAGGAAGAACTTCAAGTGTGAAAGGTACTTTATAAAACTTTATCTTCAGCTTTTACAGTTTACTTTAGGTTTTACACCTGTCTCATAATGGCAGGAAAACTGCATCGTGATTCTTTTGCGTTTTTGTAACTTGACAAAACACAACAGCACAACTCTGAACTGCTGCATTACAAATGCACAATCCACTATCCTTGTTGAAATAGTGTAATCACAGAATTATATAGCTATATTATTTTCCTAGGAAAAACATCCACAGTGAATTGAAGAGCCAAGCAAAACCTCACCAAACCACGTCCTGATAGTTAAGAATCAGTAGTGCTAGGATTTCATTTTAATATACACGGTTCAGAACAGCGTACTGAACTGACACTAACTTGATCTGTGTTTCTGACTCCTCAGTTTCAGGTATTCATATATCTTATGTAATGAAGGCTTCCTTCTCTGGGCAGCTGGATGATCTATTCTTTACACACAGTTGATTTTCTTGACATTAACAGATTTGTGTGTGAAGAAAACAGAGTGTCATACAAAGCAGCAAACACTACTGGGGGAAGTTCAGCTCTAAACCACCAAAAGGTCTGTTGAGTAATTTACCCTGAACTAAGTATCAGATACCAAAAAAACCACACCAGCATTTTGAGCATCAATAAAAATTAAAAAAGAATAAATTTTTTAAAAGGCTTAATCATCTTGATAATCAGTGTAAAAAATAACTTGACATTTGAGTGGCAACTTCAGCTAAGAAAATTATTCAATCAGATCTCCTTGTAGTGGATTCTGATATTATCAGTTCTGACACCCAACAACTATTTAGAGACAAACACATTCTATCCCAATTACTTTGTCCCTTGTTGTAATCTAAATAACCTTGCAGGGGTTTTTAACATCAGTCTATTGTCTCATTTCTTATTTTGTTCTTAAAGAGAGAGAAACCAACTCTTCAGATCAGCAGCCAATTTAATACACTTTCAAGGTAAGGCAGGTACAATTTACATGTACAGAGTATACCACAACAAAACCACAGTAAGATGCCAGCACAATCTTTAAGAAAGTTTTTCCCTAAATCTCTGCAGAAAGCAGCCTTAAAAGAAAGCAGGGATTAGAGTGAGCTGGAAGGTAGGGAGGGGACTTACCTCAAAACCAGCCAAGCGGAAATCAGAGCAGTAATTCTACCAGTCGGCAGAGTACACTTTTAGAGCTATAATGGTGCGAAGAAGTGCTGGGCAGCATTGCCTGAAGGCAGCCCTAATACACTGCTGACTAATGACTGGGCCATGCGGACAATGAATTTGGGGGTTGAAAACTAACAGAATCCGTGGAGTACCTTGACAAATGGGCTTTCAAAATTTCATTCATTGAGTAACCTTTAAGCACAAAATTGGCTCAAGTTCTCTCGGGGAATAATATGACACATGTTGTTGGACAATAAGTATTTTCCTTTTTAATTAAAACTATTACACCGAATACATAAACATTATTACGGTGAATAAAATATAAGAGTTAACTATTTAGCACCTAGGAAAGACCAGACTCAGAATGTGAGGTGCAATGCCTTATGTTCAGAAGGGTCCATGAATGCCAGGTTAAGCACCTGAAATTCATTCTTGGCAGAATGTATTTTCCCTTTTTTGAGAGGTAAAGGAGAACGAGAACTTCAAAGGTATGTTTAATGAGCTGCTACAAACACAACTGGTTAAAAGAGGCTCAGAAATTACGTACTAGAAGCTGCATTGTGCTTAGAATTACAACTGAAAAAGTCTGATTTTAAAGAGCCCAGTCAAAGTCAAGCCCCATAAAACAAATCAAGCCTCGTATAAACTTTGTCACCTTGTGTACTGACAAACACATTAAAACAACAGAATCCCTCTTTAAAGGAGCTCCTTTTTTTCGGTGCACCTCGACTTCTAATTTGAAAATAGCAATTTTGACTCTTTTTACAGACAGGATGAAATACCTAAAGTGTCCCTAAATTAGTAAGTACCACTTGCTATAGACAGCATCGCCCCTAGCAGCTCCTAAAAACTTCAGAAAAGGATCTTAAAACAGGAAGCTTAGTGAGCTCATAAAACTGTTGTTGGAGCCAGGAACACATAGCATATTTAATCTGCAAACTGTGAGAGTCTACAATGATTTCAGCAAGATCTGAGGCATGCCCTCAAGGTTTGCTGGGATCTGGGATTAGGGAGTTGATAAGAACCCTCTACTGCCCATGGACATGTTTTTCTTCTGCCGTTAAACACAAATGCATAGAGACGTTTGACTGCTGCTTGGCGTTACTGCTCAAGTTATATAAAAGCTTTGCAGCTCCTTTTGCTGTCAATATATCAAAGTTTAAAAAAAATCATCAAAGTGTGAAATTTCATTTAAAGTCTGCCAGTCTACAGCTCTATTTCACAGACCTATCAAATAAAAGTAAAGATGAAAAATGCACTGAAAGAACTTGAAAAGTTTGCAGCAGCACCCATGCCCTATTTTTGTTTATTCTGTCTCATTTTATTTGATTTTAAAGTATAACAAATCAATTCCCTTATAAAAATGACAAAGTCTAAAAGGAGGATGTCTATAAAAACTGTGGTTAAAAGACAACTTGAAATCATTATTACAGCTGAACCTTTTGTTGAATAAAAAGCTTCCTCTGTAGCCATTTTAGCATTTTAATTGCCTTAACTGCAACTTGGCAGAAAATATCTTGAATCTTCCAAAACAACCAGAATTACTACAGAATGTGAGTGCCAGAAAAACTAAAGCATTCTTCAAAGTATTCTTTAGCTAGGGATTTACAACAATTGCATAAAGAAGAAAAGCCTGACTTTTAAGGTAATCTACTATAGTCTAAAAGCATTAACATTCCACTACTAAGGTTTTCCTGAGGATTTCATGACTCGTTGATTCACTTTTCCTTCAAGTCTGCTTTTTCTTTGTACATTATTGTCTCCATATAGTTGAACACATGCAACACTGATCATTAAAATGCCTCTTTTCATAACTCCAAATAAACCCTGCTTTAACAGCCCTCAAATTCCTTATTTATCAGGCAAAGATGACTAACTTTTCACTAACACTCTGCAACACAAAAATATGCCATTCCTTCCTTTAATATGCAGGATGAAATTCAAACACACTACAGGAGTGCAGGTAATTAAATAGCTTTCCCCAAAATGAGGCAGGAAGTGTAACTGAAACTTTCATGGGTCAGTATCAATGCATACATTTACCTTGTTAAAAATTCAAGTAAACTGCAAGGTGAACAAATTATATTGATATCTACAAACTTGAGTATTTTGGTTTTTCCAACAACTATTCAGAAAAAAAAATCATTTATAACCATTGATAATTTAATTTCTTAGCTACAAACTGTTTCTGTGTTTAAAAATGAACAATCTTTCACAACTGATGATTACATATAGCAGTAAAACAGTCTTGGCCACTGCACACCTTCTTAAGCCAAAAATGTTACTCCACTTAAGCAGGAAAATGCAGGTGGATGTCTTTGTTTTGCAGTACTTCTACAGAAAAGCTGTGGAAAACAACATGTCCTGCTGAAAACCATATGCTATTATTCGAATGCAAGAGTGCATTCACTTGGGCACCTTAAGCCATAGTTTTGCTTCCACTGCTCCTTAAAAGAACAGACATACACCGACAGAGTCCTTTTCTTGCGCATTCTTTCTACTCATTCATAATCACATAATCCTGCTTTTAAAGAAATAATCCCCTGTCCTTAAAATAGCCTTCTCTCATAGTTACTATTATTTATGCTTTTAGAATTGGGCTATACACAAAACTGAAAGTATTTACATACTAGCTAGTTATACCCAAACCTTCATTATATAAACAAACTCTCAAGAGGCTGCCTACAGTTTACATTGCTAAACTCATTCACCATTACTTTTAATATATATTTCCACGACTGAAATATAGTGATGTGAACATAGCAATTTCTACATTTTAAGGTTACTTTACTTTTAAAACACTGCATTCGTCTTCCTTCAAAATAATCATGACATATATAATTAAGAAACTGTCAGATCATTATTAATTTTTAATAAAGAACCTAAATGAAATAATTATAGGAATCAATCAGTGAGGCACCTTTCCAAATTACAATGCAATTGCACAAATATTCAAACTACTTAAGGCCAGTTCTGGCACATTTCAATCCGTAATCTCGTTGAACACCACACCAAAAACAATCCTGTAACAAGGAGAAACATAGTGATTTCTCACTATTCCACTGACTTAAACGATTTCAAAACAGATACCTACATCACAGAGAGAGAGGCAGCCATGCCCTCCTAAAAATGTTTGTTGGTTTAATCAGCTACATATCTCAAGACCTCTGGAAAATTTCGCTTCCAAGTTTTTCTGTAGCACGCACACAAAAGAAACGAAGTCTGCACGCTGAAGCTGAAAAAATCATGTTTATTGAGCCTTGGAAATGAAGCGGGAAGTAGCAGGAGCGCGATGATGATGAGCATTTTGCAGTGTGTTGCTACTTAATGCTCCTTTAGTGAAGTAGCCCCTAAAACGTGACACTGTATCAAACGGACGGCTATCCGTACCTCTGACTAAAAGGTTCTTTGAGATCCGTACAGTCCATCATTTCAAACTGAAGTGGCAGCTGGAAAATGTGGAACAGCTGGCAAGGAGCTGGGAGAAAATGTTTTACATAAATATATCTACATACAAACTGGCAGAAGGCCACGGACACCGTACCCGCAGGACCGGATCAAAACTACGCACCAGAGGGTTAAAAACGAAACTGGGGAGTGAGATGGGGAGCGGGGGGCGTGTGTTTCGTTTTACCTTTTCTCTTCACGTGGTGCGCGGGTTGGGGAGCGGGCGCTAGCAGCTGAGAGCCGGCGAGCCCGTCCGAAGGCGCGGGAATTGTGCCAACACCCTACCGACTTCACGGGACAATCGGAACTGCGGCGGACACGCTCTCCTCCCTCCCTCCCTCCAAAGCTGGGCGGTGCACGGCCGGGCCGCGGTGCCGGCCCGGGGCGGCTCCGAGGAGCTCCCGTGGGGCAGCCGCCCCGTTCCTCCCGCCTGGCCTCGGCTGGGCCCGTCCCGCCGTCCCGCTCCCCAGCCTGACCCAGTGTCAGCAGCGGCGCGGAGCGGGCCGAGCGCTGCTCTGCTCAGAGAGCCGAGCAGTCCCGCGCCCCACTCCCGACCGGGACCCGACCGTCCCCTTCCTCGCAGGGAGCAGCCGGCAGGGAACGACGGCCTCCTGGGCGCCCCTCCGCCCCGCCAGATGTGACAGCGGGTTCTCCCTCGCTCCTCTCGCCTTTCTCCCTGCGAAGTTTGTGCTGGCCTCCCGCCGCACGGGCGTGAAAACGCCCGGGAGTCGCTCAGGGAGTAGGGACGAGGAGAAAGAAGGGGGTGGAAATAAAACAGCAGCTGTCGCCCGCACATCGGCAGCTCCGCCGCGGGACGTGCCTGGCCGAGCCCNTGATTTGGTTCAACAAAAAGAGCGGGGGGGAGGAGAAAAAGAAGAAAAAGAAGAGAGGGAGCAAAAGAAAAGAAAAAAAACCCAAATCCACCGCCTGGTACCAAACAGTTTTCGTAGGGAAGGGGGGACCCCTCTGTCCCGTCCCGTGCCGCCCGTCCCCTCCAGCCCCGCCGCCGCCCCGCATTGTTTTGGCTCGGCGCAGCCACCGAAGGAGGGGAACAAACACATCGCGCCGAGGTACTCACGTGTCGGAAAAGTTGTCCCTCTCGCTTTTCTCCGTCTCGCGCGCTCGTCTCCGCCGCCTCCTTCAAGTTTTACAGATGTTGCAGGGCTGCTCGTCGTCGCCGCCCCCTCCTTCCAGCGCTGCCCTCTGGATCAGAGCAGGGGAAAGGCTCTTTAGGGATAACTCCCGATTCAAACACCCTCTGTTAAACTTTCCCCCTTCCCTCCCCTTCCTCTGAGCGGCGGAGAGGGCTCCGCTCTCCTTCCCCCCTTCCCTCCGCCCGTTCGGGACGCGGCTGGCTGCTGCCCGGGGCGCGGGTGCCCCGGGCCGGCGGTGAGTGGGGCCGCTTGCCTGGGGGAGCGGCGGAGGGCTGCACCCCGGGGTGCGGGTCGGGCCGCGGCCTGCCGGGCTGCGACGCGCGCTCTCGGCATGACACCCCGCTCCCCCCTTCCTCCTCCTCCTCCTCCTCCCCCGCCATCCCCCCGGCCCGGCCCGGCCCGCCCCGGCGGCGGCCCAAGGGCGGTGATACCCCGCCCACAGCCAGGAGGCAGCGCGGGGCGACGGCGGGCCCCCCGGGAGCGGCCCCTCCGCCTCGGGTCGCGCTTCCTCTCTCTCCCTCCTCTCCCGCTCCATCCTTCAGCTCAGCCTGCATCTGCAGCCCCGTTTCCCGCGCACCGATACCTTGGACACCCCTTTCTCCCGCCCGCCAAAAATTCAGGGCTTTTGGGGGGAAAGCGTGCCCTCCGGGTGGGTTTTCTCTTTGTGCTGCGGCTTCTGGGCTCGCGTTTGCTTTGGCGCCGCAGGCTGAGTTGACTGAAGGACTTCAAGGAAAGTTTCACCTAAGCCATGTAACACTGAAAAATAGCTCTTTGGGGGGAAAAGTACAAGTGCTTGGACGAGGGGAAGGGTTGCGGTGGTGCCTTCGCCTGCTCCTCCTTTCCCAGCCCACCTGCCAGCCTCCCCAGCACCCTGCCAGGCTCCTCTGGCCTTCATCCTACAAAACAGGGCTCTCCGCTGCCCCCCTCTTTGGCCCTCATCTCCGTTCTTCCCCCGGGCTCCTTTCGAGCAGGTTTCCCACAGCAATGCACGCTGCGGTTCAGAAATAGCAGGAACTAGGATGCCATTTATTCCAGTATCTCCATCCTTAGGGAAATGATACGTCCTGACAAGACACCTTGCCTTTTTCTAGTTCTGCAGATTGCTCCCCTGATACTAAAGTCTGAGAAACCATAAATGAACATTACCACAACCATTTTCCATCAAGTCACAAGGTGGGACTGGCTCTCAGGAAAAGTATGTATATCTATATATGTATTTAAGTTGTTGCCATCACAATGTCAAATACTTCATATGCACCTTTGTTCATAACCGGGCTCACAACACAGCCAAGTAAAGNAAACTTTCCCCCTTCCCTCCCCTTCCTCTGAGCGGCGGAGAGGGCTCCGCTCTCCTTCCCCCCTTCCCTCCGCCCGTTCGGGACGCGGCTGGCTGCTGCCCGGGGCGCGGGTGCCCCGGGCCGGCGGTGAGTGGGGCCGCTTGCCTGGGGGAGCGGCGGAGGGCTGCACCCCGGGGTGCGGGTCGGGCCGCGGCCTGCCGGGCTGCGACGCGCGCTCTCGGCATGACACCCCGCTCCCCCCTTCCTCCTCCTCCTCCTCCTCCCCCGCCATCCCCCCGGCCCGGCCCGGCCCGCCCCGGCGGCGGCCCAAGGGCGGTGATACCCCGCCCACAGCCAGGAGGCAGCGCGGGGCGACGGCGGGCCCCCCGGGAGCGGCCCCTCCGCCTCGGGTCGCGCTTCCTCTCTCTCCCTCCTCTCCCGCTCCATCCTTCAGCTCAGCCTGCATCTGCAGCCCCGTTTCCCGCGCACCGATACCTTGGACACCCCTTTCTCCCGCCCGCCAAAAATTCAGGGCTTTTGGGGGGAAAGCGTGCCCTCCGGGTGGGTTTTCTCTTTGTGCTGCGGCTTCTGGGCTCGCGTTTGCTTTGGCGCCGCAGGCTGAGTTGACTGAAGGACTTCAAGGAAAGTTTCACCTAAGCCATGTAACACTGAAAAATAGCTCTTTGGGGGGAAAAGTACAAGTGCTTGGACGAGGGGAAGGGTTGCGGTGGTGCCTTCGCCTGCTCCTCCTTTCCCAGCCCACCTGCCAGCCTCCCCAGCACCCTGCCAGGCTCCTCTGGCCTTCATCCTACAAAACAGGGCTCTCCGCTGCCCCCCTCTTTGGCCCTCATCTCCGTTCTTCCCCCGGGCTCCTTTCGAGCAGGTTTCCCACAGCAATGCACGCTGCGGTTCAGAAATAGCAGGAACTAGGATGCCATTTATTCCAGTATCTCCATCCTTAGGGAAATGATACGTCCTGACAAGACACCTTGCCTTTTTCTAGTTCTGCAGATTGCTCCCCTGATACTAAAGTCTGAGAAACCATAAATGAACATTACCACAACCATTTTCCATCAAGTCACAAGGTGGGACTGGCTCTCAGGAAAAGTATGTATATCTATATATGTATTTAAGTTGTTGCCATCACAATGTCAAATACTTCATATGCACCTTTGTTCATAACCGGGCTCACAACACAGCCAAGTAAAGATTTGTTACTGATATATACAATTTAACAAGGTACCCGAGCTCAGGCTGCCCTAAGCATTTGGGAAGTCCCCAAAAAATTAGTGGTTCTTGAAAAAAAAAGGTATGATTGCTGATGGAAATGAAAGACTGGCTTTTGATGCTGTGCATTTTATAAAGCTTCCCTTAGTCTCACTATCATACATGTTAATTTTATTACAAAATAAAGCTGCAGGTATTTGTGGTTTGAGGTGACCTGGTCCATGAGTTTTTTTAGAAACAAAGAGAAGGCAATATTATCTGACTCAAAGGGCCACTTCAACCCTAATTTCCTCAGGCTAACTGGTTTGGAGTTGTTTTTCACCTGGAAATCTTTTCCGGGTGTAAAGAAGTAGCTTTGGAGAGATGCTTGTGGATGTCCCTGGCACAGTCAGACTAATTGCCCTGGCAATCCCAGGGATGCCTATTTGTGTGCAGATTTTACAGCACCAGGTCAGCACACGCTGACTTTCTGGAAAGACACAGTAGTCAGATGCTTTCACACTGAGTGAGAGGTGCACATCATCCAAGCTGCCACGCGCGCACGAGCACTGTTAGAGGCGGGCACCGGGACATAGGATGAGAGCCTGTGCCCTGGTGCCTCTGTAGCCAGCGATTTCACAGCACACCAGGAGACAAATCTGCCCCTGCTCAGAAGGAGCAGCCCCTGGTTGCCCAAGCGATACTGCTGACAGGCATAGAGCTACACAGGGAGGAGGCATGTACAACACCAGGATCTGAATACCAATATGAAGAGCTGATATTCTTCCAAGTTTTTTATCTTACATGACTTCCTTTTCCAGTCTCATGTTCCCAGGAAAATGCTAGCTGTTTCATGATATATGATAATAGTGATATAGTACTGTGGATGTTTTGTTTTAGGTATATGTACTATATATACCACCATATGTATGTACTTTATGTAACAGGTATACCACCCCCCGATACATATATATATATGCTGGGGGGTTGGTGGTGAACAGAATGATTAGGCAAACCTCAGGTCCCTTTACAGATCTGTTTAAGAGCAATATGATTCCTTCAGCCCATTGTACCCTTCTCTCATTTTCTGCCTATTGCATATTCCTTTCTATTTTATGTAATCAATTTTCTTAAACTCTTTTTTTCCTCTTTGTATAATGAAAACCCTTAAAAGTAACAGGGGAAATTAACCAACATCCAAAATGGTACTTTGTAAAAGGAACAAATTAATGTGGAAAATCCTGTTTATCTAACCATTTATAATTCAGTATTGCTGATGTTAAGATACTGCTTTTAATAATAGCTTAAAAGACATTCAAACTGGGGCATGATTTTAAGTTGATACTGGGCCTTCAAATCAGTATTCATCTTAGAAGTTTTAAAAAAGAAGTTATTTCCTCAGAGTTTGGACATCTTGTTACATCATAAAACAACTTTTTTTTTTTTGAGTTTTTGTTTGTTTCTTTGTTTTTAATACAATTCACACCAACTCTGCTCAAGGCACGTATTTCTAATTTGAGGTAAAAAATCCCAAACATTTCTCTACGCTCAACTCACATCAACATTAAGACAGACAAAAAAATTAAAAGCTAAAGAGGTGATATAATGCCTTAAGGTTTGCTTATGAAAAATAACCTTCTGATGCATTTCAGAGCAGTGAAAGTTTTGAGAGAAGGGAAACACAGAAATAATATCTGAAGTTTCTGCTGGTGCCTGTGTCTGGTCAGGCCAAGCAGAAAATAAAAACCGACAGTGAGTGGGTGACATTGGCCATTTGAAACGTATTGTAAATGTTTCAACACCTTGATAAGTAAGAGCGCAAAAGAAGCTTAGAGCATCCAAGACCCTTCAGCTAAACAAAATGAAAATAGGCAGCTCTGTTCAGGGAGGTGCCTTTCTTATCATCTTTCATGTCTGATTCAGAGGAATCATACTTGAAAGATGCAATAGGAAGAGTAAAACTACACATTAATAAAATGTAATGATTTTTCCACATGTCTAGATTGCCCCTCCAAGAGAAACTGACCTCTGAGATATGTCTGTGATGTTTCCCTGCAAGTAGGAATTGGCTCTTGCAGAAGACCTGTTGACCCATGCCAAAGCTCATTTCTCCAACACAATATGCCACAACCACAGCACATTTCTGCTGTAAGTTATATCATGCATGGTACTTTTGCATTTCTTCAGCCTACCTTGTGTCGCCACTTCTTCTTCTCAGCCTCTGGCTGGAAAATTACAGACCTCCAGGCTGTGTGCTTGTATTCCCTTTTTGAGGCACCTGTTGTTCCAGGAAAGCACAATTAGAAGGAGCAGGGGCTCTGCTCACATAAGATGCATGTAAAAGACCTGATATTCAGTGACACCAAGAGCCAGTCTTGTCACCAAACCCAGTTGCATGACCCTCCACTTTCTCTGCAATCCCAGTGAATGCTCTGCAGGACACATTCAAGGACCTTAACTGTTGCTATTTATCCAGGTGACATCCACTAGAAGACAAAACTTTTAGGACAGTCACTTTCTTGCTAGTAGGAAAATACCTCACTGGAATAAATTCTATGAAATGGACAGGTCTACTGTGCTTTCACAGGGGCAGCCTCAGGTGAAGCACTGGAATACAGAGCAATGGCACCGATTTCTGGTCATTTATGCAATATCCATCACAAGAGAACTTGACCGGTGCATCTCGCCCCCACCTATGCATCTCCCTTGCTGCATGGCTGCCGCGCACAGCAGAGAGGTCTCAAGAGGTACCTAGAGGAAGAAAAAGAGGGGCATGAGATGGTACCATGTCAAAATCCTCAAAGTTTGCAGAAGCTGCAGGTGGGGGCACAAGCAAAGGTTCATGGCCTAAGGTGGGATGCAGAACTGGTGTGTGGAGGTGACCACATTTGGGAAGGATATAAAGGTCAGGGCAAAAACCTTGTCTGCAGGTACTATTGGAGAATTGGTTTAGGAAAGGCAAATGAGATGGGGCCTGAGTAGGGAAAGAGCTAATTGTTTGGAATCTCTTCATTTTGAAAGAAATTATAAACTGATGTACCACTGTACACTAGTGTAAATTAGTAACTTTGGATGTTTTCATTATTTGGATTTTTGATTGTTATTATTGCCATTGAAAAATAACCTGGAAATTTATCAGCAAATATCCAGATGTGTCAAAGTAGCAACCTTCATTCAAGAGTATGAGTTTTCTAAGGATGCTTGTTGTAGCCCTTCACCGACTTGATATACATAGTTCCTTCTGGCAGTCTATAGCAAGGAAGCTCTATGTCTTTCTTCTTCTGCTAACACTGGGGACATTGCTAGATTTCAGTGGAAAAAGGACTTATCCCTAGTGATCAGATTAATCTTTCTACTCTAGCAGATCATCTTTTGTATGCCATCCTACTTCTCTGAAAGTCTAATCTAACTAACCTAGCTATTTATAACATGTATTCATCACTAGGGTTGGGGTTTTTTTGAATGTTCTATAATGAAATTAAACAGATCAAAATAGAGTAATTTTTTTTAGCCCCTTCTATCTTGTAAATATATAAAATTACAATTTTCTTTTTCAAATTCTGTTGTGATTACTGAAGGAAAATTAAGGCTAAGAGCTGGGGTTTACACACAGACAAAAAAGACTATTTTATGCAGAAAATTCTGTACTTTTGGGCTGTCTACATAGGAAGTCTGAGCTCTCCCTCTCTTAAATACAAAGTTTTGCTCAAAATACTTTTACCTTCCTTGACTTCAGATATAAGTTTGCATTAAAACACTTCATTACTATGAACATTCTTCAGAAGAATATTTTCTTTTTCCAGGAAATTAAAACGGTGTTGTTCTGCCTGAGATATTTTGATATATGACCATAAACACACCAAACAAACAAGCAGAGTGAATTTCCTTTGTTTGCTCTTAAAAGCACCCTATACATGTTAATTATCAGGCAGGTAGCATATGCGGAAAAGCAGAGTGTCTCTAACAGTCTACATCCGATAAAGACACAAAAATCATAACATTTCACGCAGAATTGGCATAAATAATCTGTTTATCTCCTTTTTGTCATGCTATAGTAAGAAATGAAATTGCTAACGGTGGTGATATTTAGGTTGTTATAATTAGTTAGATCATCATTAACATCCCCTTTAAATTATCTGGGATACTTTCAATCTCTCTCTAGGGAGTTGTCTCAGCTTCTTTCCCAACTGAGCCATTGAACTACATGTGAAAGGATTTAGCAGTATTTTGTAGGGTATAGTCACAAGCCCTTCTCCAGGAGATGTAATTTATATAGACTGTTCTGGTAGAATTTAAACCAGTCCCTTGAATGAAATCACCTTTATCAGAAAAAGAAGACAGTTTTTTCTAGCATATCCAACCCTATGTTAACATTGCCTAGTGTCAGTCAGGATGGGGGGATGGAGAGAATATCACATATAGAAAGGATCCGTCAAAATGTCTTTTTTTGCCAGTTGTTGATGCAGTGAATTGGACAGACATTCTGAGGTGAATTCAGACACTCCCCTAGGAAATTACTAGGTTTTCCCCTAAGCCTTAAAGTTACTAGCCAACATTTTAAAGCATTCTCAAATACCATGGAAAGCTTGTAGTCTTCAGACTTTTTGTCAGCCTCTTAAATAATTATTTCAATAGGTAGTGGATGCCCATTGTTCTGGTCCAAATGCACATTACAGTGGCTTTGTTTGCTTTTTTTTTAATGACAATAGAAAAAATAGATTAACAGCTTCTAAGTAATTTCATCCTGGCCTTGCATAGCTATAGAGACACTGCTTAGTGCGCATTTGCCAATGTCTTTTTCATAATATGTTAATGTTCTATTACTACACTACTAGCAGATCATCCCCAGTTAAAGTTGTCCCAGGTAAGGTGTGACAATAGCGTTTGTAAATCAAGTAGCATCCTATGGGCATTAAGGGGCCTCTGAGAACTGCTAGTTTATCCTCTTGGCCACCTGGGTGCAGATTCCAATCTAGTCAGGAATCCAGTGAATATACTGGCCTTAATCTGTCCTTCGTGGACATTTGTCCTTACAGAAAGATGCGGTGCAACATACTTGATGATATCTAGTCAGGAGACATCTAAGATTAGTGAATCTAAAGCATGAATTTCTCATCCATCACATGAGGATGCAATGTATCTATCTATATCTACCTCTCTCAGTCTCTGTTTCACATCTATCTGTCTATACCAGTTGCTGACTTAGTCTCTTTCTGACTGGGACATTGATATGTGCACCCACCAAATGGATTAAATAAAATGCATATACTACATCAGACAATACTTTGAAGGGACTGTCGGTGACTGTGCTCCCACCCTTACTCCTGTCATCATGCTCCGTATCAGGCTCCAGTTCAGACAGACACTAAATCTCACTTTATAACCTCTAGTATTGGATAAAAAATGCCACACTACATCAATATAAAGGTATTCTGTAGATAGAAAGTCAGGACACTGAGAAGTACTAAGAAGCTTGTACCAGATGAGATCTCTTCTATTCCTCTGCAGTCAACATACAAACAGCACAAGCTCTGTCTGCTTAATTTGGCAGAAAGGTGATGAAGTACTCACAGCAGACCAAGTTATTGCTGGTGTGTGACCCAGCAGCATGCACAGTTCTCATTAATGGCAGAGGACAACAGTCCCATGTACACATACACATACAAAAATGCTGTCAGAGCCTTTCATTTTCCCTACAGTTACTTTTCCTTGCATGTCATTTATGTCAGACTATTTGAGTTCTCTCTTTCCCTCTTCTGTAATGAAGAACATTCACAAGAGCCTGGGAAGAACTGATTAGCAGGAGATTTTCACTGCAAGGGAGTAACACAAATTACACCTATCTCTTCCCCAAACTGGAAGTCTGGGTAACACCTCAGTTGGAGACAAGAAGGAAGCTGCAGCTTAAGGCCATGCAGTCTTGCTTAAAGGGAAGCAAGGACCTGCTACTTCAGAATCCAAAAAAATACATACACTGATATGCCATGTTCCTTTTAACAGGGCTTAATGATACACCCTTGCCTAAACACCTTTAGCAAGACAAGCCAACCAAACATGGGATTCCAGGATAACAACCGATCCCACAATATGCCCCCTTTTCTTGAAACTATCATCATATTTAGTTCTTTGGTACTACTTTTTAATTTCTCAGTCACAAAACTGAGAAAGATAAAATACAATAAAGTTGAGCTCTTTCTATCCTGATTTGAGGTCTTGGACTGAAAGACTAAGTAGATAGATCTCAAAAATACACCTTGCTAGTTATACAAATTGGAAGTTTGGAGAGGAGCCCCATGGATCAAAACCAGCCATCCCTGGCACTGGTCTGGCTGTAAGGCTCACCACTAGTGGTCTGGAGTGGAATACAATGCCAGGTGGGAGCTAACAGTCACTCAACTTTCTGGCTCTTTTCAGGGTTCTTCAGCAAGCCAGGGCATCCAGGGGTCTGCAAGTCTTAAGTGAAAGCAGATGTCACATTTTCATCAATCATGTCAAATATGAATCTTGCCTCCCAATTCAGTATCAAGGCTCCCAGGTTTCATTGAAGTGGATGCAATTTTTGCCATAGGTTTTGGTGGGCATGAGGGATATAATTTCAACAGTAAATTCTGAATTTACTGGAGTTACCCACACACTGAAAGTAAATAGTAATCCTTTGTATGTTTGCAGGATGTCATCCTAAGGAAACTATTTGGAAAATAAGGGATAGAAAAGCATTTTCCTTAGGAAATTATGATACTTTGTTAACATGCCTCAAATTTGTCAACAGTTGGTGAGAATATCTAAAATATATGTCACAGATTGGAAGAGCTACATGTTATTTTGTTTGAACCTAAAAGGTTTCTGTCCTGTAGTGCTCAAGCAAACAAAAAGTCTGTGAATTTTACTTGAATAAACATTGCAGGCTGGTGCTAACTTGTTATTGGTGCTGACACAGACCAGCAATTGGCCAACTAAGAAAACAGCAGACAAGGAAAACAATGTGAGAGGTGCTATAACATATAGTCTTGAGTTTTGAACCAGTAAGACAAAGCCAAACACAAGTTTAGAAAAAAATCACCAGAGTTGTTAGGCAGGAAATATCTCTTCACAATCTGTACATTTACCCAGCACAGTAAGACCAGTGCTCCATCAAAGGCAGTAGGATATTTTACAATGGAGACCAACCATGGTTTTATGATTATCATCATCAGTTCAAGTAAACACCACAAATAGCTGTGGAGAAAAGGCAAGCTTGCAGAATATCTCAAAGTCAAAAAATAAGGTATTAAAAATGAGACAAAAATTGTACATGCATTTAGGGTGAAGCACAATCCAAAAGAATACCAAGTACCACAATGTGCATCTATCCTATTGTACTAGTTTGAAAGCAAACCAGTGAGAGACTCGAAATCAGAACTACAGTTTAATTGGAAAATTAAAAATAAATGCAGTAGTACAAAAACACTGGTGGAGTCAGGCTACAACCCTACTGGGTTCCCAGAGGACAAGAGCTACATAACCACTACTGGACCTTCAGAGGAAGATCAGACCCTCCTACAGGATCACTGCTTCAACAGAACTACATCTATCACCTCAGGAGGACTGCAGCCACCGTTTAATCAGACTGCTACCACCACCCTGCCCAACAGGGTGTCAGGTTGTATCCTGACTCAGTCAGTGTTCTTGTACTATTGCATTTATTTTTAATTTTCCTATTAAATTGTAGTTCTGATATTGAGTCACTCACTGGTCTGCTTTCACTAGTACACCTATGTTCATTGTAAGTTTTCAACTTATCCCTTTCCAAAAGTGTAGTTATGGTAGATGGATGAGTTTTTACCTTTTAACTTGATCTATTATTTTACCCTCTCAATTTTATTCTGCCCTTGTGTTTATTTGTTTATTTTATTGAACTATTAAACTAGACTTAGAAATCAGATTCTTCCTACCTTTCAAAATATTAGTTACTAGGAACACAAACAGGACCAAGCCACTTCCATTTTTATGTAGCTTTCTGAATGTATTTAGTGAATGATGCACATGATACCACACAGTACATAATAAAAAACAGAGACATCAAAGTGTTCAAAACCAATGAATTTGACTCTGATACATCATGAGATGTGCTTAAAAAAGATTAAAATTCAACTGAAATACTCCTGAAATTTCTCAGATCCTTCTGGTAACTCAGATAGTGAAAAGAATTCTATGGAAATTGAAACTGCACTACACTTAAAATTTTGCTTTGCAACTGTGAAGGCAGGGAATACACAGTATAAAGCACTATGATAGCTGATGCTTGTAGGATTCTGGGGTCTGGAGTTTAAACAAAGAGAAATAAGTACTCACAAAATGCCACATGACAAAATGGGATACCTGAGTTAAGAATTGGAAATCAGAGGACACTGCACAAGGAAAAATTTGACGAGGCTGAAAGAAATGGAAAGTACTTTTCATTTTCCCAAGTACATAAACCAAAGGAAACTCATAAGCAGAAGACAGTAATATGAACAAAAGATGACAGAGAGCTCCACTCATCCTTCACCATATACAACTTCACGACTACTCATACTATGACCCAGATATAGATTAAGATCAGCTAATGGATGAAAAACAGAAAAGCAAAATAACAAGATAAAAATTATGCTGGTGAGCAATGAGAGCTTTATGGGGAACTTGTAGCCATGATACTGTGTCCATCTAAATATATAAAAGTGTATAAAAGCTTTTGGGCAGTGCATTCCACTGTTCAAAAGAGCCTAATCTTCGCTCATACTTGTGAGCAGACATCATGTCAACTGTACTTTAATGGGCTAAAAGCTCATTGTCCAGTTTGAACTTCTCATCTGGATGCCTTTGACAGTCCCGGTGTTGCAATTCATCTCTCCTAAAACAGGTGACTAAGACAGGATGAATCAGTCTTTGGAAATCCAGGGCCAATTAATCTTGCCAACTGCAAGGAAGTCATGGGAGGAGGTAAGCATCTGGCTGCCCCAGCACTGTCTGGTGAGACAAATCCCACCTGGGCTCTGACCTGCCAGCTCCCTGAGCAGTGCTTCCTTCCATCTGTGGTTCCTTCCTGGCAGCCAGTGACCTCACCTCTGACTTCTGCCTTTGCCTTCTTCACCTTTGCCTGATAGAAGTATCCCATGCAATACTTCTGCTATTAAAACATGAAAAAGAACCCTGCTCATGAAACTTCCTCATCAGCACAGACTACTGCAAGCAAATTGAGCCTGTTCTTTGTCCTCTGTACTGGTTTCCCAAAGAATCCCAAAGAAGATGAGATTGCTCAGCTTACTGTAGCTAAAAAATATGCCTAATGCTTCGAGGTGATAACCACATAATAACATCATTCCTCAGACACACTGGAGCCTACCAGAGGGAATCTTGTTTGTATAGGAAACTGGGCTAAGGCAATACTGAGGCAAAATCTTTACTGTTTTCTGTTCCAACCACAAAGCTGCGAGCTTCTACCTGCCGTCTCCATACAGGGAAGAGAAGCACAAACAATTAAAAACAAACAGAAAACCTCCAACTGTCAAGGTAGACCTTCAATATTTGTGTGCAGGAAGACAATGAACAGGATTTACTCAGCTCTGCAGAGCTTGGAGAAGGTATGACTCATGAGCAATATGGAGGACAAAACATTCTGAGGTGGAGTTGAAGAAAGCTTAATTTATAGTTATGCCCTCCAAATCCCATTTAGCAGGCCAAAGTGTGATTAATTTGTTCTGCCACATTGGGTTGTGTAAGAGGATGTGCTGAGAGCTAATATATGAGCAGTCTAATATCACAGACTGTATAAAACCATTAAAAGTTCCTTTATCCAGAGCCCAACCTACTTGAGGAGGTTACAGCCAGCCAGCAATCTACCTGTGCTGTATGATCTTTGATGCAATTATATCACTCGTCATATCTGTTGAGAAAGAATAGAAGCAATGTCCAGAGAATGTGGACTTTATTAAAAAACTCTAGGATCACACATAAATTATTTACATACTGATATTCTTTATATACCACACAAAGAGCAGCATATTTTTGTGGTCTAAACCAGGCAATTTCTATGGAGCATGGAGAAAATGTGTTGGCTTCAGAGTCACAGGTGCACTGTACACTTACATATACTATTCCAGAAAGTTTTTATAAGCCCAGGTATCAAACTGATTTGTGTGCTCTGCTCCTTCAGCCTGGGTGCAGATCAGTGGGCCATACTTTGCAGTCCTTATCCACTTGCCTCTTTGTTGTTTTTTACTGCCCGAGTCTGGTAGACATCAGTGAGAAAGCTGCCTTCAGCAAGAACAGCTAAATAAAAACTTCAAAAACAGGTCCTGTATTTGGTCTGCTATCTTTTGAAAAATCTATTGAGACCTGTGATAACAAAATGAGGCTGTAGCTTCTCAAGACCCTGAACAGCAAAAAAACCAACAAGCCTATGCAGAGGAGGACAAGAACCCCTTGCCTCTTCCCAAGCATGAAAAAGAGATGAACTCTGCTACAGGGCCTGTTAGCAGCAAACATGACGCCCTCAGGCTGGAAGAAGCTCAGAGACTTACTGAGGTGCCTTCCTCCCCAGGGCTCTGCTAGAAGCAGAGGAATCCTGCTGATGTTGTGAAGACACCTGGCAGAGGGTAAGAGCCATCCTTGCAGGTAGGCCAGCTTCAGGACGGCATGAAGCTTAACAAATCAAAGCCATGGTGTGCTCAGAGCAAGGCAGCCCAGCTGGAAACTTCTCCTACTAGGCCTGAGATGGGGCCTTGGTGGGCATCAGTGAGGCAGTGGTGAGTCTGCAGGTGATAAAGGCATGAATCACAGGAATGAGGTCTGCTTTGGAGAAAAGGTAACCAGAGATAAATGTGAAGAAATATGTCCTTCTCAATTAGTCTTGGATTCTGGTTATGCAGAAAGCTAACCAAAACTGGGAACATGAGTAATAACTGGCAGGTACACACCCTCCCAAAGGGGCAGATATTATCCCTACCATAGCTCCTTATTGTTTTCCGTACATTATTAACAGCAACACAGTCTAATCTGGATGGCAGAGCCGCCACCTGGCCCGCCCCAGTTCCCCAACCTCGTGTGTCAGGGGAGACAACCAGTCCTTCCAACCAAATCAGTAAAGGCAAAACCAGCGCTGCACTTTATCTGCAAAACCAACAACACACAGTAACCCACACATTCGTGTTCTCACTACCTGCCCCTCTTGAGTTTAGGGTCAGAGATAAAGGACCTCAGGTCCTGTCCCAGAGAAACTTGTGGTCAGCTGAAGGGCGCACACTTGGACTGCTCTACCTTCAGCAGTTTCCCTTGCACTTATTCAGCTGTGAAACTGCTACTACTTAGACTCCATTTCACAAGCTGAGAAACCCCTCCTTTCCACAGGGGATAAGACCTTCTTTTTTCTTTTTTTTTTCTTTTCTTTCTTTTCTTTTTTTTTCTTTCTTTTCTTTTCTTTTCTTTTCTTTTCTTTTCTTTTCTTTCAGGACATCAAGGTGCCCAAATATATCTGGGCTTGTACAACAGACCCAGTGTCATTTTGATTTTCATAATCCTGAATAAAATATATTAACCAGCAATGTTTTCCTGATAAAGGATTTAGAATTGTGGGTTTCCTACAAAATCTCAATCACTGTGAATTCTTTTTTCTTTAGTGTACAACTGAGACCACAGTACCACTCTGTTAGACACAATACTCATGAAGCCATTTTCCCTATTTCAATGCCAAGCTTACTTTGCCTTACTTTTCAAAAAGCTGAAGATTTCACAATATTTCTCATAACTAAAAAAAAAAAAAATATTTCCACCAAGGCAACCCTGATGACAGCCAATGGTCTGCCAAGAAGAATAAAATAAATATTTATTTTTCTGAAACAGTGTTACCCTTCCCCACCATACTGACCTGTGAGACAGGGATTGCTTTGAAAGCATCATCTCCCTCATGCTATATAAAGATGTGGTATCGACAAGCTTTTCAAACAATGTCAGGCTGGACATGGTCCACCTTTCATTGTATTTTGAATGGATTGCCTTTGAAATGCAGGTAGAGTAAATCACCAAATTGACACTCACCTTCCTACATCATTTGCTAAGGTCTTTCTTATCATACAGAAATGTTACATCTGTTACTGAAGAGTCAAACGTGCAACCATATACAGACTCATATTTGCACACAGACAGTAACACAGTATTTCTAGTGTAATCCCAGGAAGACTCCAGATACATTTGTGGCTAGGCCACTGATGGAGGGGGGGGGGGGGGGGGGG